>AP027112.1:3867570-4042570 GCA_028142955.1 Pinctada fucata
TGCATCTAACATTTTAAGCAAGCATAACAGTGGACTGTCTTCATTCAATATCTCTATTTCTAAATTGGATCTCCCAACACTATATTGCATACCGAAACTACACAAGTCTCCTTACAAATTTCGATTTATTGCTAATTCTAGTAACTGCTCCACTACAATTTTGTCTAGAAATCTGACGTCAGCACTTACTGCTATTAAAGAACACATAACTAGATATTGCGAAACGGTTCTAAACAGGAACGATGTAAATTTATTTTGGTCTATTAAGAATACAGGGGATGTGATTGACAAAATGAAATCTGGAAATTTCAAAGCCAATACGATTTCTTCATACGACTTCTCTTATATGTACACCACACTTCCTCATGACAAAATTAATGATCGATTATCTAATCTCATTAAATGGTGTTTTGATCGAATGCGAAAAACTTACATTTGTACATCTGAATCGAAGGGTTTCTTTTCCTCCACAGACTATAAATCATACAAATCATGGACATGTAGTGACCTGTGTAATGCCTTGTCCTTCCTCTTGGACAATATTTATGTTAGATTTGGTGAGGATCTATACAAGCAGGTTGTAGGAATTCCTATGGGTACTAACTGTGCGCCTCTTGTTGCAGATTTATTTTTATACACTTATGAAAAAGAATTTATCCAAAATCTTCAAAAGCAAAGAAAATTGGATGATCTGAAATGTTTCAACAATACTTCTAGGTATCTGGATGATATTCTAACAATTGACAATTCTGCTTTTGAATTATATAAGAATGAAATTTATCCGCAAGAATTAAAACTTAACAAGGCAAACCTTCCTAATACAGAAACACCGTTTTTGGACCTAAATATCAAAATTGTAAACGGAAAGATTCGTACAAGTGTATATTACAAAAGGGATGATTTTGGATTCAACATAGTAAATTTTCCCCGGCTTGACGGTGATGTTCCAAGATTACCTTTATACGGCATTTACATATCACAGCTCATCCGGTACGCTAGAGCATGTACTGATATTTTGGATTTTCACAGTAGAAATTTACAAATTACCAAAAAACTTTTAGGTCAAGGTTTCCGCTTTCATAAACTAGTTAAGACTTTCTGGAAATTCTACAAAAATTACAGTCAACTTCTTTTAAAATTTGGATATATACATGCAACAGAGTACATTACTTTGGGTATTACACAACCTGTCTTTTATGGTGATATGATAAACAAAATAAAAAGGATCAAAAGTAGGCAGCATAACCATCGAAAATGCGTCAGAATCATCAAACGCCTTTTATACCGTGGATTTGATCCTAATGTCACCAGACGGACACTATGCTTGGTACTTGACCAATCTACAGTCTTGTACAAGCGCATCCTTGAGACTTGCACTCTGACTGACTGTGACGACGGGAGTCCATGACGGGCCCTGTCCAAACCTCTTTAGAGAAGACAGGGCCCCGACCACCTGTCCTCTCTGAATGTCAGTCGAACTCCTCGGGTGATTACATACATGAGCTCACTACAGCCGGCAGAGCACGGACTGTATTACGCATGCCCTCTTTTTTTATCCATTTACATATTCATCTGTGTCTCTGGGGCCTCTGCGTTTCGCGGTCTTGTTTGTGTGATGTCATCTTACAGTGAGGAGGTTGTTTTACACCACAATTGTACGTTCTTCGAAACCTCTGGGTAATTGGAGAAGTGAGAGGGTTGTGCGCACGTAATCCAGGATAACCACACCATTTGCTACTTGCGTGACAAATGGCCGTCCAAAGTCGGCACCGGTTGCCCATTGGTCTCGTCGGTTTATGTGTAGTCTTTTGTGTTTGAAGTTTATATGTCGTGTGTCTCTTTTACGTCTCGTGCAATACTCGTCTTTTCTGTTTTTGCATCGGGGTGTTTTGGTGTTTTGCTGTTGATGCTGCAACGGTGTCTTGTTGGAGATCTGCTCCCTTCTCTTTCAGAGGCAGAAAGGTTTGTTGGGGTGTAAGTGGGATTTCCAAGTGTCTAATTTAAACCCAACTCTTTAACTAGACTGTCGAAATAGTACTTTTTGCAAGTAAATGTGTAATTATTTGAGGTTTTTTTGCTGGTGTGATGACTTAATGTTTTTGGAGGTAGGTAAGCTCTGTGATAACATCAGGGTCTTTAAATATAGACTCGAATCTGGTGTTCACAATTTATTTTAATCGGTAAATTCTAGATAAAGGTAACCCTCTGATGGATTTTATCCATTCGGAAAGGGTGTCGAGCTGTACATCCTCTTTCTTTGCCCAACGTCTTGCATATTCCTCAGAAGAGTCCATGATAATTTTGATATGTATTTTAAGTATGCAGTACAAGTATGGTAAATCTAAAACTAAATTGTTAGAGTCGAAGCCAAAGGAAGGACGAGCTGATTTGTGGTTATCTATTATTTCAGAGGCAGAAAGGTTTATTGGGGGTGTAAGTGGGATTTCCAGGTGTCGAATTCAAACCGAACTCTTTAACTAAACTGTCGCAATAGTACTTTTTGCAAGTAAATGTATAATTATTTGAGGCTTTGTCTGCTGATGTGATGACATAATGTTCTTGTAGATAGGCAAGCTCTGTGATAATATCAGGGTCTTTTATGATATACTCGAATCTGGTGTTCACAATTGATTTTAATCGGTAAATTCTAGATAAAGGTAACCCTCTGATGGATTTTATCTATTCGGAAAGGGTGTCGAGCTGTACATCCTCTTTCTTTGCCCAACGTCTTGCATATTCCTCAGAAGAGTCCATGATAATTTTGACATTTTGGTTCCATGTAAAGGACATACTTTCTCTGTATTTCGGACCCTTTTTTAACAATTCTCTCAACTTGTAGTTCTTGACTATACTAAGGTCAAAGCGAGATTTCAGGCTTTGTCCCGTCTCACCAACGTATTGCGCCCCACATCCCCTGGCATTTCAGATTAACACATACACTACATCCTGACTAGATCAATCGATGTCATTTTCTAAGTTAACTGAACATTGAACTTTTGTCTGTTCACACTGGAAGTAATGTAAGATTTGGCTTCAAGTAGTTTACACATAGAACCTTTGCCAAAAGGAAAAGAAATTGGTGAAAACCCTCTGTATTTCTTATTGAAAGTACAACCTGGAATACATGGACATTGAATATTTGTTGTTATTCATTATACTTAATCTAAAATCTTTTTACTCACAATGAATATGCATTATAGCTTGTCCACCAGGAAAATACGGACTAGGTTGTACTGAAACTTGTGTACCAGGATATTTTGGAGAATTCTGCCTTTCCAAATGCAATTGTAGTAAGAACGTGCTTTGCAAGCCTGAAACGGGATGCGATGATCCAGGTGAAAATCTTCTCTATTATTATCATACAATAAAATTATTTCGGCGTCTTTCGATCATTCAGCCTTAAGCACCAAGGAAGAGAATGCATTATCCGGTGTTGAATTTCATGTGAAATAACAGCATTTCTTTTTTTCTTCATGATTCACCCTTCGTTCCAATTTCAATCTGTAGATAAGTATATAAGATTTTTTTTTAATTAGTATGGAAGATAAAATGTTCAAAATGTTAAATGATGTTAAATTAGGAATGGTTGCATCGAATGCCATATTTTAGTTGCAGATGGTTACTTTCAGATAGCAGAATTGGAATTATTATTTTCCTTTATCACACGATGCACCCGTTATGCAGTTTCATAAAGCCATTTCATAAATATATGATATGATAACACGTTACATATCGCTCTGCTTGAATGCGATTGGTCAAGTTTGGAACCTAATCACATAAACCTTGACAAATGTGACCTTTCAAATATCGGTCAACTGTTTAATTCAGACCCGGAGTCAATATCAATGATTAAAATTGTTGCTGTTGAATTAATTCTTGCATTAAAATACTATTTAAAATTGAAATACTTTTCTCTTACACACAGAATGTCTATGCGATGGGGACACTACTTCTCATGGCGTAGCAGACGACTTCTAATCACGGCGTGGTTCGCCTCTGTGGTTCTCGGAAACGTTGATTTCACGTTAGAAATACACAGTTTTAGGCAATATCATGTGATAAAAAGAATCTCAAATGAATTTTCATTTCATACTATGTATTATGAAACTCGTTGTGCGTTTTGTATCCCCTCGCCAAGGCTCGGGGATATTAAAACACACAACTCGTTTCATAATACATCGTATGAAATGAAAATTCATTTGAGATCCTATATTTATCAAACGTCAACTCCGAAAGGTCAAAGTCATTTTGTAAAAAATATATGCATTTTAATAGGATAAATAAAGTACTTACAATATTTACTCATTTTCTAAGAATTTGATCAAACTTTCGTAGAAATTATACCTTCAGCCCTAAAGACTCAAAATTATACATGTGAACAGTACACTTAGAGACCTCTATTCCAAATTCATTCAGGGAAAAGAATTTAATCAGACATCATTGCATATTGATTTGATACCAATAAATATTGTTTAAACTATCCATTGTCATTTCTATTAGGTGAAGACATTTCAGCAAAAATGGTATTTTCGATATCAAAAATGCTGTGTTCGGAAAGCATCTATCAATTCTCCTGATCTTGTTTCCATTTTTCTTGATTGGCGTGTATCATATTTTATTATCAGATGATGCGACGAAAGGGTTTATTTCAAAAGTTTTTGTTTCAAGGTTTTGCATCAAATAACACCAATCCTTTTGGTTCAGACCAGGAGTCATTACTAGAAACAAAGATATTTCCAGCCATTCTTGCCGTCACAATGATAATTCTGACTCTTCTCTTGATATGTTTGATAAAACATTGGTATGTATTTTCTATTACTTGTTCATATGTAAGTGCATATTATGTAACAAAACAACGATATAACAAAGTATTATAATCACGATTTTTGTTGTGTTTTTCTAACTTATAACTCCTTAAGAATATTTTCTACAGTTATGAAATTTAGTTAGTATCCAGTACTTTTCCATTTTACTTGTTACGAACGTATTTCCATTGAAGAAATATTCATTGGAATCATGGTGTTGAAGCCGGTTATGTTCAAATTTCTGAAATGATTTACATGTCTTAATTTGTTTCAGATGAGAATTTCTTTTATTTTTACAATCCTTATTCAGCTAATTCTCTCCTCTTGATATCATTCAAATGTCTAATATTTCAACTCTTTCAAAGTAGTTCAAAATAGACGATGTGCTGTCCATCAATAATCCAAAATTCGCGGATTACCTTAGCAGAATCTATCCGTCGGAGTTTGAAGTCAAAGAAACTATAGATACAAATAATTCAGCATCATATTTTGACATAATGCTGTACTATGACACTTGTGGTCACATGAACATCTCACTCTATGACAAACGTGACGACTTCAGTTTCAGCATCACAAACTTCCCTTCATCGCCTGTTTATGGCGTGTTCATATCCCAATTGATACGTAATGCCAGAGCAAGTAGCAAATATACAGATTTTGTTCTGAGATCTTCAGATAAGCTTTTCAGTAAGGAATACGTTTGTCATCGGCTTACATCGTCACTGAGAAAGTTCTACGGTCCATACGGGGATTTCGTCATACACTATGATGTTCCATTGTCTCGAATGGTGAAAGATATTCTGTCTTAGACTATTTGAACCATCCAACCGCAGACTATACTTATATCTTCCGACAAATTGAAGTAACCGGATGTGATATTTCTGCCGAATTGAAGATACGGTTGTTGCATGCAAGCAGGAGATGCTGACTCTTTTTGGGCACTTGGTATCACTCCTTATTTGAAGTTCGCTTCTTTTTATGTTATGGAGAATTTTGCTTGTTCGTTCTGGTTCCTGTTTTATCCTGTTTTTCTTCCTGGGCACCTGGTCTCACTCTCATATCGGGAGTTCGCTTCTTTTCATATGGTGGAGGTTTTTGTTTTTGTTTGCTTTGGTTCCTTTTTTTATCCTGATTTTGTATGCCTTCGGTTTCTGATTTTCTGAATTATCGATTATGACTGTAGACAGGGATATGGTCATTATCCATATTTGTCATTTGTACTGTGTATTGGGATATGGTCATTGTCCATATCCTCCTTGAAGATAATGAGAGAGAAAATTACACTTGAGAGAGTGTCTTTAAAATAAAAAAAATCATATAAACAAATGCTGAATTTGGAATAGTAACACTAAATCATTGATGAATTTTGATATCTGACACAAACATTATAATTATGTTTATACATTCAACAATTGACCGACTAACATCGTCACTGAGGAAGTTCTATGGTCGATATGGGGAACTTGTCATACACTATGATGTCCCACTATCCAGAATGGTGGATGATATTCTGTCATAGACCATTTGAACCATCCAACCAAAGATTGTACTCTATATCTTCCAAAATGGAAGTAACCGGATGTGACAGTTCTACCGAATTGAAGCGACGGGTGTTGCATGCAAGCAGGAGATGCTTACTCTTCTTGGGCACCTGGTCTCACTCTCATATCGGGAGTTCGCTTCTTTTCATATGGTGAAGGTTTTTGTTTTTGTTTGCTTTGGTTCCTGTTTTATCCTGATTTTGTATGCCTTCGGTTTCTGATTTTCTGAATTATCGATTTTGTACTGTAGACAGGGATATGGTCATTATCCATATTTGTCATTCTATGAGATAAAGAAGATATTTCTCATTAAGATCTTCTTACCATATATTGCTAACCCTAGCTACGCAAGTCTACAAATTTCGATTTATTGCTAGATGTAGCAATTGCACCTCTCCAATTTTTTCTTGATTTCTGTCGCAAGATACAGTGAAACTGTTCCAAACAGGAGTAATTTTTAAAATGTTTTGTCTTTACAAAATCGGGTGATATAATCATTATGACAAGATGAAATCTAGACAATACCGCAAAAGATATTGACAGTCTTGTCCCCGGAGATTTACAATGTTCGTAACGGTTCAGTTGACAACAAAATATTTGACGTCATCTTGGAACCATCATAGTCTAATTATTTACGCTGGACACATCTTTGCCGATTTGATTGTCCCATCCATTCATTATACAAAGATTAGAAATTGTTGCGCTGTATAGATAGTCCACATTCGTAACCAACTTTAAAAGTTATTTAAGAAAATAAAAACAAATATTTTGCAAAGAAACAAAAGTGAATTATGAAGGAACGTAAGATCAGGTCTCCGGAGAGAGTTGGGATCTCCTGCTTACTGGCAGCAATTCGAAAGTCTTTCAGAAAAGGTCGAAATGGTTTATGTATCAAATTATCTTAAGCTAGTATATTTTTCAACATTGTACACAAAAACTGTATAAATAGTGTTTTATTTTAAAAGTATTGTTCAATTAATTCAAACTATTACAAAATCGATCGCTCAATTTGGCTGTTTTTATTTTTCAACCACATCGGTGTATGATTTCTTTTTCTTCGAGAATCCCATTCAGCGGTCATTTATCTTTCTTACGTGTGTTTCCTTTTGAGGAGGGACATTAATGTATCATATGGCATCAATTGTAACCATCATTAGATTTTACTATTACTTAATGAACAAATCAAACCCTGATTACCATATTTAAAGCATAACAAATTGATTTGAGGACTTTTTGTTACAGGTTGTATTTATTTCTTCATTTTAATTTAATTAACGAGCGGATTCTCATTTCTTGACTTAAATGTCATATTTTATCTTTTTTATGCTATAGTGTGTGTAAAAGTAAAGAACTTTCACCAGGTAAGTTTAACGATATAACACAATCTTTCAAGAAACCATTCCTCTAGTAATTTGTGACTACTAATGAGTTAAAGAAGATCCTGACGATAATCTCAACAGCACTCACAATAGAGCACTATGTTGAGCATCGACGGACCCCTAGCAAGCTAGAGGTGGGATCAGGTCCCCGGGAGGAGTAAGCATCCCCTGTTGGCTAGCCGCACCCGCCGTCGATGTTAATGCCAATAAAGAACACATTATATAAAATGCATACACTGTCTGACGTTACGTCTATATAGAAAGTGCTATGGCGACCATGTAAGGGAAATATATTCAAAACACTTACTGTCAAACCCCTTGCGGGGGAACTTTTTACGAGCTCCACACAACAAAGGGCATAAGTGTGACACAAATGAGTTTAAGAAGATCCTGGCGATAATCTCAACAGCACTCACAATAGAGCACTATGTTGAGCATCGACGGACCCATAGCAAGCTAGAGGTGGGATCAGGTGCCCAGGAGGAGTAAGCATCCCCTGTTGGCTAGCCGCACCCGCCGTCGATGTTAATGCAAGATAAAAAACACAGTATATAAAATGCATACACTGTCTGACGTTATGTCTATATAGAAAGTGCTATGGCGACCATGTCAGGGAAATATATTTCAGTTTAGCACTTTTCTGTTTAGACCCAGTAAATTATTGGAACTGTTTACTCTTTTCACTTTCCTACTTCGATCCGAGAGATTTTATTGTGGGTTACTAAAATTAATTTTGACGTAACGTAGCAGAAAATAACAGGGTGAGGACATGTGCTGGACACTGCATACTTTGTTACATAGGATCGCGCTCTAGGAAAGCCGAGTTCACTTCTTTTAAAAGTATTACTTAAAGAGCGATTTTCCTTCTCATCACCCTTTGAAATATTCAAACAATGAGCATTTATATTTGGAACCCTTTCGCATTATTAATATAAACATGTACTTCTTGTTGCAGTATGGAGCAGTTAAATTGTTCCCCGTGACTTGACGTTTGTCAAGTGTATTAATTACATCTTTCCAGCTCTGTCCCCTTAAAGAAGCTTTGTTTTGGCCCTTTATCAATGTGACATCATTTATATTTTTTGCCATTTCGGATGCCATTTCACCAAAAATATCATCGTAATTAAAGGAGGTTAAAATCTTAGCACTATCCCTCCAATGCTTTTTTGAACATAAATTTTATTTGAATATGCTATTGAATCGACCCTACAGGAAATTTGGAGTCGTCCACTCTCGGTAAAGTAAATGCAGAAATTTAAATTCTAATCAAAGCACTAAAGGTACTGAGTGCGAATAGCCAGAATAATATCACTTATAATGTATGACAAAATATTGTGTTTTCAAAGTTATATTTGTTCCTGAACACCTTCGTAGGCCAGTTTATGGACGTATAAAGACAGAACTAAAATGCAAATGCATAATGTTGATGTCTGACAGTGAACATGAAAATTAAATAACATCACATTAAATCTACCCCCCCCCCTAAAAATACAACAATCCAACATGACTATCAATTGATGATTCCATATACAAGGAAAGAAGACGAATCTTATTTTCTAATTTGATCCCCACTCTCTCTTTAACCTTTCATGTTCAATGTTAGGTGTGTGCTAAGAATTTGAAGGAAAATTCACTTCTTTTGTAGCAAATAAAAATATGATACATCCTAAACGGGAATGTTTTGATCTTTTATTTTTCATAATTGTCAATATCATACATGTATTTCATGATGGAAGTTCCTAATTTTTCCGTCGTATACAGATTTTATTTTGTGAAGTGGGGCAAAATAAGCCTATTTGAAGTTAGTTTTCTTTATCGATAGCACCGTTTCATTTATATATTGTCCACTAAAACAGATAATCACCTGGTAATGGAAAGGAGTTTCCAACAAACAGCCTGTGTTCATCTCAGTACATACAGATGCAATTTTTCATTAGGTCATGCAATGTACATAACAGGACAGCTCGATTCATATAGATATAATTCATTGATTCAGACAGTGATCAGACTTTATACTGATCATGACGCTGACGCAGTCCCAAGGTACATGTAAACAGAGTAACATCGTTTATACATACTCAGTAGACGGGGCTCCCATGAGTGAAGAAATCAGGCAATCGCTATGTGCTATTCGCACAAAAATAACACCAGAGGGCACTAGTGAAATTAATTTGGGCTGCTTATGAAAAACACTTTTGCTGGAAGCATAACTGATGAGAATTTATTATTCGAAACAAGTGTCTTGTGCATGAAAATTGGTTTTAAATTTTCTTCAAGAAGGTATGGAGTTGGAACCCTTCCGCATTATTAATAAAAACACTTGTTGCAGTGTTGAGCTGTTAAAATCGTTCCCCGTGACTTGATGTTTGTCTAGTGTATTAATTACTTCCTTCCAGCTCTGTCGCCTGAAAGAAGCTTTGTTTTTGGTCCTTTACCAATTTGACATCATTTATATTTTTTGCTTTTTCGGAAACTTGCCATTTCACCGAAAAAATATCATCGATATTAAAGATGGTTAACATCTTTGCACCATCCCTCCAATTGTTTTTAAATTTGAACATAGATTTTATTTGGATATGCTTCTGAATCGACCCTACATGAAATTTAAAGCCGCGCACTCTCTGAAAAGTAAATGCAGAAATTTAAATTCTAAAAATAACACCAGAGGGCGCTAGTAAAAACTAATTTGGGCTGCTTATGAAAAGCACTTTTTGCTGGAAGCATAGCTGATGAGAATTCATTATACGAAACAAGTGTCTTGTGCATGAAAATTGGTTTTTAATTTTCTTCAAGGAGTTATGGAGTTGGAACCGCATTATTACAAGAAGAAGGCCTCATATTGTCGTCTTTTATCTTCATACGATGTGCAATTAACGTGGACAAGAGACATAATTATTCTAATGAATGTGTAATAGTTTAAGAAAATAGGCAAATTGACACATAGGCATAATCAGGAATTAGCGCACTCGACTTATCTTCCATTATAATAAACAATAAGAGTTTTATGTTCGCGGACTTCGTAATATGGACATCGCATTCGAAGGGCCTTTATAACAAAAGCAAATTGTTTATTCAAATCCAGTGAATAATACTTTGTGTGAAGATTGTGTTAAATATACATTTAAAGCTCTTAAGTGTCATTTCGTCCATTGTGTGTTTTCTACTTTTGTATGACCCCTAATGTGCCAAAATATGTCAACTTAAAAAAATGTCTAATAAGCGCTACAATATGAACCACGCTCAAATATTTTTTTTATAAAAATAGCATTTTCAACTATTAATCCGCAGTATCATGGTTTTTGCAAACATATTGACTAAGGATGCTTTGATAAATGAAAACAAATTGTCTCAATTCTGATGAATAATTTTTCTGTAACACACAAGGTGGCATAGAGGGCGCTGTAAATTTATCTAATGACACGGACGTACGGATGAATGGAGCAACAAGTCATGGTAACCAGCATCACTGTAGCCTAGCAACAGATACTAGAGTGTATGGAGATGTAGGACACGATTTTAACGAGTATGATCTGTTAGAACTAAGACTGAGGAACGTGTCGTGTGTCAGTGCAGACTTAGACAGGATTGAACATCAGGACGAGTACGTTTACTTCCAACAGGACAGTTATGCTAGGAACGCAACAAATGTAGCTGATTGTAATACAGGGACAGATAACACAGAAACTACGGATTATGATTGTGCCTCTAACGTTAATGGACATACCTTTACTACGGGACGCAATGATACGTATGGAAAGGAAGCATATCAAAATGTATAATCTTGAAATAGATGTACATGTACCTATCATTTATATGTATGATATGCAGCCTTTTGATTTGAGATTGTGAATTGTGACAAATAAAAGATGGAAATAATTTTAGTGGTGAGAGCACAGATTGTTACATTGTATTAAGCATTGAGTATTTGAATTATGATTAATTTTTTGTTTAAAATTGTATTCCTTTGCTGAACCCAACATAAACATTATAAGTTACAACCTGAGTTTATTCCATTATTTCTAAAAAAAAAAATTATACTCCTTGAATTCTAGCTTCTTCCAAAATGTGTATTTGGGGGAAAATACATGTTTTAATGAAAAATCACAGAAACAAGGAAATCAAATCTCAGGTTCGTATACTTAGTATATGAGTTCTAATATCAAAGATTCAAACATCAGAATATATACTCTTTATATTCTTTAAAAAAGAGATAATTTAAACTCCAAATTTATCTCTATAATTTTGGGTCAAACCCTTAAATTGTTTGTTTGTTTTGTTTTTGTTTTTGTTTTTTGTTTTTTGCATGAATTATTGTGCTATTTATAGAAACATTCATATTTTTCTCAAATACTAATTCGGGTACATATTGGTTTGACTGCTTTAGTTTAAAGCAATTACATAGATTTAGTCGTAGAAAAAAAATCTGCAACTATAGGCCTTACTGCTATTAATAAAAAATTAAAAGTCGTTGCCATCGCAACCAGCAAAATCGTATTTATAAGAAAAAAATGTTTTGGATCTGTTTATTTTTTTTCTGAATTTCATAAAATACTCATTAATTCCTACATAAGAATTTAAAAAAAAAACGGATATATAATTTTTTTAATTTCACACACTACAGAGATATTTTACGTTATCATGTTGCATTCTCCAAAAAAGATGAAAACGTTAAAACAGGCAAAAAAGGACGCTTGTAGAAGAAAACAAGACGGGACAATTGAGGAGGGGGTGTTTGATATGAATAGTTCGAGGGGATATACTTCTACATGACTTTTGTGCACATATCCATTTTTCTTAACCTCAAGTCATTTTAAAGTCGCAATTCCGATCGAAGATATCAGTTTTATCAAGGATTGTACTAAGGCTTCAATTATAGGATTTAATCCTGTAAAAACAGTAATTTATAACTTCATTGAATGTTTCCTTCTGTGCAAAGTTTGACTACTTTAAATTTATCCATTTATTGGAAAAATTTTGAAAGTTTTGAATGGGTTTTATTTTGGCACTATTTACGGCTATTTCGAAGGAACATGTCATACGGAGCCTGTTCTTATTCACTTTAATTCCTTGTCGATTGGTTGTTTTTGTTTTTGTTTTGTTTTTTTTTTCTTGGTTCTGAATGCCCGTTGATCTTTGTGGAATTGTTGTAACTATTCTGATTTTGGGGGTCTATCCCCTCACTCAGGCACCAGCCACGTTAAGTGCTCAACGCCGAAAAAATCCGTTGTACCAGACACTTGTGGTCAATGACTTTTGTTTTTGTGCTATTTCTGTTTTACTTTCCTTTTTTTATCTTGAGTGAAGTGAAATGGTTGGAAAAAGGGCAATGCTATATATATTCAACTTTATATTTTGGAATATTCTTTAATTATTTGTGCATGGATGTAAAACGAATAATTTGTGCATCACAATGACAAATTTTGAAAAATGCTTCACTGATGTATGGGAAGTGCACGTCCTATAATCTGTCAAATAAAAAAGCGGACAAGATTTGTTTTCCTATCGTTACAACTCATATTATAACAAATACACCACTTATATCGAATGTTTCAAGTACTTCTAAAGTGGTGTTTGGAAAAATCACAGACATCCTGTTGAAATGACAATTAAAGGCGTGCTTAAACATTTAATATAGAGTTGAAGTTCAAGTACATGTGATTTGCACCAACAACATACAGGAAAATACTTATGATGGAGGATAAATCATTTCTGTTAAGTTCTAAGTGATGTCGAGTGACCATAATTGCTCGTTAAATTTTTTTATATGAAGTTTTTCCCGATAGTTCATTATTTATAAACGTGTGAAGCCTTGTCCCTTGCAATTGTACCTTCTGGTATTTTATGCGATTTCCTGTGATTAGAATTCTAATTCTCTTCTTTAAGACTCAGTCTAGCTAAAGAAGTTGAACAGCAAATGTAATAGAACAAGAAAATTTGTATAAAAATTATGAATTCTGAACTTTGTAAGAATTGTTCATGTAAGTCCACCTTACCATTATCAAATATTATCAGTGTGAATATCATTAGAGCGAATAAGCTCGTTCCAATCAATAGAACATTGTTGATCAATGTATGTCAGGCAGACAGACAGACATAAGCACACAGGGCAAATTGATTACAGGCGACATAGTAACTAGACAAATTATGTTTGTAAAATATACGCCCCCGCTGTAACAGTTTGGCTATCAAGGCATCAATCGGCGTAAGGGTAAAAATGACCTTGACCTACCGACCATAAAATTAATGCCTACACTCATGTTCATTCAGTATTCATATAATACGATAATTTTTTTTGAATAAGTGACGTAATTGTCGAGTTATTACCTGAAATCCATACGAGTTTTTCTCAAATCATTGACCTTGACCTTTAACCCCTTGATTCAATGACTACCTATAATCTTCAAAAGTAAGCATATGTCCAAAGTTAGAATGAACAGGAATTATAATCTGAAAATCATTATTTGAGGTTTATTTTTTCAGTGACCTTGACATTTGACCTATTGACCAAAAAATCAATAAGCTTCTCCCCTCCTAATAATGACCTTGACTTTTAACCTATTAACCCCAGATTCAATAGGCCTCTACACTGCAAGTAAGAAAATATCCAAATTTGATATGGATAAGTGAAAAGGTTCTCCAATTATCGTCTGGAAACCATAATTTTAAGTTTAGTTTTCCTAACAGTGACCTTGAACCTATTTACCCCAAAATCTATAGGGTTCTTCTCTTCATCGGTGAGCACACATCCAAACTTGGTGTAGATAGATTAAAGGGTTCTTCATTTATCATCTGGCAAGTATATTTTCCTAACAGTGACCTTGACCCATGACCCTAAAACCAGTATGGTTCTTCCCCTCTTGATATGTAAGCATATATTGGTGTGGATAGGTGCAAAGGTTCTTCAGTTATCAACTGGAAACTGAATGTAGAGACGGAATGACAGACTGACAGACAAGGTAGACCCTTAATGTCCTTCGCCACTACACATATCGAGGGCACAAAAAGGAAAATTAATGGCACTCAAATTTTAATTCATTTATTTCATCTGTTTTCATTTCCTTTTTCTACTGCTTTGAGAGTCAAATTTCTACATTACACCCCTCTTTCACACACAAAACTGGAATGTCTTCCACACTACAATCTTAACAAACATGGAACATGCATGAACATATTTATACAGCTGAGGTTGACTGTAAAGGAAGTTTGTAATATCAAGGGATGACAATAAAATATGAACACTAGAGGATCCTTCAATCGATACAAAATGTGTAAATTTGACAACTTGAAGAAAGCTATTCTCAGAACATATAACTCCATGCAAGTATTCTTCACGATATTGTTTCTGTAACAGTGATCTTACTATAGGAGTTTCTCCACATCAGAGGACATTTTTTTAGAATAGATTAATAAATTTGATTCATTATAGACATTAAAATTATGTTTATTATAAAGAAACCTTTAACTTTGTGAGTCATGCAGAAGAGTTGTAGATAAATAAGGAAATGGAATGAGAGATGGACAGAGTTTAGTAATACATGTATCAGGGACAGAAGGCAAAATGTCCTTATGTTTGACCCTAAATGGATGACCTTGATGACAACCTTGACCTTATTTGGTGTAAAGTTTCAATGTAATTGATAATCCCTGCAAGTTTAATTGATGAGATACATAGATGTATAATAATAAATCAATATGAAAGTTTGACTACCAGTCGGACTGACAGACAGACAAACAATGAATACAGGACAGGGAGATCTCTATATGCTGCTTTTCTTCACAGATGGTAACAATACATGTATAGCTACAAAACCAACAGTTATTCTTATAAATAATGATACAAAAACAGGTAAGTGCACAACAGGAAGGAAAGATCCGATCCACAATATGGAGTCTTTGCGGAATACAGAGTTTTTTCCCCTTACAGACAGTATCTGACGTAAAACCATTGTGACGTCATGAAAATGGTATGGTAACGTCAATTTTATACCGTCCTTTTCCCAGACTTTTAGGACTGTTTCCATAGAATTTGATGACGTCATAATCAGCCTACGTCAGATACCGTCTCAAATGGGAAGTAACTCTGGTTTTCGAAAATAGCGAATAGATAATGCTAAAACAGGAGGCTACCCTGAAAATAACATCCATCTCAAGGTAGAATAATTTCTGAATACATACATGTATATACAACAATTTTGTACTCTACAAGAACAGGTAAATGTATGTCACCTGTTTGTCCCGTAATACGTGACCTTGACCTTGAAGATAATCTCGACCTTCATTTGGCATACAGACTCATCATGATTGGTCATCTCTTAAAGTCTGATGACGGTATAATGTTTATGTAGTAAGTAATATAACTATGTGAAAAAGTGACGGACAATTAGACACCAGACAAAGTGATCCTTACACAACTGTATGTTGCACTTGCATGGCAGACAATAAAATTTCATTGCACAATCATCATTTTTTCTGCACACTGTAAGACAAACTGTACAAATCAAAGAAGAAAATTGTTCACAATATCAAAGTGCACATAATTGTACTACATGTAAATGTGCACTTACATGTATAAACATGGAAAAAATGCATTGTCAAGTATAAATCAACAATAAAGAACATCAATTATGGAGATCACTCTGTGTAGTAAGAAAGTCATATACAACACAATTCTAACACTTTACACAGCCAATTGTGCTTCACATAAAATTCACATGTAAATTTCATATGAAAGTTCGTGTGAAATTCATATAAATTTCACATGAAATTTATGTGAAAAAATATTCCATAAATACCGTCAGTCATGAACAACGGTATACTGTAATCATTCGTAACCTACTTGCACGGATAGAATACCTCTTGGCAATGTGATTGGTTGACAATTGCATAAAACTCAAATAGTCATCTAGGTTATTCAGGACCTGTGTATACGATTCTCTCTTAAGAGTCTAGATGACCTCACAAATGAAAGTCATGTCGCATCAGTGCATTTTCTTCCGAAATGTGCATCGAAAAGTCTTTGTACCGATACTTCCTATAACAATTGCAGATTTTCAGAAATTTCCGTCACTTGATCAGATAAAAACCATGGAAAAGCCAAAATGTGCATTTGGTAAATTTTAGACATTTCTTCCGATTTTTTCTCACCAGAATTTTACAACATTTACATTCAGCTAACTGACGGCAAACTTTTTTGTAAAAGCTATTACTTGTAATATACTTCACTTGAAATTTACATGAATTTTTCTGTGTTACCTTCATGCGAAATTGAATTTGTATATGAAATTCATGTCAGAAACTTCACATGAGTTCCATGTAAAAAAATTAATGTTCTTATCTCGTTTCACATAAATTTCATGTGAACTTTCATGTTGATTTCACATCAATTTCATGTGAAGCACAATGGGCTGTGTAGTGCACCAAACAAGCAATGAATCACAATTTTGTAATATAACATGTACGTGTTTCAGAGAGGCGAATTCTAAGTATGCTTTACTTGTCGCCAATCCCTTGCTATATATGCAATAAATATGTTTAAATCAACATGTACAACAATAATTCTATGAAGAGATGAAAAGGGTACTGGCTCAAAGCCTGATATTGGAATAGTTCTTGAATAATGTTGTAGATAAGATATGATACAATTTTGTATGAGATTTGCAAAGGCTACCAAAACTAACTTTATTTGATGATGCCATCACAATGTTTAATACAACTTGAGCACCAAAATTGTTCGAGATAGAAAATGAACAAACACTTTATATTATAAATTGTAAAAACAAGTTGCAAAGTTACATCAATAGAATAAAGTAATTAATTACATTGCACATAACACTATTTCCAAGCTCTATTCAAGGCTTTTCTAGCTGATAATTTTTGAGTAACAAATGTCATTAAAAACATGCCTATTAAAACAGCTGATATAAATAAATAATCAAAGTCTTCTTTTAATACATCAAACATTTTAGATGGAGTCACTCTTGTAAAATACAGATCTGAAATAGAGGAATCAAACAATATATCAAACAATAAGTTCATGTCAAAATATTTTTGTTCTTTTACATTGATTAATCTAGAACAATGTAAATGTAATTTACATGAATTTACTTAAATGATGAGGACACTTACCGCCTTAGAAAGTGAGTTTGCTAATTATGGTTAATTATACATGTATATATTTTATTTTCTACTATTTTTTTTTTACTGAGAAAAATATTTATAATTACACATGTTCTTCGACTGTAGCTCTATAAAAATTTCCATAGTCTATTAATATAATAATTTATACTTTTGCACTATCTTGATACACATTCTTACATTCATGACTAATATTTAAAGTAATCAAATGGAACAATTGAAATCTAATTTACTTTTGTGTAAAACTCTGTAAATAATATTATTGCTAAAGAAATACCAGTTATTAAACAAATGTTATAGTGCAAGCATGTATATACCATTTTCTTCATACTGAACACTAAATCTAAAGGTGGTACAACCGTGTACATCTAAACAGAAAGTAGAAGCTTACCTATTCCATAAGCTAATACTAGTGAGGTAGATTCCAGTCCAGCTGGGGAGGTATGGATTCCTTTTATGTTGTATAAACTTTGATTATAATTTATTATGGCTTCTGCATGAACAGGTAACTCGGGTATGTATGGTACAGTACCCTCCTCCCTAAAATTATACAATCATTGTACAATGTGTGATAAAGTAAAAATATAGGTTGATCAATAGAGGACACCTACGGTTTAATCACATTTGACTAAATGATGATCAATGATGAACAATGTTCATACACATGATACATTAAATAGATCTTGATTAAGTAAGTCTTCAAAGTAATTTCTTAAATCACTACACACACATAGACACTTCATTTATATGACATGTAACATATTAGTGTGTATAGGTCTGTTGAACTGTACAGTAGCAAAGCTTGAACCAGGATCCTTCACGTGATTCATATTGAAATTTTACAACAAAATTCCATGACTTTTCCATAATTCAAAACTGTTACGTATTATCCATTACTTCATAGACAGGCAACCAACTGATTGTTATGGCCATAATGTTGAATTATGTTGAGTGCATCATTAACACCACGCAAAACTAAACAAGCAAACCTACTCCGCTCAAGAAATTCTGAATTTTGTGATGTTTTGAAATGATTATAGACATGTAACACCAACATGACCAAATTCCATGACTTTCAATGAATTTTTCTAGACCCAGGTCAAATTCCATGACATTCATTGACCTATATGCACCATGCCTCAGTTAACTGACCCAACACCTTTACCATCAGACCATAGCGCCAACAAAATAATAGTTACCTAGTAGCTAGATATACTTAATAATTTAAACTTACATGGTTTCCTGTGAAGGAATCATAGGTCTCCTGGGATCAAGTAAAGCTTTTGGTAAAGACAGCAATCCTCCATATTCTAAGGCAACTGAAAATAATTTAAAGGTCAGAAATAGGAAATGAATAGAATAATTTTTTTTTTCAATTTTCTTAATTTCGATATACTGTACTAACAAAAAGATTGATAAGCATGAGAATACATGAAATTAAATAAGTGTAGAGAGTAGTACATGCATACAGTATCTTTTACATATCTACACCTTCCATATTTCTCCATCTTTTTACATACATGTATCTACACCTCCCATATTTCTCTGCATTAATTTTGTTTATTATTTCAAGGGCAGATAATAAATACCTAATTTTCATTCATGCTTTACACACAATCATCAGCATCTTCTTGAGACAAGTGTACGTAATACCTTACTCCCCATTGTCGGATGTTATACACAAAACTGCGTCTCCGGTGACTTTCGTTCAGAGACTTATCAGGCCAAGAATTCAAATAAATTTCCAACAATTTAAGTGCTTTTTACTATGTTTGAATAATTTTACTCTCGAAATTGCTTGTATATGAAAGTAAATTTGTATAATAAAATATAGACTCTTTTCTTGTCATATACATGTATACTCTCCGAATGTAAGTCACCGAAGATGCAGTTTTGTGTATGACATCCTACAAGGGGGAGTAAGGTATTACGTACACTTGTCTCGAGAAGATGAATCAACTGTAGGAAAACATAAAACAATACTCAAGTTTTACCTTAAACTTTGACCTTTTGACCTCAAAATAAAACAAACATCATTCCAACATTATCATAAACCCATGCATTAAATATAAAAGTTATTTCTTCCAAACTATTTGAGATACTGTATTACAAAAAAATAGCAATCCAAGGAATGCTTGTGTCGCCTGCGAAGCGGTTTGATTATTATTCTAGAAAGTGGATCAAAATACTTGAAAAGTAGGTCTAGGTCAAATATCTAGATCAAGGTCAAAAGGTAAAAAATTTTATGGTCTGTGTAGAAAGGTCTTGTCACAAGGAATACACATGTGAAATACCAAAGCCCTATCACTTACCAATCAAAAGATATATCCATTCTTAATTTTTTTGAAAAGTAGGTCAAATATGTAGGTCAAGGTCAAAAGGTAATAAAGCCTGTGTTTGTGAAACACGAATGCCCCCGGTGGCATCATTGTTAGTATGAACACTATTTTCTGCAAAGTACATGACTGTATGTGAGGACACTGGGTTAAAAGGTCAAAGGTCAAGGTCACGAGGTCAAAAATTTTGGTATCAATGGAAAGGTCTTGTCACAGAAATACACGTGTGAAATATGAAAGCCCTATCACTTACCATTCAAAAGTTATGCCAAATGTTAAAGTTTTTGAAAAGTAGGTCAAAGGTCAAGGTCAAGGTCATGAGGACAAAAATTTTGGTATCAATGGAAAGGTCTTGTCACAAGGAATACACATGTGAAATATGAAAGCCCTATCACTTCCCATTCAAAAGTAATGCACAATGTTAAAGTTTTTGAAAAGTAGGTCAAAGGTCAAGGTCAAGGTCACGAGGTCAAAAATTTTGGTATCAATGGAAAGGTCTTGTCACAAGGAATACACATGTGAAATATGAAATCCCTATCGCTCCCCATTCAAAAGTTATGCTCAATGTTAAAGTTTTTGAAAAGTAGGTCAAAGGTCAAGGTCAAGTCATGAGGTCAAAAATTTTGGTTTCAATGGAAAGTTCCTGTCAGAAGGAAAACACATGTGAAATATGAAAGCCCTATCACTCCCCATTCAAAAGTTATGTCCAATGTTAAAGTTTTTGAAAAGTAGGTCAAAGGTCAAGGTCACGAGGTCAAAAATTTTGGTATCAATGGAAAGGTCTTGTCACAAGGAATACACATGTGAAATATGAAAGCCCTATCACTTCCCATTCAAAAGTTTTGCCCAATGTTAAAGTTTTTGAAAAGTAGGTCAAAGGTCAAGGTCAAGGTCACGAGGTCAAAAATTTTGGTATCAATGGAAAGGTGTTGTCACAAGGAATACACATGTGAAATATGAAAGCCCTATCACTTCCCATTCAAAAGTTATGTCCAATGTTAAAGTATTTGAAAAGTAGGTCAAAGGTCAAAGTCAAGGTCACGAGGTCAAAAATTTTGGTATCAATGGAAAGGTCTTGTCACAAGGAATACACATGTGAAATATGAAAGCCCTATCACTTCCAATTCAAAAGTTATGTCCAATGTTAAAGTTTTTCGGACAAACAGACAGACAAACAGACAAACAGACAAACAGATAAACAGACAAACAGACAAACAGACGGACAGGCCAAAAACTATATGCCCCCGAATCTTTGATTCCGGGGGCATAAAAAAATAATGGTATGTGTAGAATGGCATTGATACAAGGAAAATACATGTGAAATATCAAAGCCCTATCAGCTACCAATCAAAAGATATAGCCAATATTACTTTTCGTGAAAAGTAGGTCAAATATCTAGATCAAGGTCAAAAGGCCAAATTTAATGGTCTGTGTAGAAAGGTCTTTTCAGAAGGAATACACATGTGAAATATCGAAGCCCTATCGCTTACCAATCAAAAGATATAGCGAATCTTATCTTTTTTCAAAAGTAGGTCAAATATCTAGGTCAAGGTCACAAGGTCAAAAATTATGGTATGTGTAGAAAGGTCTTGCCACAAGGATTGCACATGTGAAATATCAAAGTCCTAACACTTACCAATAAAAAGATATATCCATTCTTAATTTTTTTTTGAAAAGTAGGTCAAATATGTAGGTCAAGGTCACTAGGTCAAAAATTATTGTATGTGTAGGAAGGTCTTGTCACAAGGAATACATATGTGAAATATCAAAGCTCTATCACTTACCAATCAAAAGATATAGCGAATCTTATCTTTTTTTCAAAAGTAGGTCAAATATCTAGGTCAAGGTCACAAGGTCAAAAATAATGGTATGTGTAGAAAGGTCTTTCCACAAGGATTGCACATGTGAAATATCAAAGCCCTATCACCTACCAATCAAAAGATATATCCATTCTTAATTTTTTTGAAAAGTAGGTCAAATATGTAGGTCAAGGTCACTAGGTCAAAAATTATGGTATGCGTAGCAAGGTCTTGTCACAAGGAATACACATGTGAAATATCAAAGCCCTATCACTTACCAATCAAAAGTTATGGGCTGTGACACCCAAAGTGTGACAGACAGACAGACGGACAGACGGACAACGGACAAAGTGATCCCTAAGTGTCGCTATGCTTCGCAGGCGACACAAAAAGTGTTGTGATGCTTCAGCTATAAGTACGTACAAAATATGACCTTGACCATTGACCTTCCAAACCCTAAAAAATATAGGTATCATTCTCACACTTAAGTGACCTTATGTATCAAATATGAAACCTATATCCTTAAAACTGTTTCAGATATTGTGTTACAACAGAAGTGATGAAGGATGATTAGACAGGTCAGACGAATAGACAGACAGAAAAGGTGATTCCTATAGCACTACCGCATTTGAATGTTGGGCCCTAGAATTACAAACTCAAAAGTCTTTCTACAAAAGAATAACATACAAATGAGCTGTTTGCTGGTGATTCCTTTCTCCGTTACTGTGGTAGCCATTGTTGAGGTGTACAGTGGCATGATGTATGACTGACGCAGAACCAGGGGTTGTTTAGGAGCACTAAATGAAGAAAATGCTGTGGCATTGTTTTGATCTTTTCCCTCAAATAACTCTAGTACTGCCATTTCATTTCTTCTGGATTTCTGACTGAAGAAACTGTACTGAAAATAGAGAAGGCAGTATATACATGTAATATGTAATTGTCCTATATAGACCTACATGTACAAATTCTGATGTTTTAAGTTTATGGTAAACATGTACAATAGGCAATGACAGCATCAATAAATTGAGATTAAAATTATTAACTATGGCAAAAATACTTGAATTTTCTTGGAAATGGTTTCATCTATTCTGTATCTAGATTTTCATTATAGACATGTTATAACAAGATATGACATCATTTGGCTATACATTTTGCAATATGACATCATCACATTGTCTAAGTGAGCTTCCATATGAATGCATCTTATAATGTAAAATAACATTACTCAAAGAGTATGGTTAACTGACAGAATATTAATATACACGTCCATAAAACACTTTATTATGATATGACATATGTCACATCAAAGAATTGTAACACGGTGTATAAAATGTGATAAATGTCATATTAAACTTACAATGACCCAGTTTTCAGAGTGTATAACACTGACAGGTCCCCTGGCACGTTTATGGCTGGCATGGAATACCATATGACCAGTAACACTGTCCATTAGGTAGACATTGAAGAAATTCACAGGACCTACATGTACAATGATAGAATTTTACAAGTGGCTGAAAAGTCAATCTGTTAAAATTTTAAAAAGGAGATTCTTTTAAAAGACATACATATATAAATGTAAGTATACCACTGAATTCCTTCACTTTATATAAATGTAACATAATAATCAAACCTTTCTGTGATATGGTAGAGTCATGCATCTCTCCTTCCGCTATGATGACTACCAGGTTAGGGTTGAGGTATTTATAGAGTACACTCCTGTCTCCTAACACTCGACCCTGAGAGTGTACGTGTTCTGAAACAAAATTAAACATTACTAGGTTAGCATGGTTAGGGTTGATGATAAATAAAAATCAGATTCACAAGCACTAAGTATTCTCACTCTGAAAAGATACAGAACATTGAACAATTTTAAACAAGAAATAAAGCCTGTGCTTGTGAAACACAAATCCCCCCGGTGGCATCTTTGTTAGTATAAACACTATTTTCTGTTAAGTACATGTATGTGAAAGGTCAAGGTCAGGGTCACTAGGTTGAACATTCTTGGTATCAATAGAAAAATCTTGTGACAAGGAATACACATGTGAATCATCAAAGCCCTAACACTTACCATTCAAAAGTTATTTCCAATGTTAAAGTTTTTGTAACGTACATATAGGTCAAAGTCAAGGTCAACATTTCTGGTATCAATAGAAAGGTCTTAACATAACTTATACACATGTAAGAAATATAAAAGCACTATCACCTACCATTCAAAAGTTATTCCCAATGTTAAAAGTTTTTGAAAAGTAGGTCACAGGTCAAGGTCACGAGGTCAAACATTTTGGTATTAATGGAAAGGTCTTGTCACAAGGAATACACATGCGAAATATGAAAGCCCTATCACTTACGATTTAAAAGTTATGGCCAATGATAAAGTTTTTGAAAAGTAGGTCAAAGGTCAAGTTCAGGGTCACAAGGTCAAATATTTTGGTATCAATGCAAAGGTCTTGTCATAAGGAATACACATGTGAAATATGAAAGCCCTATCATTTACAATTCAAAAATTATGCCCAATGTTAAAGATTTTGAAAAGTAGGTCAAAGGTCAAGGTCAGGGTCACGAGGTCAAATATTTTGGTATCAAAATTCATACTTACCTAGAGGTCTCTTGGCCACTATGTTAGTTATGGTTTGTTGTTTCCTCTGCAGATTTACCGTCCATACTTTCTCTGCAGCCAGCTCCTGTATCATGGAAAATAAATCCAACTGAAAATCATCTCAAAAACTCTACATGCATATTTTGGATGTCTATTAAGCATTGATAACAAGTTGCTACAAACATGTTAAAAAATAATACAGTACTGTTGTATAGTAATGTTTTAAAGGGACTTGAGCACAACTAGGTAAAGTTTTCACAAGAAATACATGTACATGTATACATTATTTTAATTGTATAAAATAAATGACATGTAATTTGACAACATGGCTATCCACTTGCTACTGTTTGACAAATGTTGGTGCATGGTTAATGAGAAACTGATTCTTAAAGTTTTCAGTACATACATGTATTACTTACACATGTACACTGTTCAAAGTGTATTACAACTATGAAGATGTCATATGACTAGGTGCAATGTTTACATGGAAACATTCACTTGTTTTGTTAACACGTATTAGTCTATCTTATTAGGGATTACTGCTGCTTATGACTGATGGATAGGAATGACATAGTTGTTGTGTATAGTCATGATAAACCTTTGTTTTTTAGTCTAAAATAAAACAACAAACTATAGAAGTTGCCTTGAACCTTCCCAGCCCTGACCGCCCAAATAATCCTCAAAGGCTGGGTTCCGCACTACAAATACACATGTACTGTTACAGTACACTTTGTAGAAATACATTAACTGGCTTGGATTGAGGTTCTCAGCTACAGTGTAATCTATTACAGTACTTGTGACTTTACACATAATTCTGCTGTCAATGTAAATGAATGCAACTGAAAAGTTTGCATGAAATGAATAATAATTTTTCATACCCCTTTACTTGGAAGAGTCCTGAATCCATTTATAAGTCCTGTTTCTACATCAGCCAGGAACATAAATAAAGATGAGGCTCTATCCCTGACCAAGGAGGAACAACTGGGAGGGTAGGTGTGCAACTGTAATGAGGATATAAATGCAGTATGTTAAAAGTATAAAAAAATAAATTATTGTAGATTTATGTTCATGTACAGTAAAACTATGAAAGGTTTGCATCTAGGCAATTTTGTATAAGAAAGGTAACATTTTTATCTACTGTACTTGTCATCTTTATTTGCCAACATAGAGTACAATATGATCTTGCATGGAATTTTCTCACTTTCCCTTTACTTGATAAAATACAAATAGAATTCAATAATGGAGTAACAAGTTGTATAACACATATACCTTGTTATCTGTGTCCATTAACAGAACACCTCTCAGGAAGTTATCGTCCATCTCTCCAATCAGAGTCGCTTGTAGAAGTTTGTACCCCAGGGTCTGAGCTCCTGGGGATTGCACTGGCTCACCATTGATGGGGTTAAAAGCAAATATCAGGCCATGCCCATTTTCCTGTAATATTTTATTCAGACATACATGTTCATGTACATGTACATGTTGAATAAAGCAAAGTTGTCATAGAAAACTTTATACAGTATATTTTGTGAAAACCAGATCTTCAGTACTCTGGCATCTTGTCCACATCAGTTCTTTCTTACAGTCCCAAGAAATTCTCCGTAACGTTTAATAGTAAAATCTTTTGTGTATTCTGTACCTTGTCTATTCTGTACTCTGGCCGTCAATTAGGGTACCAATTACACTAATTAAAGTTAATTGATCACCTGTATACCGGCCTTGTATAAACATCTACTCAGGTGTGATTTGGTCAACGGTAATTATACCATCGGTAGTGTACTTTTTAAATCTATTCAGTGCACAAAGGTTTATCATCGCGAAGTTCGCAGATATTAAGATTTAAATTCAATGTTGATATCCATCTTCAAAAAGACATAACATCTTGATTGCCAATTCGGAAAAAGTACCAGGAGTTCAACTGTTAGTGATATGATACATGTATTTAACATTAATGAGACCGGAGTTTTATCGTGAGCAATGTAAAAATCCAATTTCAATGAAACGTCAGCGTTCTAAGCAGTCTTTAATAGAACAGTTTGGACAAGCTTGCGCTAAAAACATTACAATAAATGGGTGGATTGTCAATTTAAAAAAAAATAGACACTAGGAAAATACTCCTTAACTCACCTCGTTGGTTTGGCTTGAAAGTTGGAAAGACCATTTTGGGGGGGGGGGGGGGGGGAGGGGGGGGGGGGGGGTATAGCTCCTTTTTAAATTTCCAGATATAGTGCCGATGTACATACATAGATCAAGAAAAGGTAGCAACGCTAAGAGAAAGTTTGATCGATCAAATCGCTGGATATCAAGGTTTCGACATATTCAATTGTGATGCGACTGGTTTAAATTGTTCTTTTGCACAAACATATTCTGAACGCCGACTAGCAACTGTTACATTTGCTTGTAGCCTCACGGGAGAAAAACCGTCCGACCTCGGTGCTTTAAAATTGTTAACAGCAGCAAAACTCATACTTCCCTTGTTTAATATTTATTCGCAAAACGTAGACAATGGTATGAAATCAGTTTTAAATCTGTTTGAAATCAAAGTAATCAGTTTGTATTCTATATGAATATGACGATAAATGAAATATATCAGTAAAGGTATAACAGTATAATCATTCTTTCTTAAAATATCTGGGTCAAACATTGATTTCCTGTACACCCGATCTTGTCTAAACCGGCCGACTCAATCGGAATGAATGAAAGCTGGTTTACACAGATTATACTGTACATTCAATCATGTATGTACAGCATGTACAATGTAACATGTGTAAATTCTTATCATGAGACAAAATGAGATCATTTCTACTTCTTTCCATCGCACAAACTGAATTTAAGCAAATCAAGATCAATAATTACAGATAAAATCAAATATCAGAACATTTCCAAGAGCTCTGGCTAGTAACCAAAAGGGAAGGAAAAGTGAAAAATAAGAATAGAAAGGGTCTTGAGAAAGTATTTCATCTTAAAACGATTGATTCTGAAGACTGTCACATTGACTTCCATTTGATAAAAATCTGAAAATTACCCATGCCTATGACAAGTGGTTTATATCACCTTACACTATAACAGCACACTGAGTAACACATGGGAATTGTGGGAAAAGATCTTGTTATCTTGTGCTTGTACTTAACAACACAATGTGGAGAATGTGGGAAATGTACTTCTATCTTGACATGTGCTTGTCTATTACAGCACAATGTGGAGGATGTGGAAAATGTACTTATATCTTGACATGTGCCTGTCTGTTACAGCACAATGTGGAGGATGTGGGAAATGTACTTCTATCTTGACATGTGCCTGTCTGTTACAGCACAATGTGGAGGATGTGGAAAATGTACTTCTATCTTGACATGTGCTTGTCTATAACAGCACATTGAGGACTATTGGACATGTCCTACTTACATGTAATTTGTACATGTACATTGTGCTGCATATAACTGCACGCTGTGGAGGATGTTGGAATGTGCTTTTTTACACTAATGGATACAAAAGGTGCAATCTGAGATGACTTTCAAACAAGTTTGTTCAAACTTTGTGTTGTTTGATAATCAAGATAATCATGTGATAAAAACAATTAAATGAATGTACCTTGCATTTGCTTAGAACAGCACATTGTGGAGGATGTCCTACTCACCTTGTGTTTGCCTATAACAGCACACTGTGGAGGATGGGGGAAATGTGCTGTTGTTCTCTGCACGAATAATAACATTTTCTGCTTGCCGTATCTGGTAAAAGGGGAGAGTTCTGGTATGAAGTATTCCCATTCTATATGACCATTAGTACTCCTCAGTCCAAATATCTACATGTACATAATCATAGAATACAATTGAATTACGATGTCATACATGTATGTATACAATGTATAATCATAGAATTACTGTGTAATGTGACAATCATTTTAATCTACATACTGTATCATATCATCTTTTATATATAATTCATGTTAAATTGAGTGTAAAGCAAGTTTAAATCAAAACACATGAAACAGTCATCATATAAAATCACATTTTAAAAAATAATCCATGTTAATAACAATCGATTATGTACATGTAGTACAATGTATGAAGTCAAAAGGTAGCATCCCTCAAACATGTCAAAACCGCATGTTTGACACTACACTCCTCCCCCGTTATGCTGAAAACTTTTGTTTTGCTAGAATTCGGCGGTATAACGGGTTTGGCAATGTCAATAAAATTGGTGACTGTGTGCATCAGCATGTTGAAAATTTGAATACCAGTAATGGCCTAAATAGCGATCTGTAAACATGCATCTGTCAGTATTATAATAAAGTATTGAAATGGTAAAAACACACAGATGCATTCTTTGGATGCCTAAATGTATTGAATATCCATACCTAATTTACAATTTCATTTTGTATTTCATAGTCTAATAAAACCTGTGTTTGTGAAACACGAATGCCCCCAGTGGCATCTTTGTGAGTATAAACACCATTTTCTGTTAAGAAGGTTAAAGGTCAAGGTCAGGAGGTCAACAATTTTGTTATCATTGGAAAGGTCTTGTCACCAGGAATACACATATGAAATATGAAAGCCTTATCACTAACTATTCAATTGCTACGCCCAATGTTAAAGTTTTTAAAAAGTAGGTCAAAGGTCAAGGTCAAGGTCACAAGGTCAAAAATTTTGGTATCAATGGAAAGGACTTGTCACAAGGAATACACATGTGAAATATGATAGCTCTATTGCCTTCCATTCAAAAGTTATGACAAATGTTTTAAAAGTTTTTCAGACACACAGACAGACAAGCAAAAAACTATATGCCCCCGAATCATTGATCTGGGGGCATAAAAACCTCAAGAGTAACTGCTCTATGTTTGACTTTATCTTGTCAATACCATCTGCGTGATCCACAACTTGCCACTGTCTTTAAATATTACATACTGTGCTGTAGCAATGGCGGTAAATTCGTCAATATACATTGTATATGTAGATTGAATTGATGACATAGAATCAACCATGTCAATGAATAGAAAGATTCAACAATTTGATTCTCTGTTGTGCTTTTTAGTTTTTCCCTATCACCCTGCTGTGGAGGGCACCTACAGCTGTCTATTAATGTAAATTTTGGCCGTGCGGTCAAATCTATACCTGAAAATCAAATTTACCCAAGACAATGTTTGTTAAAAACCTGAATAATTGCCTTGTTTGGCGGTATTATTCAGGGCATTAATGGTTGTTTGACCTTTACATAAGTGGCAGATGGCGGTATGTAGATTTGGCGTTTTAACGGGATATTTATAAAGGGAGAATTCTGTTATTCACAAAATCGTGGAGGTATGCGAGTTTGGCATTATAATGGGGGGGGGGGGGGGGGGGGGGGGGGGGGGGGGGGGGCGGGAGGGGGCGATATAATGGGGGAGGAGTGTATATGTAACTTTGACATTAATCTAAACAACAAACAGAAAATATCCATTTCAACCATGATCAAACCTAAATCTTCCTTACGAAAAACACCACGCTACATGTACATGTATGTAAATGAAATGTAGACTTACTTTGCCAGAAGCTGTGACTAAGACGATGAGTTTGTTGAGGTTAAATTCGTCTCTCATCAGTTCTTCATCGTCATCTGTTTCCTCCGCCATGATGTCCGTTTCGTGATGATGATGACGATGACCTTGTAGTTTCTGAATCTGCTGCATTATGAATGTCTGTAAAAGATAAAAAAAATCTACTTATGTCTGTAAAAGATAAAAAAAATCTACTTACATGTATGTCTGTAAAAGATTAAAAATCTACTTACATGTATGTCTGTAAAAGATAAAAAAAATCTACTTATGTCTGTAAAAAAATCTACTAATGTCTGTAAAAAAAATCTACTTATGTCTGTAAAAAAAAATCTACTTATGTCTGTAAAAGATAAAAAAAATCTACAGTTACATGTAACTTATGTCTGTAAACAAATCTACTAATGTCTGTAAAAAAAATCTACTTATGTCTGTAAAAATAATCTACTTATGTCTGTAAAAGATAAAAAAAATCCACTTAAGTCTGTAAAAGATAAAAAAAATCTACTTATGTCTGGAAAAGATAAAAAAAAATCCACTTATGTCTGTAAAAGATAAAAAAAAAATCTACTTATGTCTGTAAAAGATAAAAAAAAATCCACTTATGTCTGTAAAAGATAAAAAAAATCTACTTATGTCTGTAAAAGATTAAAAATCTACTTATGTCTGTAAAAGATAAAAAAAAATCCACTTATGTCTGTAAAAGATTAAAAAAAACTACTTATGTCTGTAAAAGATTAAAAATCTACTAATGTCTGTAAAAGATAAAAAATCTACTTATGTCTGTGAAAGGATTATGGTCTGTAAAACTTAATTCAAAAATGTATGATTGTCTGTAGAAAGGATTAAAAGAGTAAACAACTTATCAAAACATCTATTTTTTGGCTACATTAAGAACATGCATGACTTCATCTTAATTGACAGGTAAGACATGATAACTGAAAGGTTAAGTTAATTTATACAAGGTTGTTGCCAGATATACTTACACATCAATAATGTACAACATTTAGCATGTAGTGAGGTTTTCTTTTTTTCAGAATTTCACTATTTTTTTCTGCATGAATCATTATAATAATTATACATTGTGTTCTACATGTACATACCTTGAGCTGTGAAAACTGAGTTTGAAATCTTTTCATAAACATTGTAGCAACATCATCTGTCCAAAATAAAACAACAATTTTTTAATCGATTATTTGAAATATTCAGGTACGTACACATGTTAATCTTTGTAGTTAGCTGGAGAAAATATAATACAGTAACAGTTAATTGGTTTTTATTCGTCAAGTACCAATTTTCGTCAGTACCTTCCTCGACAAAATTATGTACAGACAAATATAAATACTCCTGACAAAATATGGTGTGGTAAGGAAAAATTGAATCAGTTTCTTCGTAAACTGAAATAGCATCAGGGCAAAGGGGTGGAGGAAGGATAAAGCTGAAGGTTCCAAGTTTTAACAGACAAATGGCAAATAAATGAAACATAAACATACACACAAAGTTGCATATAATGTACTTCTAATAACCAAATAATATGTTTTCACAACAAAAGCTGCATGTAGGTGATGTAAATGAAAGGTAATATACATGTCTCTAATTGCCTGTTCACACATAATTGTTCAACAAACAATGAAAACATACACATTAGTAGCGGCTGATTTGACGGCGGATCTAAATGTTAAGTTGGCATTTCAACAGACAAATTTTAGGGACCTTGGATGATGAATTTACGTGCTTGTGAAATGGTCATTTTTAACAAATTGACGAAAATTGGTACTGACAAAAATAGAGCAATTTACAGTATTTCAAAAATAATTTTAAAATGGGTGTCACACCAGGTACCATAGCTGATAAGAAATATCTGAGTTGAAACAAAGATTGGAATCCTTGAGATAGAAAGTCTGTTCTGTAATTGTCATAAAATTGTTCACCATGTAAGAACATGTAATAGTGAATGTACCATCTTACTCATTATACATTGACGACTACATGTAGATCTACACGTTATTAAAATGTTAAAGTTCTCCTTTTTTATATACATGCACATCTACATGTACATGATAAAATACAAAAATATTAGAATTTACATGTACAAAAAATATACCTAAAGTCAAATTCACATGATTTTTATAAAATAATAAAAATGTTTTTATCATCTCCAAAATAATTTTAACACTTACCTTTATGAGATCCAAACTCATCCTCAAACTTGGCCTGGTTTTCGGACACTGGTAAATCAAACATTTCTACGGACAGGATATAAGCTAGGGACTCCTCCCTCCTCCATGCTATCTTATCTATAATTATATAATACACATGTATCCCAACATAACAGGTAAATCAAACATTTCTACAGATACAATATAAGATAGGAACTCTGCTCACTTGGGTCTACATCACAGTAATTGACCTTGAGAGACATATTGGAGTCAGCAACAATTTTGCTCTGAACCAATCAGCATTTAACATCTTACTTGAGAGAGGTGGAGCATTAATACTTCACCTCTTCAAACAATGAAATGATGTATAACAGTTATATAACGGCAGAAGAAAGATCTTTTAAAATACTTGAAATTTCTGATGATTAAATGAAGCAGTAAATTGACTTTTGATTTTGGTCTAGTTGGTGAATCAGTACCTGATCAAGTCCCCAGATACATTTAGTGCATCACATGATAAATCCTCGGAATTTCATTGGTTAAGCACGCGGGGACTACATGTATGACAGATTGGGCACTATTGCTTTTTGCTTAACAGAGTTACGTCCCTCAGCAAGTATTATGACGTAATGAACAATGCATGAATGTAAATAGTAATAAGCGAGGGTGATCAATGAAACTTTTCTTAGATATCTCAAGTAAATTGCAATTAATTTATTAATAAATTTTTACTACAGTCATGTGATGCACTAAACCCATGAATGCCTGTTTGTGTGGGTACTATTCTCTCAGTGTTGCTTTGCTTTTAGAAGGTAAATAGTGCCCTCGCTGATGCAAGGGCGCTATTCCTTCCAAAAGTTACATGTATGTCACTATGAAAGAATAGTACCCACACAAACGGGCATTTATAGGTAAGTAGATATTATAGTACTATAATTGTACAGTACTGCATGTCCTTGTTCATGAATTAAATAATCATACCTGTCTTCTGAACCAGTTGCATGGAATAATCTTCAGAGATGATGGCCATCTTGAATCCTATTGTTAAATCCCTCTTCTTGTACAGAAGGGTCTCCATCTGTATTTAATTTTTTAAATCAAAAAATATAAATACATGTATACAACGTATAATAAAAGATCATGTAAATCATTTACACATGTGATAATACATATACATACATGTATACAATGTACAATAAAAGAACATGTAAATCATTTATACATATGTGATAATACATGTATAACTTAATTGCGTACATACTGTAATACTTATACAGTTACTGTTCTCTAAAGCATATCAACATGATCAATAGAGCTAATTATTGTAACTCAGTATAAATAATATCATGGCTAAAATTTGCCCCTTAATTAACAAAATTAAGTGCCCTGCCTACATTGTATCTCTAAATCACAGCGAATGCAATTTCTTCGAACAATGTTCCCTTCAAAGAAACATGTATATCAAACATACATTAATCATGTTAATCACTAAATAAATATAATAATTTTATACACATACCTTGATGGGAAAGCCATGATGTTTCAGATAGTGAATTCTCTGTGATAATTCAGGTACTTTAGTTTCTGTGTTCATATCATAACCTTCAAACACCAACTCCTGAAAATAAATTCAAAGTGTAACATTTACTTTTGTCAAAAGTGTACCATGTACTTTTGCCGAGGTAATTTACAATGGTTAAGCTATCTGAGCAGGGTTTTTTTTTTTATTTTTACATTTTTGATAATGTACACTGTAACATACAATATTGTCCCTCTGTAATGTCAGTAATATATGTAATAATGTACACTGTAACTTACACTATTGTCCCTTTGTAATGTCAGTAATATATGTAATAATGTACACAATAACTTACAATATTGTCCCTCTGTAATGTCAGTAATATATGTAATAATGTACACAATAACTTACAATATTGTCCCTCTGTAATGTCAGTAATATATGTAATAATGTACACTGTAACTTACAATATTGTCACTCTGTAATGTCAGTAATATATGTAATAATGTACACTGTAACTTACTATATTGTCCCTCTGTTATGTCAGTAATATATGTAATAATGTACATTGTAACTTACAATATTGTCGCTCTGTAATGTCAGTAATATATGTAATAATGTACACTGTAACTTACAATATTGTCACTCTGTAATGTCAGTAATATATGTAATAATGTACACTGTAACTTACAATATTGTCCCTCAGTAATGTCAGTAATATATGTAATAATGTACATTGTAACTTACAATATTGTCACTCTGTAATGTCAGTCGTATATGTAATAATCTACACTATAACTTACAATATTGTCCCTCTGTAATGTCAGTAATATATGTAATAATGTACACTATAACTTACAATATTGTCCCTCTGTAATGTCAGTAATATATGTAATAATGTACACTGTAACTTACAATATTGTCCCTCTGTAATGTCAGTAATATATGTAATAATGTACACTGTAACTTACAATATTGTCCCTCTGTAATGTCAGTAATATATGTAATAATGTACACTGTAACTTACAATATTGTCCCTCTGTAATGTCAGTAATATATGTAATAATGTACACTGTTACTTACAATATTGTCCCTCTGTAATGTAAGTAATATGTGTAATAATGTACACTGTAACTTACAATATTGTCCCTCTGTAATGTCAGTAATATATGTAATAATGTACACTGTAACTTACAATATTGTCCCTCTGTAATGTCAGTAATATATGTAATAATGTACACTGTAACTTACAATATTATCCCTCTGTAATGTCAGTAATATATGTAATAATGTACACTGTAACTTACAATATTGTCCCTCTGTAATGTCAGTAATATATGTAATAATGTACACAATAACTTACAATATTGTCCCTCTGTAATGTCAGTAATATATGTAATAATGTACACTGTAACTTACACTATTGTCCCTCTGTAATGTCAGTAATATATGTAATAATGTACACTGTAACTTACAATATTGTCCCTCAGTAATGTCAGTAATATATGTAATATTGTACACTGTTACTTACAATATTGTCCCTCAGTAATGTCAGTAATATACATGTATGTAATAATGTACACTGTAACTTACAATATTGTCCCTCTGTAATGTCAGTAATATATGTAATAATGTACACTGTAACTTACAATATTGTCACTCTGTAATGTCAGTAATATATGTAATAATGTACACTGTAACTTACAATATTGTCCCTCAGTAATGTCAGTAATATATGTAATAATGTACACTGTTACTTACAATATTGTCCCTCTGTAATGTCAGTCGTATATGTAATAATGTACACTATAACTTACAATATTGCCCCTCTGTAATGTCAGTCGTATATGTAATAATGTACACTGTAACTTACTATATTGTCCCTCTGTAATGTCAGTAATATATGTAAAAATGTACACTATAACTTACAATATTGCCCCTCTGTAATGTCAGTAATATATGTAATAATGTACACTATAACTTACAATATTGTCTCTCTGTAATGTCAGTAATATATGTAAAAATGTACACTATAACTTACAATATTGCCCCTCTGTAATGTCAGTCGTATATGTAATAATGTACACTGTAACTTACGATATTGTCCCTCTGTAATGTCAGTAATATATGTAAAAATGTACACTATAACTCACAATATTGCCCCTCTGTAATGTCAGTCGTATATGTAATAATGTACACTGTAACTTACTATATTGTCCCTCTGTAATGTCAGTAATATATGTAATAATGTACACTGTAACTTACTATATTGTCCCTCTGTAATGTCAGTAATATATGTAAAAATGTACACTATAACTTACAATATTGCCCCTCTGTAATGTCAGTCGTATATGTAATAATGTACACTGTAACTTACTATATTGTCCCTCTGTAATGTCAGTAATATATGTAAAAATGTACACTGTAACTTACTATATTGTCCCTCTGTAATGTCAGTAATATATGTAAAAATGTACACTATAACTTACAATATTGCCCCTCTGTAATGTCAGTCGTATATGTAATAATGTACACTGTAACTTACTATATTGTCCCTCTGTAATGTCAGTAATATATGTAAAAATGTACACTATAACTTACAATATTGCCCCTCTGTAATGTCAGTAATATATGTAATAATGTACACTGTAACTTACAATATTGCCCCTCTGTAATGTCAGTAATATACATGTATGTAATAATGTACACTGTAACTTACAATATTGTCCCTCTGTAATGTCAGTAATATATGTAATAATGTACACTGTAACTTACAATATTGTCCCTCTGTAATGTCAGTAATATATGTAATAATGTACACAATAACTTACAATATTGTCTCTCTGTAATGTCAGTAATATATGTAATAATGTACACTGTAACTTACAATATTGTCCCTCTGTAATGTCAGTCGTATATGTAATAATGTACACTGTAACTTACAATATTGTCCCTCTGTAATGTCAGTAATATATGTAATAATGTACACTGTAACTTACAATATTGTCCCTCTGTAATGTCAGTAATATATGTAATAATGTACACTGTAACTTACAATATTGTCCCTCTGTAATGTCAGTAATATATGTAATAATGTACACAATAACTTACAATATTGTCACTCTGTAATGTCAGTAATATATGTAATAATGTACACTGTAACTTACAATATTGTCACTCTGTAATGTCAGTAATATATGTATAATGTACACTGTAACTTACAATATTGTCCCTCTGTAATGTCAGTAATATATGTAATAATAAACACTGTAACTTACAATATTGTCCCTCTGTAATGTCAGTAATATATGTAATAATGTACACTGTAACTTACAATATTGTCCCTATGAATGTCAGTAATATATGTAATAATGTACACTGTAACTTACAATATTATCCCTCTGTAATGTCAGTAATATATGTAATAATGTACACTGTAACTTACAATATTGTCCCTCTGTAATGTCAGTAATATATGTAATAATGTACACTGTAACTTACAATATTGTCCCTCTGTAATGTCAGTAATATATGTAATAATGTACACTGTAACTTACAATATTGTCCCTCTGTAATGTCAGTAATATACATGTATGTAATAATGTACACTGTAACTTACAATATTGTCCCTCTGTAATGTCAGTAATATATGTAATAATGTACACTGTTACTTACAATATTGTCCCTCAGTAATGTCAGTAATATATGTAATAATGTACACTGTAACTTACAATATTGTCCCTCTGTAATGTCAGTAATATATGTAATAATGTACACTGTAACTTACAATATTGTCCCTCTGTAATGTCAGTCGTATATGTAATAATGTACACTGTAACTTACAATATTGTCCCTCTGTAATGTCAGTAATATATGTAATAATGTACACTGTAACTTACAATATTGTCCCTCTGTAATGTCAGTAATATATGTAATAATGTACACTGTAACTTACAATATTGTCACTCTGTAATGTCAGTAATATATGTAATAATGTACACTGTAACTTACAATATTGTCCCTCTGTAATGTCAGTAATATATGTAATAATGTACACTGTAACTTACAATATTGTCCCTCTGTAATGTCAGTAATATATGTAATAATGTACACTGTAACTTACAATATTGTCCCTCTGTAATGTCAGTCGTATATGTAATAATGTACACTGTAACTTACTATATTGCCCCTCTGTAATGTCAGTAATATATGTAATAATATAAACTGTAACTTACAATATTGTCCCTCTGTAATGTCAGTAATATATGTAATAATGTACACTGTAACTTACAATATTGTCCCTCTGTAATGTCAGTAATATATGTAATAATGTACACTGTAACTTACAATATTGTCCCTCTGTAATGTCAGTAATATATGTAATAATATAAACTGTAACTTACAATATTGTCGCTCTGTAATGTCAGTAATATATGTAATAATGTACACTGTAACTTACAATATTGTCCCTCTGTAATGTCAGTAATATATGTAATAATGTACACTGTAACTTACAATATTGTCCCTCTGTAATGTCAGTAATATATGTAATAATGTACACTGTAACTTACAATATTGTCCCTCTGTAATGTCAGTAATATATGTAATAATGTACACTGTTACTTACAATATTGTCCCTCTGTAATGTCAGTAATACATGTAATAATGTACACTGTAACTTACAATATTGTCTCTCTGTAATGTCAGTAATATATGTAAAAATGTACACTGTAACTTACAATATTGCCCCTCTGTAATGTCAGTAATATATGTAATAATGTACATTGTAACTTACAATATTGTCCCTCTGTAATGTCAGTCGTATATGTAATAATGTACACTGTAACATACAATATTGTCCCTCTGTAATGTCAGTAATATATGTAAAAATGTACACTGTAACTTACAATATTGTCCCTCAGTAATGTCAGTAATATACATGTATGTAATAATGTACACTGTAACATACAATATTGTCCCTCTGTAATGTCAGTAATATATGTAATAATGTACACTGTAACTTACAATATTGTCCCTCTGTAATGTCAGTAATATATGTAAAAATGTACACTGTAACTTACAATATTGTCCCTCTGTAATGTCAGTAATATATGTAGTAATGTACACTGTAACTTACAATATTGTCACTCTGTAATGTCAGTAATATATGTAATAATGTACACTGTAACTTACAATATTGTCCCTCTGTAATGTCAGTCGTATATGTAATAATGTACACTGTAACTTACAATATTGTCCCTCTGTAATGTCAGTAATATATGTAATAATGTACACTGTAACTTACAATATTGTCTCTCTGTAATGTCAGTAATATATGTAATAATGTACACTGTAACTTACAATATTGTCCCTCTGTAATGTCAGTAATATATGTAATAATGTACACTGTAACTTACAATATTGTCCCTCTGTAATGTCAGTAATATATGTAAAAATGTACACTGTAACTTACAATATTGTCCCTCTGTAATGTCAGTAATATATGTAATAATGTACACTGTAACTTACAATATTGCCCCTCTGTAATGTCAGTAATATATGTAATAATGTACACTGTAACTTACAATATTGTCCCTCTGTAATGTCAGTAATATATGTAATAATGTACACTGTAACTTACAATATTGTCCATCTGTAATGTCAGTAATATATGTAATAATGTACACTGTAACTTACTATATTGTCCCTCTGTAATGTCAGTAATATATGTAATAATGTACACTGTAACTTACAATATTGTCCCTCTGTAATGTCAGTAATATATGTAATAATGTACACTGTTACTTACAATATTGTCCCTCTGTAATGTCAGTAATATATGTAATAATGTACACTGTAACTTACAATATTGTCCCTCTGTAATGTCAGTAATATATGTAATAATGTACACTGTTACTTACAATATTGTCCCTCTGTAATGTCAGTAATATATGTAATAATGTACACTGTAACTTACAATATTGTCCCTCTGTAATGTCAGTCGTATATGTAATAATGTACACTGTAACTTACAATATTGTCCCTCAGTAATGTCAGTAATATATGTAATAATGTACACTGTTACTTACAATATTGTCACTCTCTAATGTCAGTAATATATGTAATAATGTACACTGTAACTTACAATATTGTCCCTCTGTAATGTCAGTAATATATGTAATAATGTACACTGTAACTTACAATATTGTCCCTCTGTAATGTCAGTAATATATGTAATAATGTACACTGTAACTTACAATATTGTCCCTATGAATGTCAGTAATATATGTAATAATGTACACTGTAACTTACAATATTGTCACTCTGTAATGTCAGTAATATATGTAATAATGTACACTATAACTTACAATATTGTCCCTCTGTAATGTCAGTCGTATATGTAATAATGTACACTGTAACTTACAATATTGTCCCTCTGTAATGTCAGTAATATATGTAATAATGTACACTGTAACTTACAATATTGTCCCTCTGTAATGTCAGTAATATATGTAATAATGTACACTGTAACTTACTATATTGTCCCTCTGTAATGTCAGTAATATATGTAATAATGTACACTGTTACTTACAATATTGTCACTCTGTAATGTCAGTAATATATGTAATAATGTACACTGTAACTTACAATATCTTCCCTCTGTAATGTCAGTAATATATGTAATAATGTACACTGTAACTTACAATATTGTCCCTCAGTAATGTCAGTAATATATGTAATAATGTACACTGTAACTTACAATATTGTCCCTCTGTAATGTCAGTAATATATGTAATAATGTACACTGTAACTTACAATATTGTCCCTCTGTAATGTCAGTAATGTATGTAATAATGTACACTGTAACTTACTATATTGTCCCTCTGTAATGTCAGTAATATATGTAATAATGTACACTATAACTTACAATATTGTCCCTCTGTAATGTCAGTAATATATGTAATAATGTACACTGTAACTTACAATATTGTCCCTCTGTAATGTCAGTAATATATGTAATAATGTACACTGTAACTTACAATATTGCCCCTCTGTAATGTCAGTAATATATGTAATAATGTACACTGTAACTTACAATATTGTCCCTCTGTAATGTCAGTAATATATGTAATAATGTACACTATAACTTACAATATTGTCCCTCTGTAATGTCAGTCGTATATGTAATAATGTACACTGTAACTTACTATATTGTCCCTCTGTAATGTCAGTAATATATGTAAAAATGTACACTGTAACTTACAATATTGTCCCTCTGTAATGTCAGTAATATATGTAATAATGTACACTGTAACTTACAATATTGTCCCTCTGTAATGTCAGTAATATATGTAATAATGTACACTGTAACTTACAATATTGTCCCTCTGTAATGTCAGTAATATATGTAATAATGTACACTGTAACTTACAATATTGTCCCTCTGTAATGTCAGTCGTATATGTAATAATGTACACTGTAACTTACAATATTGTCCCTCTGTAATGTCAGTAATATATGTAATAATGTACACTATAACTTACAATATTGTCCCTCTGTAATGTCAGTCGTATATGTAATAATGTACACTGTAACTTACTATATTGTCCCTCTGTAATGTCAGTAATATATGTAATAATGTACACTGTAACTTACAATATTGTCCCTCTCTAATGTCAGTAATATATGTAATAATGTACACTGTAACTTACAATATTGTCCCTCTGTAATGTCAGTAATATATGTAATAATGTACACTGTAACTTACAATATTGTCCCTCTGTAATGTCAGTAATATATGTAATAATGTACACTGTTACTTACAATATTGTCCCTCTGTAATGTCAGTAATATATGTAATAATGTACACTGTAACTTACTATATTGTCCCTCTGTAATGTCAGTAATATATGTAAAAATGTACACTGTAACTTACAATATTGTCACTCTGTAATGTCAGTAATATATGTAATAATGTACACTGTAACTTACAATATTGTCCCTCTGTAATGTCAGTAATATATGTAATAATGTACACTGTAACGTACAATATTGTCCCTCTGTAATGTCAGTAATATATGTAAAAATGTACACTATAACTTACAATATTGCCCCTCTGTAATGTCAGTAATATATGTAATAATGTACACTGTAACTTACAATATTGTCCCTCTGTAATGTCAGTAATATATGTAATAATGTACACTGTAACTTACAATATTGTCACTCTGTAATGTCAGTAATATATGTAATAATGTACACTGTAACTTACAATATTGTCCCTCTGTAATGTCAGTCGTATATGTAATAATGTACACTGTAACTTACAATATTGTCCCTCTGTAATGTCAGTAATATATGTAATAATGTACACTATAACTTACAATATTGTCCCTCTGTAATGTCAGTAATATATGTAAAAATGTACACTGTAACTTACAATATTGTCCCTCTGTAATGTCAGTAATATATGTAATAATGTACACTATAACTTACAATATTGTCCCTCTGTAATGTCAGTAATATATGTAATAATGTACACAATAACTTACAATATTGTCTCTCTGTAATGTCAGTAATATATGTAATAATGTACACTGTAACTTACAATATTGTCCCTCTGTAATGTCAGTCGTATATGTAATAATGTACACTGTAACTTACAATATTGTCCCTCTGTAATGTCAGTAATATATGTAATAATGTACACTATAACTTACAATATTGTCCCTCTGTAATGTCAGTAATATATGTAAAAATGTACACTGTAACTTACAATATTGTCACTCTGTAATGTCAGTAATATATGTAATAATGTACACTGTAACTTACAATATTGTCCCTCTGTAATGTCAGTAATATATGTAATAATGTACACTGTAACTTACAATATTGTCCCTCTGTAATGTCAGTAATATATGTAATAATGTACACTGTAACTTACAATATTGTCCCTCTGTAATGTCAGTAATATATGTAATAATGTACACTGTAACTTACAATATTGTCACTCTGTAATGTCAGTAATATATGTAATAATGTACACTGTAACTTACAATATTGTCCCTCTGTAATGTCAGTAATATATGTAATAATGTACACTATAACTTACAATATTGTCCCTCTGTAATGTCAGTAATATATGTAATAATGTACACAATAACTTACAATATTGTCCCTCTGTAATGTCAGTAATATATGTAATAATGTACACTGTAACTTACAATATTGTCCCTCTGTAATGTCAGTAATATATGTAACTAGATGGCTACTGTTGCAAGCAACAGACGGATTCCTCCTTTATTAGACCTTCCTCGGAACTGAAGTGCTAAAATCCGAATAAAGAAGATGGAAAAAAGAATAGTTGCTTTAGTACCATATTAACTTCAGCAAATGAGTCAAAAGAGCTTATGTCTAATTTGGGACTCTTATTTATTTATCAACAAAATAGAAGAAAAAAATAATAAATACCTTTCATGTTTACGAAAGCTTTAAACTCCATGCACAATCAATATCTAATCCTTTACAATGACTTTCTCAAAAAAGAATTGCACAATGATTTTGCAATGAGATAATTCCTATTAATAGAAAATGACAACAACATGAAACTACTGATATGTAATGCTTCTAAGAATAAAAAAGAAAGAAACAGAGAACAAGAATAAAAGAGTTATCTATCTTACTATGTAAAGTTTAATTAAGAAGTACTACTTGTGTGAAGCATAAATAGTTCAGGGCAAAATCCTGTGAATTCTACAAGAGTAAATGTTTGTTATGACCTTGAAAAAGTTAGTTTGACCTTTAACCAAGGTCATGGATAAAAGATAAGCATTTGAATTTATTCTCATCAAGAGTCCTCTTAATCTAATCAAAGCTCAATATTTTATCAACAAAAGTCTGTTGTGACCTTGAAATCGAACAAATGACCTTGGGTCAAGGTCAAGGTGAAAGGACTTGATGCAAGGAATATTTGCGCCAAGTTTGAACTCTCAAGGTCAAATGGTCTTTGTTCTATAGGCAAAAGTTTGTTGTGACCTTGAGAATCATAATGTGACCTTGAAACTAGGTCATCATCAATAACTACCTATAAGTAGCCTACCATCCAAGTTTCAACTCAAAATCTCAAAAACTGTAGAAATTGGCACTGTGCCAATTTAAAGTTCCATTTTCAACTCGGAATAGCACGAAAACCGTAAATATTTTATTGAGCATGTAAGCGTATAAAAGTTTGCAAATTTCCCAAAGAACATTTTAAAACAAATTTCTTTCAAATCGCACGGTTAGTTTAGGAGTTATAAGTGTTTAAAGATTTGACCTTTGATGACCTCTAGCGGGGGCATACGTGAACTTTTCGACGACAAATTTTTTTTACCTCTAGATCTTTATATGCTCTTTCACATGATACTTCTTGTTTTATCATAAGAAGTGGCACTTTTTTGTACAGTGACTGGAACGATCTGGGGGTAAGAATAATAATAATAAGAATAACTAGATGGCTACTGTTGCAAGCAACAGACGGATTCCTCCTTTCTTAGACCTTCCTCGGAACTGAAGTGTTAAAATCCGAATAAAGAAGATGGAAAAAAGAATAGTTGCTTAAGTGCCTTATTCACTTCAGCAAATGGGTCAAAAGAGCTTATGTCTAATTTGGGACTCTTATTTATTTATCAACAAAATAGAAGAAAAAAAAATAAGTACCTTTCAGCTTTGCGAAAGCTTTAAACTCCATGCTCTGAGGATATCAAATCCTTTACAATTACTTTCTCAAAACAGAATTGCACAATGATTTTGCAATGAGATAATTTCTATTAATAGAAAATGACAACAATATGTAATGCTACTAAGAAAAAAAAAAAAGAAACAGAACAGAGAACAAGAATAAAAGAGTTATCTTTCTTATACTATGTTAAGTTCAAATAAGAAGGACTACTTGTGCAAAGAATAAATAGTATAGGACAAAAAGTGTAAATTCTACAAGAATAAATGATTGTTAAGACCTTGAGAATGATTATTTGGCCTTTAACCAATGTCATGGATGAAAGCTAAGTACTGTGATTATTCTCATCACGATTGATCTTAATCTGAGCAAAGCTTAATATCTAATCAACCAAAGTCAGTTGTGACCTTGAAATCAAACAAATAACCTTGGGTCAAGGTCATGATGAAAGAGTTTGATGCAAGGAATATTTGTGTAAAGTTTGAACTCTCAAGGTCAAACAGTCTTTGTTTTATAGACTTAAGTTTGTTGTGACCTTGAAAATCAGAATTTGACCTTGGGTCAAGGTCAATGTGAAAGAGACGGGCCGAGGCATGATATGTATAAAGTATGAACTCTGAAGGTCAAATAGTCTTTGTTTTGTAGGGAAAAGTTGCTGTGACCTTGAGAATGAGAATTTGACCTTGGGTCAAGGTCAAAGTGAAAGAGCATGACTGAACAATTATTTGTATGAAGTTTAAACTCTGAAGGTCGTATAGTCTTTGTTCTATAGGCAAAAGTTTGTTGTGACCTTGAGAATCAAAATTTGACCTTGGGCCAAGGTCAAGGTGAAAGGGCTTGGCTCAATGATTGTATTTATGAAGTTTGAACTGTCAAGGTCAAATAGTCTTTGTTCTATAGGCAAAAGTTTGTTGTGACCTTGAGAATCATAATGTGACCTTGAAACTAGGTCATCATCAATGACTACCTATTAGTAGCCTACCATCCAAGTTTCAACTCAAAATCTCAAAAACTGTAGAAATTGGCACTGTGCCAATTTAAAGTTCCATTTTCAACTCAAAATAGCACGAAAACCGTAAATATTTTATCGAGCATGTAAGCGTATAAAAGTTTGCAAATTTCCCAAAGAACATTTTAAAACAAATTTCGTTCAAATCGTACGGTTAGTTTAAGAGTTATAAGAGTTTAAAGATTTGAACTTTGATGACCTTTAGCGGGGGCATATGTGAACTTTTTGACAACAAAATTTTTTTACCTCAAGATCTTGATATGCTCTTTCTTATGATACTTTTCGTTTTATCATAAGAAGTGGCACTTTTTTGTACAGTCTCTGGATAGATCTGGGGGTAAGAATAATAATAAGAAGAATAATAATAAGAATAAAGAAAAGACAATACAATAACAGAAAGGATTCCGACGGAATAGTCGGAATCCTTAATAACTAAATGGCTACTGTTGCAAGCAACAGACGGATTCCTCCTTTCTTAGACCTTCCTTGGAACTGAAATGTTAAAATCCGAATAAAGAAGATGGAAAAAAGAATAGTTGCCTAAGTACCTTATTCACTTCAGCAAATGGGTCAAAAGAGCTTATGTCTAATTTGGGACTCTTATTTATTTATCAACAAAATAGAAGAAAAAAATTAAGTACCTTTCATCTTTACGAAAGCTTTAAACTCCATGCTCTATGGATATCAAATCCTTTACAATTACTTTCTCAAAACAGAATTGCACAATGATTTTGCAATGAGATAATTTCTATTTATAGAAAATGACAACAACATGAAAGTACAGATATATAATGCTACTAAGAAAAAAAAAAGAAACAGAGAACAAGAATAAAAGAGTTATCTTTCTTATATTATGTTAAGTTCAAATAAGAAGGACTCCTTGTGTGAAAAATAAATAGTATAGAACAAAAAGTGTAAATTCTACAAGAGTAAATAATTGTTAAGACATTGAGAATGATTATTTGGCCTATAACCAGTGTCATAATTGAAAGCTAAGTATTGTGATTATTCTCATTACGATTGATCTTAATCTGAGCAAAGCTCAATATCTAATCAACCAAAGTAAGTTTTGACCTTGAAATCAAACAAATGACCTTGGGTCAAGATCATTATGAAAATGTTTTATGCGAGGAATATTTGTGTAAAGTTTGAACTCTCAAGGTCAAACAGTGTTTGTTTTATAGACTAAAGTTTGTTGTGACCTTGAAAATAAGAATTTGACCTTGGGTTAAGGTCAAGGTGAAAGAGCTGGGCCCAAGCATGATATGTATTAAGTATGAACTCTGAAGGTCATATAGTCTTTGTATTGTAGGGAACAGTTGCTGTGACCTTGAGAATAGGAATTTGACCTTGGGTCAAGGTCAAAGTGAAAGAGCATGACGGAACAATTATTTGTATGAAGTTAAAACTCTGAAGGTCAAGTAGTCTTTGATCTATAGGCAAAAGTTTGTTGTGACCTTGAGAATCAGAATTTGACCTTAGGTCAAGGTCAAGGTGAAAGAGCTTGGTTTAATGATATTATGTATGAAATTTGAACTTTGAATGTCTAACAGTCTTTGTTCTCTAGGCAAAAGTTTGTTGTGACCTTGAGAATCAAAATTTGACCTTGGGTCAAAATCAAGGTGAAAGAGCTTGGTTTAATGATATTATGTATGAAGTTTGAACTCTGCAGGTCTAATAGTCTTTGTTCTATGGGCAAAAGTATGTTGTGACCTTGAGAATCAAAATTTGACCTTGGGTCAAGATCAAGGTGAAAGAGCTTGGATTAACGATAATGTTTATGAAGTTTGAACTCTGAAGGTCAAATAGTCTTTGTTCTATAGCGAAAGTATGTTGTGACCTTGAGAATTATAATTTGACCTTGGGTCAAGGTCAAGGTGAAAGAGCTTGGCTAAACGATAGTAAGGATGAAGTTTGAACTCTGAAGGTCAAATAGTCTTTGTTCTATAGGTAAAAATTTGTTGTGACCTTGGGAATCAAAATTTGACCTTGAAAGTAGGTCAACATTAAATAACTACCTACAAATAACATATCATCAAAGTTTCAACTCAAAATCTCAAAAACTGTAGAAATTGGCACTGTGCCAATTTAAAGTTCCATTTTCAACTCGGAATAGCGCGAAAACCGTAAATATTTTATCGAGCATGTAAGCGTATGAAATGTTACAAATTTCCCAAAGAACATTTTTTAAAAAATTTCGTTCAAATCGCACGGTTAGTTTAGGAGTTATAAGAGTTTAAAGATTTGAACTTTGATGACCTCTAGCGGGGGCATATGTGAATTTTTCGACGACAAAATTTTTTTACCTCAAGATCTTAATATGCTCTTTCTTATGATACTTTTCGTTTTATCATAAGAAGTGGCACTTTTTTGTACAGTCTCTGGAACGATCTGGGGGTAAGAATAATAATAATAACTAGATGGCTACTGTTGCAAGCAACAGACGGATTCCTCCTTTATTAGACCTTCCTCGGAACTGAAGTGTTGAAATCCGAATAAAGATGATGAAAAAGAATAGTTGCTTTAGTACCTTTTTCACTTCAGCAAATGGGTCAAAAGAGCTTAAGTCTAACTTTGGACTCTTATCTATTTATCGACAAAAAAGAAGAAAAAGACGATAAATACCTTTCAAGTTTAGGAAGGCTTTAAACTCCTATATCTATTCTATCCATTTTGAATCCTTTTAAATCACTATCCCAAAAAGAATTGCACAATGAATTAGCGATGAGAAAATTTCTATAAATAGAGAATGACAACAGCATGAAAGTACAGACAAGTAATGCTACTAAGATAAAAAAGGAAACAGAGAACAAGAATAAAAGAGTTATCTATCTTACTATGTAAAGTTCAAATAAGAAGTACTACTTGTGTGAAGAATAAATATTTAAGAACAAAATCCTATCAATCCTACAAGAGCAAATGTTTGTTATGACCTTGAAAAAGTTTATTTGACCTTGAACCAAGGTCATGGATGAAAGATAAGCATTTTAGTTAATTCTCATCAAGATTTCTTTTTATCTATTCAAAGCTCAATATTTTATCAACAAAAGTCTGTTGTGACCTTGAAATCGAACAAATGACCTTGGGTCAAGGTCAAGGTGAAAGGACTTGATGCAAGGAATATTTGCGTCAAGTTTTAACTCTCAATGTCAAATGGTCTTTGTTCTATAGAAAAAATTTTGTTGTGACCTTGAGAATGAGAATTTGACCTTGGGTCAAGGTCAAGGTGAAAGGGCTTGGATCAATGATTGTATTTGTGAAGTTTGAACTGTCAAGGTCAAATAGTCTTTGTTCTATAGGCAAAAGTTTGTTGTGACCTTGAGAATCATAATTTGACCTTGAAACTAGGTCATCATCAATGACTACCTATAAGTAACCTACCATCCAAGTTTCAACTCAAAATCTCAAAAACTGTAGAAATTGGCACTGTGCCAATTTAAAGTTCCATTTTCAACTCAAAATAGCGCGAAAACCGTTAATATTTTATCGAGCATGTAAGCATATAAAAGTTTGCAAATTTCCCAAAGAACAATATAAAACAAATTTCGTTAAAATCGCACGGTTAGTTTAGGAGTTATAAGGTTTTAAAGATTTTACCTTTGATGACCTCTAGCAGGGGCATATGTGAACTTTTCGACAAGAAAAAAAATTTAAATTTAGATCTTAATATGCTCTTTCACATGGTACTTTCCGTTTTTTCATATGATGCTGTCCTTTTTTTTAAAGTGACCGGAACGGTTTGTGGGTAAGAATAATAATAATAATAAGAATAATAAGAATAAAGAAAAGACAATACAATAACAGAAAGGATTCCGACGGAAGTCGGAATCCTTAACTAGATGGCTACTGTTGCAAGCAACAGACGGATTCCTCCTTTATTTAACCTTCCTTGGAACTGAAGTGTTAAAATCCGAATAAAGAAGATGGGAAAATGAATAGTTGCTTTTGTACCTTAATCACTTCAGCAAATGAGTCTTAAGAGCTTTAGTCTAATTTGGGACTCTCATTTATTTATCAACAAAATAGAACAAAAAGATAATAAATACCTTTCATGTTTACGAAAGCTTTATACTCCATGATCTATCAATTCTAAATCCTTTAATATTACTATCTCAAAACAGAATTGCACAATGATTTTGCAATGAGAGCATTTCTATAAATAGAAAATGACAATAGAATCAAAATACAGGCAAGTAATGCTACTAAGAAAAAAAAAACAGACCAAGAGTTAAAGAGTTATGTTTCTTATACTATGTTATGTTCAAATAAGAAAGACTACTTGAGTGAAGAATAAATAGCGTAGGACAAAAACTGCTAATTCTACATGTTCTACAAGAGTAAGTTTGTTATGACCCTGAGAATGATCATTTGACCATGAATAAAGGTCACGGAAAAAGATAAGTATTTGAGGTAATTCTTTTCAAGAATGACCTAAATCTAATCAAAGCTCAAAGTATGTTGTGACCTTGAAATCGAACAAATGACCTTGGGTCAAGGTCAAAGTAAAAGGGCTTAATGCAAGGAATATTTGTGTTAAGTTTGAACTCTTAAGGTCAAAAAGTCTTTGTTCTATAGGCAAAAGTGTGTTGTGACCTTGAGAATCAAAATTTGACCTTGGGTCAAGGTCAAGGTGAAAGAGCGTGGCTTAACGATAAAATGTATGAAGTTTGAACTCTGAAGTTCAAATAGCCTTTATTCTATAGGCAAAACTTTGTTGTGACCTTGCGAATCAAATTTGACCTTGGGTCAAGGTCAAGGTGAAAGAGCTTGGCTTAACGATAGTATGCATGAAGTTTGAACGCTGAAGGTCAAATAGTCTTTGTTCTATAGGCAAAAGTATGTTGTGACCTTGAGGATCAAAATTTGACCTTGGGTCAAGGTCAAGGTGCAAGAGCTTGGCTAAACGATAGTATGTATGAAGTTTGAACTCTGAAGGTCAAGTAGTCTTTGTTCTATAGGCAAAAATTTGTTCTGACCTTGAGAATAAATATTTGACCTTGAAAGTAGGTCAGCATTAAATGTCTACCTCTAAGTAACCTACCATCCAAGTTTCAACTCAAAATCTCAAAAAATGTAGAAATTGGCACTGTGCCAATTTAAAGTTCCATTTTCAACTCTGAATAGCGTGAAAACCGTAAATATTTTATCGAGCATGTAAGCGTATAAAAGTTTGCAAATTTCCCAAAGAACAATATAAAACAAGTTTTGTACAAATCCGACGGTTAGTTAAGGAGTTATAAGAGTTTAAAGATTTGACCTTTGATGACCTCCAGCGGGGGCATATGTGAACCATTTGACAAGAAAAAAAATTTCATTCAAGATCTTCATATGCTCTTTCACATGGTACTTTCCGTTTTTTCGTATGATGCTGTACTTTTTTGTAAAGTGTCCGGAACGGTTTGGGGGTAAGAATAATAATAATAATAAGAACTAGATGGCTACTGTTGCAAGCAACAGACGGATTCCTCCTTTATTAGACCTTCCTCGGAACTAAAGTGTTAAAATCCGAATAAAGAAGATGGAAAAAAGAATTGTTGCTTTAGTACCTTATCCACTTCAGCAAATGAGTCAAAAGAGCTTATGTCTAATTTGGGACTCTTTTGTATTTACCAACAAAATAGAAGAAAAGAATAATAAATACCTTTCATTTTTACGAAAGCTTTAATCTCCATGCTCTATCAATATCAAATCCTTTATAATTACTTTCTCAAAACAGAATTGCACAATGATTTTGCAATGAGATAATTTCTATTAATAGAAAATGACAACAACATGAAAGTACAGATATGTAATGCTACTAAGAAAAAAAAAGAAACAGAGAACATGAATAAAAGAGTTATCTTTCTTATACTATGTTAAGTTCAAATAAGAAGGACTACTTGTGTGAAGAATAAATAGTATAGGACAAAAAGTGTAAATTCTACAAGAGTAAATGATTGAATGTTAAGACCTTGAGAATGATTATTTTGCCTTTAAGCAATGTCATGGATGAAAGCTAAGTATTGTGATTATTCTCATCACGATTGATCTTAATCTGAGCAAAGCTCATTATCTAATCAACCAAAGTCAGATATGACCTTGAAATCAAACAAATGACCTTGGGTCAAGGTCATGATGAAAGAGTTTGATTCAAGGAATATTTGTGTAAAGTTTAAACTGTCAAGGTCAAACAGTCTTTGTTTTATAGACTAAAGTTTGTTGTGACCTTGACAATCAGAATTTTACCTTGGGTCAAGGTCAAGGTGAAAGAGCTGGGCCCAAGCATGATATGTATAAAGTATGAACTCTGAAGGTCAAATAGTCTTTGTTTTGTAGGGAAAAGTTGCTATGACCTTGAGAATGAGAATTTGACCTTGGGTCAAGGTCAAAGTGAAAGAGCATGACTGAACAATTATTTGTATGAAGTTTAAACTCTGAAGGTCGTATAGTCTTTGTTCTTTAGGCAAATGTTTGTTGTGACCTTGAGAATCAGAATTTGACCTTGGGTCAATGTCAAGGTGAAAGAGCTTGGTTTAATGATATTATGTATGAAGTTTGAACTTTGAATGTCTAATAGTCTTTGTTCTATAGGCAAATGTTTGTTGTGACCTTGAAAATCAGAATTTGACCTTGGGTCAAGGTCAAAGTGAAAGAGCTTGGTTTAATGATATTATGTATGAAGTTTGAACTCAGCAGGTCTAAAAGTCTTTGTTCTATAGGCAAAACTTTGTTGTGACCTTGAGAATTAAAATTTGACCTTTGGTCAAGGTCAATGTGAAAGAGCTTGGTTTAGCGATATTATGTATGAAGTTTGAACTCTGAAGGTCAAATAGTCTTTGTTCTACAGGCAAAAGTTTGTTGTGACCTTGAGAATCAAAATTTGACCTTGAAAGTAGGTCAACATTAAATGACTACCTATGAGTGACCTAGTATCCAAGTTTCAACTCAAAATCTCAAAAACTGTAGAAATTGGCACTGTGCCAATTTAAAGTTCCATTTTCAACTCGGAATAGCGCGAAAACCGTAAATATTTTATCGAGCATGTAAGCGTATAAAAGTTTACAAATTTCCCAAAGAACATTTTAAAACAAATTTCGTTCAAATCGTACGGTTAGTTTAGGAGTTATAAGTGTTTAAAGATTTGAACTTTGATGACCTCTAGCGGGGGCATATGTGAACTTTTCGACGACAAAATTTTTTTACCTCGAGATCTTTATATGCTCTTTCACATGATCCTTTTCGTTTTATCATAAGAAGTGATACTTTTTGGTACAGTGACCGGAACGATCTGGGGGTAAGAATAATAATAATAATAATAATAATAAGAATAATAACTAGATGGCTACTGTTGCAAGCAACAGACGGATTCCTCCTTTATTAGACCTTCCTCGGAACTGAAGTGTTAAAATCCGAATAAAGAAGATGGAAAAAAGAAAAGTTGCTTAAGAACCTTATTCACTTCAGCAAATGGGTCAAAAGAACTTATGTCTAACTTGGGACTCTTATTTTTTTATCAACAAAATAGAAGGAAAAAAAAATTAAGTACCTTTTATCTTTACGAAAGCTTTAAACTCCATGCTCTATCAATATCAAATCCTTTACAATTACTTTCTCAAAACAGAATTGCACAATGATTTTGCAATGAGATACTTTCTATTAATAGAAAATGACAACAACATGAAAGTACAGATATGTAATGCTACTAAGAAAAAAAAAAAAAGAAACAGAGAACAAGAATAAAAGAGTTATCTTTCTTATACTATGTTAAGTTCAAATAAGAAGGACTACTTGTGTGAAGAATAAATAGTATGGGACAAAAAGTGTAAATTCTAAGGGAGTAAATGATTGTTAAGACCTTTAGAATGATTATTTGGCCTTAAACCAATGTCATGGATGAAAGCTAAGTATTGTGATTATTCTCATCACGATTGATCTTAATCTGAGCAAAACTCAATATCTAATCAACCAAAGTTGCTTTGACCTTGAGAATGAGAATTTGACCTCGGGTCAAGGTCATAGTGAAAGAGCATGACTGAACAATTATTTGTATGAAGTTTAAACTCTGAAGGTCAAATAGTCTTTGTTCTATAGGCAAAAGTTTGTTGTGACCTTGAGAATCAGAATTTGACCTTGGGTCAAGGTCAAGGTGAAAGAGCTTGGTTTCATGATATTATGTATGAAGTTTGAACTTTGAGTGTCTAATAGTCTTTGTTCTATAGGCAAAAGTTTGTTGTGACCTTGAGAATCACAATTTGACCTTGGGTCAAGGTCAAGGTGAAAGAGCTTGGTTTAGTGATATTATGTATGAAGTTTGAACTCTGCAGGTCAAACAGTCTTTGTTCTATAGGCAAAAGTTTGTTGTGACCTTGAGAATCAAAATTTGACCTTGGGTCAAGGTCAAGGTGAAAGAGCATGGTTTAACGATAGTATGTATGAAGTTTGAACTCTGAAGGTCAAATAGTCTTTGTTCTACAGGTAAAAGTTTGTTGTGACCTTGAGAATGAAAATTTGACCTTGAAAGTAGGTCAACATTAAATGACTACCTATAAGTAACCTAGTATCCAAGTTTCAACTCAAAATCTCAAAAACTGTAGAAATTGGCACTCTGCCAATTTAAAGTTCCATTTTCAACTCAGAATAGCGCGAAAACCGTAAATATTTTATCGAGCATGTAATCGTATAAAAGTTGTCAATTTTCCCAAAGAACATTTTAAAACAAATTTCGTTCAAATCGCACGGTTAATTTAGGAGTTATAAGTGTTTAAAGATTTGACCTTTGATGACCTCCAGCGGGGGCATTGGTGAGCTTATCGACAAACAAAAATTAGTTAAAGAAGATCTTGGTATGCTCTTTCTAATGGTACCATCCCTTTTGCTCTGTGTTAAAAGACCTTTGAATAAAGTGTCTGGAAATGATGAGGGGGTAAGAATAAACATAGTGTAATCAAAGATTACCAAGCTCACCTCGCGGCAGCAAAGTTCAATTTAAACATATCTCTAAGTACATGTATATTAAGAAAATAACTCAAGTGGAAAAAAGTAGGTCAAGGTCATTTTATGAAAGTTTGATCAAAGATACATCCAATATGCAAGTTTGGTACATGTAGCACTTATACTTTGCTCAATATTGGCCTTTAAAGGCAAAATCACTCAAGCAGAAAAAGTAGGTCAAGGTCATTTTATGAAAAATTGATTAAAGATACATCCAATATGCAAGTTTGGTACATGTAGCACTTATACTTTGCTCAATATTGGCCTTTAAAGGAAAAATCACTCAAGCAGAAAAAGTAGGTCAAGGTCATTTTATGAAAATTTGATCAAAGATACATCTAATATGCAAGTTTGGTACATGTAGCACTTAAACTTTGCTCAATATTAGCCTTTAAAGGCAAAATCACTCAAGTGGAAAAAGTAGGTCAAGGTCATTTTATGAAAGTTTGATCAAAGATACATCTAATATGCAAGTTTGGTACATGTAGCACTTAAACTTTGCTCAATATTGGCCTTTAAAGGCAAAATCACTCAAGCAGAAAAAGTAGGTCAAGGTCATTTTATGAAAATTTGATTAAAGATACATCCAATATGCAAGTTTGGTACATGAAGCACTTATACTTTGCTCAATATTGGCTTTTAAAGGCAAAATCACTCAAGCAGAAAAAGTAGGTCAAGGTCATTTTATGAAAATTTGATCAAAGATACATCTAATATGCAAGTTTAGTACATGCAGTACTTAAACTTTGCTCACAATTAGCCTTTAAAGGCAAAATCACTCAAGTGGAAAAAGTAGGTCAAGGTCAATTTATGAAAGTTTGATCAAAGATACATCTAATATGCAAGTTTGGTACATGTAGCACTTATACTTTGCTCAATATTGGCCTTTAAAGGCAAAATCACTCAAGCAGAAAAAGTAGGTCAAGGTCATTTTATGAAAGTTTAATCAAAGATACATCCAATATGCAAGTTTGGTACATGTAGCACTTATACTTTGCTCAATATTGGTCTTTAAAGGCAAAATCACTCAAGTGGAAAAAGTAGGTCAAGGTCATTTTATGAAAGTTTGATCAAAGATACATCCAATATGCAAGTTTGGTACATGTAGCACTTATACTTTGCTCAATATTGGCCTTATAAGGCAAAATCACTCAAGTCGAAAAAGTAGGTCAGATGCTGCATCCGATGCATGGGTTCACCTCAGCATCCAAAGATGAATCACTTGTGCAAGTTTGGTTACTGTAGCATCAGTACTTTGTCAGATACTGAATTACCCCAAAAACTTTAACCAGATAAGACAATGTCATTCAACCGGAAAATGTAGGTCAGATGCTGCATCCGATGCATGGGTTCACCTCAGCATCCCAAGATGAATCACTTGTACAAGTTTGGTTACTGTAGCATCAGTACTTTGTCAGATACTGAGTTACCCCAAAAACTTTAACCAGAAATTGACAAAGTCATTCAACCGGAAAATGTAGGTCAGATGCTGCATCTGATGCATGGGTTCAACTCAGCATCCCAAGATGAATCACTGGTGCAAGTTTGGTTACTGTACCATCAGTACTTTGTCAGATACTGAGTTACCCCAAAAACTTTAACCGGACGCGGACGCGGACGCGGACGCGGACGGGGACGCGGACGCGGACGCCGGGGTTATAGCATAAGCTCATCTCAACTTCGTCGAGGTGAGCTAAAAATAATAATAATAAGAATAATAATAAGAATAAAGAAAAGACATTGCAATAACAGAAAGGATTCCGACGGAATAGTCGGAATCCTTAATAAGAATAAAGAAAAGACAATACAATAACAGAAAGGATTCCGACGGAATAGTCGGAATCCTTAATAAGAATAAAGAAAAGACAATACAATAACAGAAAGGATTCCGACGGAAGTCGGAATCCTTAATAAGAAGAAAGAAAAGACAATACAATAACAGAAAGGATTCCGACGGAATAGTCGGAATCCTTAATAATAAGAATAATAATAAGAATAAAGAAAAGACAATACAATAACAGAAAGGATTCCGACGGAATAGTCGGAATCCTTAATAAATGGAAGGATGGAGGTTCCTGTGGACATAGCAGACGGATTCCTCTCATTTTCATCTTGTTAAGAACAGAAATGAAAATTGAAAAAAATGCGAAAATGACTGGCCGCAGCTGGACTCGAACCAGGTACCTTCACCAAGGTAGGCCCCATCGTATCTTGTACATGTAATGTCAGGTCACATGGTTGAATTGACCAATGAAATTTGTAACACATCCTGGGTCATGCATATTAATTATGTGAGGGATTTTCCAATGAATCATGACAATATAGCAAGTGTTTTCAAACTGGTACATGTATTCGATATTTCTTGATTCTGTTAGAAAACATTTTGAACTAATACATACTCGTATAAATTTTGAAATGAAAACAATGTTGAAGCACTGTACTTTATGTTTGCTTACGAATGAAAAAAATTGAGGGGAAAAAAATGGCCGAGGCCGGTATCGAACCCCGGACCCTCCGATTCGAAGTCTGACGCTCTACCGCTGAGCTATTGCAGAACTGACAAATATTTGCATCAAAAGTCTTTAGAAGGATGAAATCTTGCGACTATGATATGACTCAACATGTCGAGCATGTTCCGAATGATAAATCTTTATCGATCGATTCTATTTACAGGTTTGTATTCAGGAGTAAACAACACAGAATTTCATAAAATGTATTTTTTTTTAGTTGACTTTCATTGACCATGTATGTAGAGAATAAAATTATGAATCAATAAAATGTGTTTGCTTATTTTGCAAGGGCGGATCTAGACAGGGTAGGTGAAAACAGGTATGTACACGTATGTAACATGTAAGTCGGAGGGGGGGGGGGCAAAAACTTATCAACCTCCCCCTTTCGAAGGACTAGCCTATGTCATTGGATAAACAAACCGTCAAAGATCTTGTACAGTTATTTCAAAGATTGACGAATTCAAAAAGAAACAGACAAACAAACGAGAAAAAAAAAATGCCCAAGGGGGCCACATTGCTCCTTCAAAGGTCTTGTACAGTTGTTTCAAATATTAAGGAATTTGATAAGAAAAAACAAACAAACAAACAAAACAAATGAAAAAAAAAAAACAAAAAAAAAAAAAAACAAGAGGCCCAAGGGAGCCATATTGCTCAGTCAAAAGTCTTGTACAGTTGTTTTAAAGATTGTCGAATCAAAAAAGAAAAAAACAAGCAAACAAACAAACAAGCAAAACAAATGAAAATAAAAAAAAACAACAAACAAACAAACAAGAGGCCCAAGGGGGCCACATTGCTCCGTCAAAGGTCTTGTACAGTTGTTTCAAAGATTGACGAATTAAAAAAACAAGACAAACAAAAAACAAAACAAAACAAAACAAAACAAAAAAAAAAACAAAAAACAAAAAAACAAAAAACAAAAAAACAAGAAGCCCAAGGGGGCCACATTGCTCCGTCAAAGGTCTTGTACAGTTGTTTCAAAGATTGACGAATGAAACAAAAGAGGCCTAAGGTGGCCATATATACACGTTGAAGTCAATGACAGTGAAATAAATAGGCGCAATATGAAATGTGTTTTTCTTCTGAATAAAAAGCTATGAATAGGACTGACGTGTTGCATGAACGATCGATAATTCTTGTAATGCTGAATCAGCCATTTGTATTTCTCCGTCTGTATATCAAAAATAAAAACCACTAACATTCAGGAACTCCAATGGCTATGTGGATAGGGCGTTGGACTGCTGGCCCAAGGGTACCGGGTTCGATCCCCAGTCTGGACGTTTTTTTTATCGCCGATCGTCTGCGTTTCTGTCTAGTACTCTCTCTATCTGTTCGTATGTCTGTTCGTTCTTCTATCGTTGTCAGTCTATCTAACACTGTCTATCTTACACTGTCAGTCTGTCTGTCTGGTCCATGCTGCAAATTTACCAGTTAATTTAAATGATGCTATTCAATTTTAAGACATTTTTAAAACATTTAATTAGAAAATGACAACAGCATGAAAGTACAGACAAGTTATGGAACAAAGAGAAATAGAAATAAAAGATTTATCTTTCTTAGATCATGTAAAGTTCATATAAGAAGGACCTCGTTTGTGAAGTATAAGTAGTGTAGGACAAACACTGTGTATTTGACAAGTAAATGTTGTTATGACATTGAGAATGAAATTTTCACCTTGAACCAAGGTCAAGGAAAAAAGATGAGTATAGAATATCATTTTCTTCAAAATATATATGAAATTGAATAAAGCTCAATATTTTATCAACAAAAGACTGTTATGACCTTGAAATCGAACGAATGACCTTTGGTCAAGGTCAATGTGACAGGACTTACTGCAAGGAATATTTGTACCCAGTTTGCACTCTCAAGGTCAAACAGTCTTTGTTTTATAGGCAAAAATGTTGTTGTGACCTTGAGAATGAGAATTTGACCTTGGATCAAGGTCAAGGTGAAAGAGCTTGGCTTAACAATTATATGTATGAAGTTTGAACTCTGAAGTTCAAATAGCCTTTATTCTATAGGCAAAACTTTGTTGTGACCTTGCGAATCAAAATTTGACCTTGGGTCAAGGTCAAGGTGAAAGAGCTTGGCTTAACGATAGTATGCATGAAGTTTGAATGCTGAAGGTCAAATAGTCTTTGTTCTATAGGCAAATGTATGTTGTGACCTTGAGGATCAAAATTTGACCTTGGGTCAAGGTCAAGGTGAAAGAACTTGGCTAAACGATAGTATGTATGAAGTTTGAACTCTGAAGGTCAAGTAGTCTTTGTTCTATAGGCCAAAATTTGTTCTGACCTTGAGAATAAAAAATTGACCTTGAAGGTAGGTCAGCATTAAATGTCTACCTATAAGTAACCTACCATCCAAGTTTCAACTCAAAATCTCAAAAAATGTAGAAATTGGCACTGTGCCAATTTAAAGTTCCATTTTCAACTCTGAATAGCGTGAAAACCGTAAATATTTTATCGAGCATGTAAGCGTATAAAAGTTTGCAAATTTCCCAAAAAACAATATAAAACAAATTTTGTACAAATCCGACGGTTAGTTAAGGAGTTATAAGAGTTTAAAGATTTGACCTTTGATGACCTCCAGCGGGGGCATATGTGAACCATTTGACAAGAAAAAAAATTTCATTCAAGATCTTCATATGCTCTTTCACATGGTACTTTCCGTTTTTTCGTATGATGCTGTACTTTTTTGTAAAGTGTCCGGAACGGTTTGGGGGTAAGAATAATAATAATAACTAGATGGCTACTGTTGCAAGCAACAGACGGATTCCTCCTTAATTAGACCTTCCTCGGATCTGAAGTGTTAAATTCCGAATAAAGAAGATGGAAAAAAGAATAGTTGCTTTAGTACCTTATTCACTTCAGCAAATGAGTGGAAAGAGCTTATGTCTTATTTTGGGACTCTTATTTATTTATCAACAAAATGGATAAAAAATATTAAATACCTTTCATGTTTACGAAAGCTTTAAACTCCATGCTCTATCAATATCAAATCCTGTACAATTGCTTTCTCAAAACAGAATTGCACAATGATTTTGCAATGAGATAATTTCTATTAATAGAAAATGACAACAACATGAAAGTACAGATATGTAATGCTACTAAGAAAACAAAAGAAACAGAGAACAAGAATAAAAGAGTTATCTTTCTTATACTATGTTATGTTAAGAAGGACTACTTGTGTGAAGATTAAATAGTATAGGACAAAAAGTGTGATTCTACACGTGTAAATAATTGCTATGACCTTGAGAATGATCATTTGACCTTGAACCAATGTCATAAATGAAAGATAAGTATTGTGATCATTCTCGTCACGATAGATCTTAATCTGAGCAAAGCTTAATATCTAATCAACCGAAGTCGGTTGTGACCTTGAAATCGAACAAATGACCTTCAGTCAAGGTCATGGTGAAAGGCTTTGATGCAAGGAATATTTGTGTAATGTTTGAACTCACAAGGTCAAATAATCTTTGTTTTATAGACTAAAGTTTGTTGTGACCTTGAGAATGGGAATTTGACCTTGGGTCAAGGTCAAGGTGAACGAGCTGGACTGAACAGTGATATGTATGAAGTTTGAACTCTGAAGGTAAAATAATCTTTGTTCTATAGGCAAAAGTTTGTTGTGACCTTGAGAATCAAAATTTGACCTTGGGTCAAGGTCAATTTGAAAGAGCTTGGTTTTACGATATTATGTATGAAGTTTGAACTCTGAACGTCAAATAGTCTTTGTTCTACAGGCAAAAGTTTGTAGTGACCTTGAGAATGAAAATTTGACCTTGAGAGTAGGTCAACATAAAATGACTACCTATAAGTAACCTAGTATCCAAGTTTCAACTCAAAATCTCAAAAACTGTAAAAATTGGCACTGTGCCAATTTAAAGTTCCACTTTCAACTCGGAATAGCGCGAAAACCGTAAATATTTTATCGAGCATGTAAGCGTATAAAAGTTTGCAAATTCCCCAAAGAACATTTTAAAACAAATTTCGTTCAAATCGTACGGTTAGTTTAGGAGTTATAAGAGTTTAAAGATTTGAACTTTGATGACCTCTAGCGGGGGCATATGTGAACTTTTCGACAACAAAATTTTTTTACCTCAAGATCTTTATATGCTCTTTCACATGATTCTATTCGTTTTATCATAAGAAGTGGTACTTTTTTGTACAATCACTGGAACGATTTGGGGGTAAGAATAATAATAATAATAATAATAATAATAATAAGAATAATAATAAGAATAAAGAAAAGACAATACAATAACAGAAAGGATTCCGACGGAATAGTCGGAATCCTTAATAATAAGAACTAGATGGCTACTGTTGCAAGCAACAGACGGATTCCTCCTTTATTAGACCTTTCTTGGAACTGAAGTGTTAAAATCAGAATAAAGAGGATGGAAAAATGAATAGTTGCTTTTGTACCTTATTCACTTCAGCAAATGAGTCTTAAGAGCTTTAGTCTAATTTGGGACTCTCATTTATCTATCAAGAAAATAGAACAAAAAGATAATAAATACCTTTCATATTTTCGAAAGCTTTATACTCCATGATCTATCTATCAATTCTAAATCCTTTAAAATTACTATCTCAAAACAGAATTGCACAATGATTTTGCAATGAGAGCATTTCCATAATTAGAAAATGACAATAGAATCAAAATACAGCCAAGTAATGCTACTAAGAAAAAAAAAAAAAACAGAGACCAAGAGTAAAAGAGTTATGTTTCTTATACTATGTTATGTTCAAATAAGAAAGACTACTTCAGTGGAGAATAAATAGCGAAGGAAAAAGACTGATTAATTCTACAAGAGTAAGTTTGTTATTACCCTGAGAATGATCATTTGACCGTGAATAAAGGTCAAGGAAAAAAGATAAGTATTTGAGGTAATTCTTTTCAAGATTGATCTTAATCTGATCAAAGCTCAATATTGTATCAACCAAAGTATGTTGTGACCTTGAAATCGAACAAATGACCTTGGGTCAAGGTCAAGGTAAAAGGACTTGATGCAAGGAATATTTGTGTTAAGTTTGAACTCTTAAGGTCAAATAGTCTTTGTTCTATAGGCAAAAGATTGTTGTGACCTTGAGAATCAAAATTTCACCTTGGTCAAGGTCAAGGTGAAAGAGCATGGCTTAACGATTATATGTATGAAGTTTGAACTCTGTAGGTCAAATAGTCTTTGTTCTATAGGCAAAAGTTTGTTGTGACCTTGAGAATCAAAATTTGACCTTGGGTCAAGGTCAAGGTGAAAGAGCGTGGCTCAGCGATAATATGTATGAAGTTTTAACTCTGAAGGTCAAATAGTCTTTATTCTATGGGCAAAAGTATGTTGTGACCTTGCGAATCAAAATTTGACCTTGGGTCAAGGTCAAGGTGAAAGAGCTTGGCTTAACGATAGTATGTATGAAGTTTGAATGCTGAAGGTCAAATAGTCTATGTTCTATAGGCAAAAGTATGTTGTGACCTTGAGAATCAAAATTTGACCTTGGGTCAAGGTCAAGGTGAAAGAGCTTGGCTAAACGATAGTATGTATGAAGTTTGAACTCTGAAGGTCAAGTTGTCTTTGTTCTATAGGCCAAAATTTGTTGTGACCTTGAGAATCAAAATTTGACCTTGAAAGTAGGTCAACACTAAATGTCTACCTATTAGTAACCTACCATTCAAGTTTCAACTCAAAATCTCAAAAAATGTAGAAATTGGCACTGTGCCAATTTAAAGTTCCATTTTCAACTCGGAATAGCGCGAAAACCGTAAATATTTTATCGAGCATGTAAGCGTATAAAAGTTTGCAAATTTCCCAAAGAAGAATATAAAACAAATTTTGTTCAAATCCGACGGTTAGTTCAGGAGTTATAAGAGTTTAAATATTTGACCTTTGATGACCTCCAGCGGGGGCATATGTGAACCATTTGACAAGAAAAAAAATTTCATTCAAGATCTTCATATGCTCTTTCACATGGTACTTTCCGTTTTTTCATATGATGCTGTATTTTTTTGTAAAGTGTCCGGAACGGTTTGGGGGTAAGAATAATAATAATAATAAGAATAATAATAAGAATAAAGAAAAGACAATACAATAACAGAAAGGATTCCGACGGAAGTCGGAATCCTTAATAAGAATAGGAAGTCGGAATCCTAAATAATAATAAGAATAAAGAAAAGACAATACAATAACAGAAAGGATTCCGACGGAAGTCGGAATCCTTAATAATAATAATAAGAATAATAATAAGAATAAAGAAAAGACAATACAATAACAGAAAGGATTCCGACGGAATAGTCGGAATCCTTAATAAGAATAAAGAAAAGACAATACAATAACAGAAAGGATTCCGACGGAAAAGTCGGAATCCTTAATAATGTACATTGTAACTTACAATATTGTCACTCTGTAATGTCAGTCGTATATGTAATAATGTACACTGTAACTTACAATATTGTCTCTCTGTAATGTAAGTAATATATGTAATAATGTACACTGTAACTTACAATATTGTCACTCTGTAATGTCAGTAATATATGTAATAATGTACACTGTAACTTACTATATTGTCCCTCTGTAATGTCAGTAATATATGTAATAATGTACACTGTAACTTACAATATTGTCACTCTGTAATGTAAGTAATATGTGTAATAATGTACACTGTAACTTACAATATTGTCCCTCTGTAATGTCAGTAATATATGTAATAATGTACACTGTAACTTACAATATTGTCACTCTGTAATGTCAGTAATATATGTAATAATGTACACTGTAACTTACAATATTGTCTCTCTGTAATGTCAGTAATATCTTCCTTTCTTCTATGTGGCTTATCTGGGCTGCAGAAACCTGTTATAGTTCAATCAATTATATAATATCTATAATAAATATTATTATCATATCTCTTATGAACATTTCAATGAATCACATACATGACAGTATGATCACATGACATATTTCCCTGCAGTCAAGGAGATAAACATTGTATCTTCCCAATATTCAGATTCTGAGCTCTTTTTCCTGTTAGTTTTATCTTCCCTACATATAAATACATAAAAATTGTCAACTTATAATTTATTCTATTCATCAAAAGAATGATGTGAAATGGTTTCCTAGTTGAAAAGAAAGTCAGAGACAACTCAGAATAATAAATATCTGTAAGTTTTAATGATGTTCTTACCCCTGGTAGATCCTTGACGACCATTATGCCTTGTTTAGTAACTCGGATCACAGCTACATGGTTAATAGCTACACGAAGCAGAACTTCTCCTACAGGCTGTTTACTCGACTTCATTTCTTCTATTTGAACTTGGGAAGGTGAAACCGAGTCAGCTTTAACTAAATCCTATAATATGAACAAAGCAAATTTTAATTATTTTAAACTTCTAGAACTACATGATCTCTTGTGATTTCTATTAAATATGTACTACGCTCATTACAATGAAAATAGATAACTAGTTAAATGTACAACATGTACAGAGCAACATAATGTCAAATCTTAATATCTATGACAGACTTAAACTTGAACAATTATGGTTACAACATGTACAAGGTATATGTGCATGTATGTGTTTGTGAAGCATAATTGATAATCATACATATTATGTAATAAAATATAAAATACATAGGTAATCACAGATTACGAAGTTCATCTCGTGGCAGCAAAATTCAATTCAAACATTTTTCTTAGTACATGTATATTGGCTTTTAAAAGCAAAATTATTCAAGTGGAAAAAGTAGGTCAAAGTCATTTTATGAAAGTCTGATCAAAGATACATCCAATATGCAAGTTTGGTACATGTAGCACTTATACTTTGCTTAATATTTGCTTTTAAAGGCAAAATCACTCAAGCAGAAAAAGTAGGTGAAGGTCATTTTATGAAAGTATGATCAAAGATACATCCAATATACAAGTTTGGTACATGTAGCACTTATACTTTGCTCAATATTGGCTTTTAAAGGCAAAATCATTCAAGCGGAAAAAGTAGGTCAAGGTCATTTTATGAAAGTCTGATCAAAGATACATCCAATATGCAAGTTTGGTACATGTAGCACTTATACTTTGCTCAATATTGGCTTTTAAAGGCAAAATCACTCAAGCGGAAAAAGTAGGTGAAGGTCATTTTATGAAAGTTTGATCAAAGATACATCCAATATGCAAGTTTGGTACATGTAGCACTTATACTTTGCTCAATATTGGCTTTTTAAAGCAAAATCACTCAAGTGGAAAAAGTAGGTCAGATGCTGCATGGGTCCATCTTGGCATCCCGAGATGAATCACTTGTGCAAGTTTGGTTACTGTAGCATTAGTACTTTGTCAGATACTGAGCTACCCCAAACTTCTTAACCAAGCCACTCTGAGCTACCCCAAACTTCTTAACCAAGTCACTCAAGCGGAAAATGTAGGTCAGATGCTGCATCCGATGCATGGGTCCATCTCGGCATTCAAAGATGAATCACTTGTGCAAGTTTGGTTACTGTAGTATCAGTACTTTGTCAGATACTGAGCTACCCCAAACTTCTTAACCAAGCCACTCTGAGCTACCCCAAACTTCTTAACCAAGTCACTCAAGCGGAAAATGTAGGTCAGATGCAGCATCTGATGCATGGGTTCACCACAGCATCCAAAGATGAATCACTTGTGCAAGTTTGGTTACTGTAGCATCAGTACTTTGCCAAATACTGAGCTACCCCAAACTTCTTAACCGGACGCGGACGCGGACACGAATGCGGACACAGATGCGGACGCGGACGCGCGGGGGTATAGCGTAAGCTCACTCAACTTCGTCGAGGTGAGCTAAAAATGCTTCCTCTCTAAATAAGCTAAAGAAACTTAATGCATGACTCATCCATAAAAGATACATTTAACATGTTTAAAAAGTGTAATTACAGTAACAAAAGGTGCTAATTTATGTTATAATGTATTGTACATGTATAGTATAGATACTAACCCCAAGTTCAATAGCTTTAAATGACTGACCGTCCATCAAGTCCAGCCAGTGTAATAATGAACCTTGAGGACTGTAACACAACAGAAAGGTACCACTGGCAACTTTACACCTGTAATATATATACCTAATAATAAATCAGAGATGCAAACAGGAGACGCTGACTCTACCTAGGCACCTGATCTCGCCCCTCGTGGGGTCTTCTTTGGTTCAATGATTGAGAATATTACCTTTATTATAAGTCCCGCTTTTTTAACCCTTTGACCCGATTATTTTTTATCACCCTTGTGGGTCATGTCTTTCACCCGATTTTTCGTTGCTGACTCGGGAATCATCTGATTCCAATTTGGTTCCATCTATTACTTGGGACTTTAAATTTCATGCTGTGACTTTTCAATTAAAACACCTGCAGTAACTGTTACAGGTAAATTGGGTTGCTTGTTTAGTGATATGGGAAGTAATTAGCCACTTTCATGTTAATTTAACGACCTGGGCTTGGATTACTATGGGAATGTCTATGGGAAGACGATCATAAACACGGAGATTTGTGCAGACGAAAAGGGACAAATGTTTTTATAGTGTTTAAAACAATTGAAGCAGTGAAATGTAGATTTTATTTCACACAAAATCTTCATCCTGGTATAGCAATAACTAAAAAAAAAATATATGTAGCCTAGCAAATTCGACTATGAACCTTCAGGCCTTGATTAATAAGTCCTAAAATTTAACACATGTGCTACATTATCATGATTAAGAAGTATTATAATTTAAATAAATGCTTTACATGTCTTGCAATAAAATGAACTTTATTGACTTGTGTTTTTTTTTTTTTGGGGGGGGGGGGGGGTTCAATTTTATTCATGAGTAAATGACACAAGCAAAAGGTTACAATTATGTTTCGCACGCTATGAACCTCTTTTTCATTTCCCAAAGAGGGTCATTTACACTCTTTTGTCTGAAAAAAATTGACAGGTATGTAGCTCAGTCTATTAGAGCCTTGGGCTGTCAAGGTACCTGGTTCAAACTTTTTTAAAAATTTGTCTCTAGAGTAATAGAGTAGGTTATAAGTGCCATTTTTATGCCCCCGGAATCAAAGATTCGGGGGCATATAGTTTTTGGCCTGTCCGTCTGTTTGTCTGTTTATCTGTTTGTCTGTTTGTCTGTTTGTCCGAAAAACTTTAACATTGAACATAACTTTTGAATGGGAAGTGATAGGGCTTTCATATTTCACATGTGTATTCCTTGTGACAAGACCTTTCCATTGATACCAAAATTTTTGACCTCGTGACCTTGACCTTGACCTTTGACCTACTTTTCAAAAACTTTAACATTGGGCATAACTTTTGAATGGTAAATGATAGGGCTTTCATATTTCACATGTGTATTCCTTGTGACAAGACCTTTCCATTGATACCAAAATTTTTGACCTCGTGACCTTGACCTTGACCTTTGACCTACTTTTCAAAAAACTTTAACATTGGGCATAACTTTTGATTGGTAAGTGATAGGGCTTTCATATTTCACATGTGTATTCCTTGTGACAAGACCTTTCCATTGATACCAAAATTTTTGACCTCGTGACCTTGACCTTTGACCTACTTTTCAAAAACTTTAACATTGGGCATAACTTTTGAATGGTAAGTGATAGGGCTTTCATATTTCACATGTGTATTCCTTGTGACAACACCTTTCCATTAATACCAAAATTTTTGACCTCGTGACCTTGACCTTGACCTTTGACCTACTTTTCAAAAAACTTTAACATTGGGCATAACTTTTGAATGGTAAGTGATCGGGCTTTCATATTTCACATGTGTATTCCTTGTGACAAGACCTTTCCATTGATACCAAAATTTTTGACTTCGTGACCTTGACCTTGACCTTTGACCTATTTTTCAAAAACTTTAACATTGGGCATACCTTTTGAATGGTAAGTGATAGGGCTTTCATATTTCACATGTGTATTCCTTGTGACAAGACCTTTCCATTGATACCAAAATTTTTGACCTCGTGACCTTGACCTTGACCTTTGACCTACTTTTCAAAAACTTTAACTTTGGGCATAACTTTTGAATGGTAAGTGATAGGGCTTTCATATTTCACATGTGTATTCCTTGTGACAAGACCTTTCCATTGATACCAAAATTTTTGACCTTGTGACCTTGACCTTTGACCTTTTAACCCAGTGACCTCACATACATGTACTTAACAGAAAATAGTGTTCATACTAACAAAGATGCCACCGGGGGCATTCGTGTTTCACAAACACGGGCTTTTTTCTTTTTATATCACGAAACAATCTATTCAGAGTGTGTTCCGATCAAATATTTCACCCTTTGGCAGGAAATAAACGAGAAAGTTGTCTATTTCTGCACCGTGTGTATTTCGGGCCAGAAAGCTACATAAGTGGCTGAGAAGAACAAAATAAAACCGTTTTTCTGTTTCCGAATTGCAGAGTTTGCCGATTATATTGATATAATAACCTCAAAGTTAATTTTTCTTATCCAATTTTGACATGAAAAGATAACAAAAGCATAATAAACATAGAAATGTGTAAAATAATACATTTTTTGTGCATTTTCGATCGATATTCAACGTTTTCCGTCATCTGTACCCCTACCTCTTCAGCCCGTACTTCTAACATCTTTCACCAAATTTACTTAAATAAAATACCTACTAGGAATCTTATAATACTTTATGTTTTTATCCTGACCAATTTTTATCTAAATTGGAACTACTGCGCACGAGAAATAATCAAGTGATTTCAGGGCTAAATCCGGCACTTATCTTAATAGCTCCTTTTTCCATTTGAGAAGTACAAATAAAAAGAAATGATGACAACCAGCCTACAAGACATAAGAACTGTTTTACACAAACCGTGAAAAACATGGCACCCCCTTTCCTCAAAGCTACATTGTAACGAAGCGCCTAGGGGAATGAGATGTGCCTTGGAGACCAAGATGATTGGTTTCATTATTACATGTACATCATGTATATGTGATGTGGTTTCTTTATTACATGTACATCAGGGCTACCCTTACTAAAAAAATCTATACAAAACTATATGACCCCTATATGTAAACTATATTTCTCCTATAGGTTTCCAGCTTTTGTGTATAGGTTGGTTATAGGTATAGGTAACATATAGGTAAAATTGAATTTAACCTATAGGTGATATATATGTTAAAAATAGGGGAAATGCATACAGCATACCATGTCTGCTGGAGCTATAGGGAGGTTATAGTGCAAGTATATGAATACTGAACTTAGTCTAATTTAGCTTCTCTTTAGACTTAGAAAATTGTACTGCTCTGCGTCTTTGAGGGAAAATTTCTAAGTCCAGAACCATGACTATTTCTTTAAAAATTGTGTTTAAACTTATATGACATGAAATACAAGGCGATATGGGTATCAAAATGTGTATTTTTCTGAGATCTGTTAGAAAAGAAAAGCAATCTGGAATTTAACAGTATTTCACATTTTACTGTTTTCACATTGTACCTTAATCATCAGTTAATCTGTTTGTAATTGGTTTTAGTTTGGGGGTGGGGTGGGGTGGGGGTTGTTTACAGCCATGGAAGTGGGTCCAGCCTAATAAAAAGAATATGACAAATCAGAAAAGCAAAGAATGTTTATTAATCCAAGCCCCTCCCCCTTTTCCTGCTCTGAATATATGAAAAGAAAAAAACTCGGACCATGAAATACAAAATAATGAAAAAAGTCCGTCCTTGCCGGGATTCGAACCCTTGACCCCTAAATCAGAAGTCCGACGCTCACCCAACTGAGCCACGATATTCATGTATTGGATGCGTGGTATATATTAAGAAGCATCTTAGTTTGAAATGTTTGTGTACGACACGTCCATGACAAGAAGACAGCCAATCAAAACGACGGATTTTAAAAGGTCCGGGCGGAAAAGTCGAAGTTTGGATCGTAATTTCGTCTGCATTTATGTGATACACTAAAGACAAGTGAATAATGCAAATTAAACGACCATGAAGCCAAGTGAAAATTCCCTCGGTCTACCGAGCACGTCGGTATTCTAAGCACCTCAGTCGATGGGATATTTATACATCAAATCTTTGTTTACTTTCTGTGAAAAGATGCAGAACTTGAAGAGCTGAGAAATTTTGATGTTAGACCGACAAGAAGGTAAGCTATGTTTTTCTTGTGTATTAGAAATAATTGATTTGCTAGTTGTAAATTAACAGCTGAACAGAGGTAATCGGAGCTAAATCTTAACAAAAGGGCGGAGAAAATACACTTTTATGTCTTATCTCTACTGCATCATGGGAGTACTGAAAAAATCTACAGTGGATATATCCAATGTCATGACTTTAAATCCGGGGAAGGGCCAGGAAGTGAGAGGAATGGAGGGATCATGGAAGAGGACAGAATAGGGAAGGAATAGGGGTTGGAGGGAGAAGGGAATACATGTAGTGGGCCGTGGGCAAATGTGCACCTACATGTATATGAAGAGTGTCGCTGTGTGTCACTGTTTCATGCATTTGCAGTGTGCGTAGATGTATAAAAGAACACAGCATGAATGGTATTTCACTGGTTTTAAACATCATTTTTAAAACATTGATGGTTCCGATAATTACCGGTACAGAATCAATAGCCAGCCTCTGATAGTGTCCAGATAATCAATAGTAAAATTTGTCCAATTGTTCATCACTATTTCTCCTGAATCTAGTATCATAAATTTTGCTCGTTTTTTGACTTTCAGACTACGGGGTACTGTACAATTGTACCGGTAGAGGGAGAACCAACGTGGCAGAATAGTCATGCAGCTTAAGATGACAGAGGCCACTGACTGTTAGAAGTAGAAGTAGAGGTAGAACCAGGCCAAATTAAGGACAGAAAAATGTGTAGATACCAAAACGCTTTGACAATTTCCAAACTTCTTTACATGTTGTGAAACATCATAATCATTCTCTGTGTAATTCTCGTGGATATTATAAGATCATCAAGTGTAATACAGAACCGTACAAAAATTCGTACTTTTTAAAGACTATTACCGATTGGAACCTACTTGAAGACACAATCATGCTTGTGAAAAGTTCCAGGGCCTTTCGATCGGCCATCCAGCAGCGAAACTAACATCACTTGTGCTCTTTCCTCCATCGCATATGCTGTAAAAGGCCAGGCGACATAACTATCCAGATCCAGACCAGAAAAACTATGAATGTGTTACATTTTAGAATTGATTTGAACTTCAACTGCTTTGTTGTGTTAATGTGAGATAAAAAGTTAATTCAATTTTATGTCTTGATAGTTATTTTTACCATCAATAATTTGGAATATTTGTCATATGTTGATATGTTTGTACAGCATGTAATGTTCAATACTTGGTAAAGAACCAATCAGAATGCTTAAAATTCCCATATATTTGCCCTATATGGGAAGTATAGGTGAGCCTCTGAATGGGACCTATGTATCTACCTATCTATGTATAGGTAGTGTATAGGGGGAATACAGGTACCTCTGAAACTGACCTACATGCATGTATAGTTCAAGTATAGGAGGAGTATAAAGGACATAACGGTGAAAGACATATAGACCAACTATAGGTGATATAGGTAGAAGCTGCCAGCAAGTATAGGTTTAAGCTCATTTGCATCTAATTTGCATTTAAAATCCCTATATGTCACATATATGTAAAGACTATAAGAGAACTATATGTAACCAATAGCAGATCCCTATATGTCACATATAGATTTTTTTCGTAAGGGTATCACTGGGTATTTTGGACAGGGGCTGGGATCTTTCAAATTGGGACAAACAGCTATATTTTCAATAAATTGGGAATTTTCTAGCTAAATAGATATGAAATATTTGAAATCTTTAATTTTAACCTTTACATAGTCAAATAGTTTTGAACATGTTAAATAAATCTTTTTAAGGCATATTGTTTCATTATTTGTACAAATCTTCAAATCTTGTGGAGATAAATGAGCATGATGAACAAACCTAGTGTTTTCTTGCATCCAGGCAGTAGAGGCTATTCTCTGAGACTTCTTCCCTCCCTCCACATCTAAAGTTACAACAGTCACATGACTGCCATGTGACCCTTCCACTGCATACAATGTTCTCTCATTTTTTGCCAAGAAGCTCAATCCTGATTTTTCACTTAAAAAAAATAAAATAAACACTATATTTACAAAGCATCTTGAGAGATGTATAATCTTTTTTTTTTTTTTTTTTTTCGAAATACAGTACTACTAGGTAAATATCTCAACTGAGTTAATAGCCACCTTGCGTTGATGTATTATGTACTGGTAAAAAAAAACTATGATCACATCACTTTATACTACAATAGCTGTAAATACCACGTTGCAGCCAAAATTTTAACTGAGTACACAATTTTGTTTTAATCTAATCTAACAAGCAATTAGATTATGTCTCTTACAAGAGTAACTCAGTCTTGACATTCTGGAATAACTTGGTCAAATTACATACCCACATCTATACATGCTATACTAGAGCTATTAGTTATGAACCAGAAGTCTCTGATGAGACTGTAGCTCTCCTGGTTGTTTTGTTTTATTCACTCATTGACAAGTGAATAAGATACAGTCATATACATTAATAACAATTTCCATTTTATTTTAAGCCAAAGACCATAGCAAGCAGGCACTCTAACAAATTATAAGTAGCACTACAAAATAACAAATCCATTAGACTGCAACTAGAATATCACTCATATAATTTTTAATATCCGAGATAAATGATTTAAAAAAATATTGCCATACCCATTTTCCAAGATCTTAGGGGTCAGGGCTACTAGCTCAAATGAACTATCAATGACACAATAAGACTACAGAACCATTATATTGCATAAACAACTAAGTTTCCATCAATAATAGCTTTAGAAGAGTTGAGAGCACAACTATATACGAGAAAATGACCACACCCGTTTTCTAAGACCCTGGGGGTCAGGGGCTCAAACAAAACATCAGATGCACAACTAGACCATAGATCCATCATATTGCAAAAAGAAATAAGTCTCCATCATTTTTAGTGTCAGAGGAGTTGGGTGCACAAGATTACATAGAGTTACATAGGTGAAAATGACAACACCCATTTTCTAAGACCCTGGGGGTCAGGGGCTCAAACAAAATATCAGATGCACAACTACACCACAGTCCCATCATATTTCAAAAAAGAATTAAGTCTCCATCATTTATAGTATCAGAGGAGTTGCAAGCACGAGATTACATAGACTTATATAGGTGAAAATGACCACACCCATTTTCTAAGACCCTGGGGGTCAGGGGCTCAAACAAAATACCAGGTGCACATCTAACCACAGACCCATCATATTGCAAAAAGAATTAAGTCTCCATCATTTATAGTGTCAGAGGAGTTGCGAGCACAAGATTACATAGAGTTATATAGGTGAAAATGACCACACCCATTTTCTAAGACCCTGGGGGTCAGGGGCTCAAATAAATTATCAGGTGCACAACTAGACCACAGACCCATCATATTGCAAAAAGAATTAAGTCTCCATCATTTATAGTGTCAGAGGAGTTGCGAGCACAAGATTACATAGAGTTATATATGTGAAAATTACCACACCCATTTTCTAAGACCCTAGGGGTCAGGGGCTCAAACAAAATATCAGGTGCACAACTACACCACAGACCCATCATATTGCAAAAAGAATTAAGTCTCCATCACCTATAGTGTCAGAGGAGTTGCGAGCACAAGATTACATAGAGTTATATAGGAGAAAATGACCACGCCCATTTTCTAAGACCCCGGGGGTCAGGGGCTCAAACAAAATATCAGGTGCACAACTAGACCACAGACCAAGTGTAATGCAAAAAGAGTTACATTTCTATCTCTTATAGTTTCAGAGGAGTTGCGAGCACAAGAATTGTTTACGGACGGACGGACGGACAGACAGACGCCGGACGACGGGGTATCGCATAAGCTCGACTGGTCTATGACCAGTAGAGCTAAAAATAAAAGGGAAGACAGACGGACAAACGGATGGATGATGTTAACCTTGACAACATGTCCTTGGTTTTGTATTTCGATTTGTATTTTACATTTACGAATTTTCTCTGTTGCGACAGGATTTGCATGCAAACAGGAGATGCTGACTCTCCCTAGGCAGCTGGTCTCACTTCGGAATGTTGTTTGTTCTGGGGTTCACAACTGTTCCTGTGGAAATTATGATTTTGCCTTGCCTTCTCTTTGAGACTGAATAATTGATGGATACTTCTTCAATGTTTATTCCTCACATATTTCCTTCATGCAAATTAATGGCCAGACGTTTCTGTTTAGTGCAGTAGTAGCAAAGGGTCTCATGTTGGAGGTTAAGTTAGTCGCCAACAATGGCCATTATGGGACTTTTAAAATGTCCCTAGGCTTTATACATGTATAAGAGATAGATAAAGATGAACAGGATTTAATGTCCCCATGCTTTTGCGAAATCGGGGAACAACAAGTTGCTGTTACATACAATACCTTTGGGGCAAAGCCAAATGCCATTTCTGTTTTCCGTTTCTTGCCTCCAACCCCTGGATCCCCCCTGCTGTCAGTACTATCAACAAGTCTTTGTCATGCAGCATAATGGCTGAGCTAGAAGTTCAAGAGAAAACAGAAACATCTGATTAAATTTGGATAGATAATAATATAAAAAAAGTCTGAAGAATCTGCTAATTATTTCATTCAAAATCTTTTTTTTTTTTTGGGGGGGGGGGGGAGGGTTGATCTAGAAAACATGTTCTGTTTTTTACATTGTCATCTATGGGGAAAAGACAGTCATGTTTGGTCGAAATATTGGCAATGCTATGTAAAACAGGATCTAGTATACTTTCAGATTCTGATGGGACCTGGTGTAGGTAAGAAGTTTATGAAAGGATTTTTTTTTAAATTTCTTTTTTCAAAATTAGACTTCTTCAGGACTGATTTTACGCCTTATCTTATCAGCTCCTTATAGCAAATCTGCTGAAACAGATAATAAACTAACTTTGCATAATTTTCATACACCTTGAATTGAATATATACATATATATACATGTACATATATATTGAATCATTAATGTCAACACTTACCCGGATTGAGCACTGCTTCCTACAACAGATTCCCATATAAGGTTTCCTGTTCCGGGATTCCATCTTCGAAGAAATCGCCCTCCGCCATTCAGGGTAACAAACACTAAGAAGGATCAGAAGGACAAAAATTGTTCATTTTTATACAATGTTAGCACAATCGTATTTAAGGTATTAGGGATGTATAAAAAGGTACATATACTTATACTTAAGATCATTACTCATTGATTCACTTATTACTCATTGATACACTAAGGTTCATTACTCATTGATACAGTTAGGTACATTACTCATAGATACACTTAGGTACATTACTCATAGATACACTTAGGTACATTACTCATTGATACACTTAGGTTCATTACTCATTGATACAGTTAGGTACATTACTCATAGATACACTTAGGTATACACTTACCTTCATTACTCGTTGATGCATTTAAGCCCCCCTCACACTTACACGGATCGAGCCACGACTCAACTACGACTTCAAAAAAGATACTATCTGTGGGGAGTCAGGATGCAAAATGTTTGATGAATCATAAACCTACGACTTCAGTACGGATTGCTACTGACTGCCAAGGGTTGATAAGAATCAAGTATGGATAGCTATGGATAGCTAAGGATTGCTACAGATATCGTCCCGACATTGCTAAGGATTGCTTCTACTGCATATGTATAAATACGGATTGCTACTACTCTTGTACGTATAGATACAGATAGGTACAGATTGCTAAGGTCTAAAGGATTACCAGGACTCAAGTACGGATAGCCACAATTCACGCAAGAACAGCGACGACTTCAGTATGGATTGGTAGGACTGGCTTGATTTTCCTATGTTTTTAAAAGCATCATTATTAATTTTACTAAAACACCCAATATTTTCAAGTTGAGACAGTCTCACTTTTTTATAACAGTATTGAGGGTTTTTTATCATTACCAGAAATTGAATCATTGAAGTATTAACTCATACATTGATCAAAAAACACACAGAATACTGATACTATTAGATTTAAAGTTATATAAGACACAATCTGTGGCAATCCATAGCCTCTCATTTTCAAATCCGTGGCCATCTGTAGCAATCTGTAGGTGAGTCGTAACAATCTATAGGTGAGTCATAGCAATCCCTAGGAGAGTCATAGCAATCTGTAGGTGAGTCGTAGCAATCCGTAGGAGAGTGGAAGCAATTTGTAGAAGAGTCGTAGCATTTTGTAGGAGAGTCGTAGCAATCCGTAGGAGAGTCGAAGCAATTTGTAGAAGAGTCGTAGCATTCTGTAGGAGAGTCGTAGCAATCTGTAGGTGAGTCGTAGCAATCTGTAGTGAGTCGTAGCAATCTGTAGGTGAGAGTCATAGCAATCTGTAAGTGAGTCGTAGCAATCTGTAAGTGAGTCGTAGCAATCTGTAGGTGAGTCGTAGCAATTTGTAGTAGCATTCTGTAGGAGAGTCGTAGCAATCTGTAGGTGAGTCATAGCAATCTGTAAGTGAGTCGTAGCAATCTGTAGGTGAGTCGTAGTAATCCGTAGGTGAGTTGTAGCAATCTGAAGGAGAGTCGTAGCATTCTGTAGGAGAGTTGTAGCAATCTGTAGGCGAGTCGTAGCAATCTGTAGGTAGAGTTGTAGCAATCTGTAGGTGAGTTGTAGCAATCCGTAGGAGAGTCGTAGCAATCCGTAGGTGAGTTGTAGCAATCTGTAGGAGAGTTGTAGCAATCTGTAGGTGAGTCGTAGCAATCCGTAGGAGAGTCGTAGCAATCGGTAGGAGAGTCATAGCAATCTGTAGGTGAGTCGTAGCAATCTGTAGGTGAGTCGTAGCAATCTGTAGGTGAGTCATAGCAATCTGTAGGTGAGTCATAGCAATCTGAAGGAGAGTCGTAGCATTCTGTAGGAGAGTTGTAGCAATCTGTAGGCGAGTCATAGCAATCCGTAGGAGAGTCTTAGCAATCGGTAGGAGAGTCGTAGCAATCCGTAGGAATGTCATATGGCTATTTTTTGTTATCCAAACAATGGTCCTGGATTGCTACAGATGCGGGACATGTTCAAAAATTTTCGGTCTCATCCCGATAGCTTCGGATTGCCAAGGATAGCTACGACTTGTCATGACTAGTGCTGGATTGAGCTAGGGAATGCTACGGATAGCTACAGATGTAATTTTTTTCTAGATTCATGATAGCTATCCATGGCACGATCCTTGAAAGTGTCTTGAAAGTGTGAAGGGGGCTTTATGATCATAACCCATTGCATCCTTAAGTTCATATTCCATTTAATTAAAAACATTCAATTCCATCAAATGAATTTTTAATATTTGATATATATAGGATCTCAAATGAATTTTCGTTTCATACGATGTATTATGAAAGGAGTTGTAGGTTTTATATAAAACGCTCAACAAGTTTCATAATACATCGTATGAAATGAAAATTCATTTGAGATTCTTTTTATCACATGATATTGCCTAAAAATGTGTATTTCTAATGTGAAATCAACGTTTCCTAGAACTATACCGTGATCTACAAGTCGTCTGCTACACCTTGAGAAGTAGTGTCCCCATCGTATAGATATTCGTATAGGTATTTCAATTTTGAATAGTATTTTAATGCAAGAATTAATTCAACAACAATAATTCTAATCATTGATAATGACCCCCGGTCTGAATTTAACAGTTGACCGATATTTGAAAGGTCACATTTGGCAAGGTTAATATGTGATTAGGTTCCAAACTTGACCAATCGCATTCAAGCAGAGCGATATGTAACGTGTTATCATATCATATATTTATGAAATGGCTTTATGAAACTGCATAACGGGTGTATCATGTGATAAATTTTTATTAATAATGAATCATGATGGCATTAAGTGTGAGGATTTAAAGATAATCTCAAAAAGGAAACTAAAATGGAGGATTTTTAAGATATTCTATCTGAATCTTACAATCTCCCTCGTGTAGTGAGACATCAACTGTTCCTCTGTCATTCTGCTCTAGAACTTTTCTCCAAGCTAAAATAGAAAAAGGACGAAATATACCCTATAAAATACTGTAAAAAAGACTTGGTACAACACAACTTATACAACACAAGGTAACATACTGTATAGTAATCACTTTATCTAGCATCCATCTGTCCCATCTGTCTGTCTGGGAGACACACTTTCATCAAAAGGCTATTACTTTTTAGAAAATTACATTACACCAATACACTACTAAGTCTTGTAGAAATAATCAAGTATGAATAGACTCAACATAAGGATCAAGGTCAGCGTCAAGGTCAAGGTCACACATTACGGTCATGCATCAGAAGATATACCTGTTCTTGAACAGTCCAGTTTAACTTCCATACATAGTAGATGTTGGTGTGAAGTCATTCTGATAATTCAAGTTAAAAAAAAAACATAGACTATGTGTCATCAGAGATGAGAGAGCTCACATCAATGCCAACATTATCTCGTGACCAGCATCTGTACCTATGTTGCACCATAGTATCCCCAGATCCATCACTAATAAAAGTTTGGTTGGTAAAGGACTTAAAGTAAGAAATCAGAGATTAATCTACAAATTGATCTAAATGGGTCCCGTAGACAGGATAAAATTTGGCCAATTGGTCCCGAGCCAAAACAATGGGTCCCAGCAAAAATTAATGCATCCCAAGTACTGTAAACAGTCTTTTTTTGCGTCATCTTAGCGAGATGACTGGTTCACAGCTTTTATGTCCGCGACTCCGAGAACTTTATGTTCCAGGACAAATTATTAGAAATAAAACATCTATCTCCCAAACTTCAATCTAATAGTCAAATTTTGCTGAATTACGTAATAAAATTGATTGTTTATTTAGTTGCTTTATTTATGCAAGCGATGCTTCGTACATGTGTAATGATGTCCGTTTTGTGAAAGGGGTATTCAGCAAATCTGGACAAATCGCCACCCATTCCGTCCTTGAATATTGTTTTCTCAAAAAAAGTCATATGAATGAGAGATCAAACAAATTGTCATGTGATCACATCTTTTGTCAACATTACCAATCAGGTTTTCTCTGATTTGAACATGAAAGCAAATTAGAATGTTAGAGGGCCAATTTCCTTTCAGGGACAATTTGTCAAATAGCTATCTTGTCTGTTGTTTTTCTGAATTTGCCATTCTAACTTACATCCATGCCTAATTTTGAAAAAAATAATGATCAGACTTGCCTGGGTTTTTTGTGCATAGTTCAATCAAAGCTGCTGAAGGGTGGGTAGATTTAAGCTAAATTTGCCAGCGTTCAGAGCAATACTTAACGGGAAGGGGTCAGAAACTTGTTGTTTAGACATATATATATATACTGGGTATATATATTTATTCAAACAATTTATAAGGTCATTTCAATAAATTTTGAAAACTAATTTTTATAGCCTTTCCTTAAGGTCCTTTGCCAGAATGTATGATGTTCTGATGCATTTTGCATACACTGCAGTGATGAAGTCATGTTGTTCTTAACTTTTTTAAAACATAATACTCAGTGATTCATTTTGAAATTTCGGTTCCAATATACAGTTTTCGCGCACTGTTCCGAAAGCGCAAAAAGTATGCGCGTCATGCTTAAGTTGAAGTCATTAGACTTTTAAAGTATTTATGAACCAGACCTTAGTACAATCAATACATCTAGACCTACTAAACATGTGAAAATCAATGCATCCAGATTAACTGTTTAATCGTAAATCAGTATCGAACGATGTGAAAATGGCACTCGAGTGCATGCGTTCAATGGATGCAGTAGCCCAAATAGTGAGGTCAATACAGCATTGTTCTCAAAACATTATCTACATCATTTAATACTGAATTGAAAGAGAACATCAGTAGCTTTTATCATGAAAAATTATTTGAATTTTCAACATCTGGATTTTCAGATATATCCGGAAGAGTGCGAAACACCCCTCCGGCACTACCGGCATCAGGAGCCCAGGACGCGCGGTACTCGCTTCGCCTTTGTCTCCTATTGCTGTATACTACATGGACCAATGGCTAAAATTGATGTCCAGTTCTCTTCTTTACATCCTTCCAAACTCATATAAACCCCAAAATTCCAAGTTTTTCATTAACTGTGCCTACTACAAAAAATTTAAGTCTCAACACTTAGAAATAAAAAAATCGTCCCTGGCCATTTCTTCGAATACGAAACTAAAACTGTATATTGGAACCAAAATTGTTTGAATGGGTACAGTGTACCCGTCCAGTAGAAATCAATGAGTCAGAACTCAAGTTCAATGGGTCAAAAGTGTAATCAATGACTATTAATGTGGAATAAAGTAAATTCTATAAGTTTTATTTTTTTCAATAAATTCAATTGATTTATCTTGAGAAAATTACAATCTATTTATTGAAAATGTGCAAACGGAAATCACATTGTCCTGTATGTACACTATAAATATTACCGTCATGGTACCGTCATGGTGACAACTAAATATGCGAGAATTTTGGAACAATGAAAAAAACCTTTTCAGCCACATGTCTATAAATGGTCGGGTTTATTCGCTTGTATGATACACCTTGTATTCTGGAGACCTGAGATAAAAATAGGAGCTGGAAACATTGATTCTATTAATGATTAAGCGGGACGTGCTTGATGGTAATCATTGGATATTTAATTAATGTAATGCGTAAAATATGCAATATGCAGGGCAAAATGAATAACTGAATATTTTGAAGACGAACCAAAATCAAAATCAGTTTGTGAAACTCTATAACCCCTTCTGCAGCTATCTTTTGTATATGTCTAAGTCAAATACCCGTTATCAAGGTCAAAGTCAAAATTTTGCACGACTTCATGAATCTTGTGTCACCCTTATGACTTCCATTTCAAGTGTGAGAAACTAACAAACTTACAGACAGACAGACAGACAGACAGACAGACAGACAGACAGTGAAAAAAGAACAATATGTCTACCAAATCTTTGATAGTCTGGCTTAAATATGATCATGTAAGATTTAAGTGAATTACCTAGTGATCCGTTAAGTGTATGTATGGCTCCCACACTATTCAGTTCTGATGTCACAAGGAGTCGCTTGCCGGCCATGAAGGACTGATCCCAGTACACATCTGATATCTTACCAATAAACTGCTGTCTCCTACAAAAATACAAATATATTCATTAAGATGGTAGTCTCAGGGTAAGGGACGTAACTCAAAATTGATCTCGCTAACGTTTGTTGTAATTCACCTATCAGAATGAATAGTGTAACTCCTCCCACGCACGATAGATAACTCGACTGTTGCTACCTAGGTCAAGCTTTCTTAGAAAATGGCGGCGGTCAAGCTAAACAAAGGGCGAATAGGCGGAAAATACATAACGTAATATATCAAAACTATAGAGAAGAAACGATTGTTTCATGAAAAGTCGGCAAATTTTATGTCATTCATTTGTTAACGAATAATTTCACAATGTCTTGAAAGTCATAATGAAGTCCTGAGAGGCTTGGAATACTAGTATACTAACGATACATGTTTTGTATGTTTGTATGTACATGTGTATAAACAAAGAGGTAACAGGAAGGCGATGGTAACAATTTTGAGTCTATAATTTAGTACAAATTTCACATTTATCTTGATGGAAACTTAATTATCTTCAGGGGTTTGACGATAAATCCTAAATCATTTCAATAATTTATACGCAAATATTGAACTTTTTTTTAAATGCATAATTAAATTCATGCTTGCTACTCTAATACATATTCATCTAATAAATATGATTTTTATTTCTACATATTCTAAACTAAAAGTGATATAATACCAAAATAGTTTTATATTTGAATTAGACTCGAAATAACATATTCTTTAAAATCGCTAGATGTATGTTATAAGGAAAATATACAGAATCTATAATCAAAGTAATCTCATATATATGAAAATTCTTCGTGAAAAAAAAATAGACGATGGATTCACTTTTCAGAGGGTGGGGTTGGGGATGAAATAGAGACTTATCACAGGGTCAAGCCCGAGAATTTCGAGAAAAATGTATGCCGTTATTAGATCGAAAATGTTTTTACCTCTACAAAAAAAGGGGGGGGTTAAACCCAACCTCCCTTCTCGCCATTAAATGTTTAGATATGAAATAGAAACGTGAAACTCTAATGTCCCTCCGAATGTCTGTAACGTTTGCATTTATATTATTATTTTGCTCATGTTTCAGTTAAAACGTCTTACCGAAGTTTTTATAGAATTGTAAGTACGTATTTTTAAAATTCAAGCAAATCGACAGCTTTTAATTAAATGTATTCCTCTGCTAGAACATGCATTTTTATCAACGTACAATAAATGTGTGATAGACAGGGATTTTCCCCGATGGAATCGTAATAAATTAATAACGAAAAAGAAAAGAGGATGAATAAAATAACAAACAAACAGATAAAACTAAAATTTAAGTCTTGAATATTTACATCATAAAATCAAAAAAAAAAAGGTTAGGCAATTCATGTATTTTTCAACTAAATATTTCATCTATTGAATATTAATATTATAGGTATTTACAATTGAATCGGGTCGATTCCAAATACTCTATGTGCCCAAAATATATATACTCATAATACTGCTGCATGTAGTTATTATATATTTTTTTCTACATAAATTATAAACGACTTTAAATCGAGTTTAAAACTATCTCGTATAACTATTTCTGCTCGTTTGTATAGTCGGACAAATGGGTTTCTATGGAAAGTTTGACCGAGGTAATGGCTACCGCACCACATCTAAGATAAGCATCCCAGATGTCCGATAAGAGAGATTACTTCATTGGTCAATAACACATGCTACTCATTTCTCGCGCAGAGGTCAATTAACGTTACCATCGCTTGTTTTCATGACAAGAATCTGCATGACTTTTGTCTTTCTTTATTTGTTTTGCTTTTCTTTGTATGTCAGTCTTTTATTTATTTCTTTTTACAAGATTCATCTTTGTCTTGATATGTGTCCTTGTGTTTCAGCTCTAGTAAAAGCTGAGATTACATGTATATTTCTGGTCTAAAACGATACACAACAGTATAGTCCAGTCTTTCCCAAAACTCACTAGCCTGACACCTAAGGCAACCAAAACTCACTAGCCCGTCACCTAAGGCTACCAAAACTCACTAGCCCGACACCTAAGGCTACCAAAACTCACTAGCCCGACACCTATGGCTACCAAAACTAACTAGCCCAACACCTAAGGCTACCAATACTCACTTGCCCGACACCTAAGGCTACCAAAACTCACTAGCCCGACACCTAAGGCTACCAAAACTCACTAGCCCAACACCTAAGGCTACCAAAACTCACTAGCCCGACACCTAAGGCTACCAAAACTCACTTGCCCGACACCTAAGGCTTCCAAAACTCACTAGCCCAACACCTAAGGCTACCAAAACTCACTAGCCCAACACCTAAGGCTACCAAAACTCACTAGCCAGACACCTAAGGCTACCAAAACTCACTAGCCCGACACCTAAGGCTACCAAAACTCACTAGCCCAACACTTAAGGCTACCAAAACTCACTAGCCCAACACCTAAGGCTACCAAAACTCACTAGCCCTACACCTAAGGCTACCAAAACTCACCAGCCCAACACCTAAGGCTACCAAAACTCACTAGCCAGACACCTAAGGCTACCAAAACTCACTAGCCCGACACCTAAGGCTACCAAAACTCACTAGCCCAACACTTAAGGCTACCAAAACTCACTAGCCCAACACCTAAGGCTACCAAAACTCACTAGCCCAACACCTAAGGCTACCAAAACTCACTAGCCCGACACCAAAGGCTACCAAAACTCACTAGTCTGACACCTAAGGCTACCAAAACTCACTAGTCCTACACCTAAGGCTACCAAAACTCACTAGCCTGACACCCAAGGCTACCAAAACTCACTAGCCCAACACCTAAGGCTACCAAAACTCACTAGCCCGACACCTAAGGCTACCAAAACTCACTAGCCCAACACCTAAGGCTACCAAAACTCACTAGCCCAACACCAAAGGCTACCAAAACTCACTAGCCCGACACCTAAGGCTACCAAAACTCACTAGCCCGACACCTAAGGCTACCAAAACTCACTAGTCCGACACCTAAGGTTTTTAAAAACTCACTAGCCCAACACCTAAGGCTACCAAAACTCACTAGCCCAACACCTAAGGCTACCAAAACTCACTAGCCTGACACCTAAGGCTACCAAAACTCACTAGCCCGACACCTAAGGCTACCAAAACTCAGTAGCCCGACACCTAAGGCTACCAAAACTCACTAGCCCGACACCTAAGGCTACCAAAATTTTTGTAGGGCTAGTAGAAATCCTTTAAGAAACAATACAACTAGTGAAATTATCTTCAGGCTAGTGGCTGAAAAAAGTTTTCAGAAAGACTGGTACACAACAGTAACCAATGATCCTCTTGGGTCAACTTGTTGGACTAAACATGAACAACCACAAATACACAAGGTGAACATCACTCAGACATATACACATAACTGATTAAGGTTAGTCCAAACCTGAAGTCCATCAACCACAAATACACAAGGTGAACATCACTCAAACATATACACATAACTGATTAAGGTTAGTCCAAACCTGAAGTCCATCAACAACCACAAATACACAAGGTGAACATCACTCAAACATATACACATAACTGATTAAGGTTAGTCCAAACCTGAAGTCCATGAACAACCACAAATACACAAGGTGAACATCACTCAAACATATTCACATAACTGATTAAGGTTAGTCCAAACCTGAAGTCCATCAACAACCACAAATACACAAGGTGAACATCACTCAGACATATACACATAACTGATTAAGGTTAGTCCAAACCTGAAGTCCATCAACCACAAATACACAAGGTGAACATCACTCAAACATATACACATAACTGATTAAGGTTAGTCCAAACCTGAAGTCCATCAACAACCACAAATACACAAGGTGAACATCACTCAAACATATACACATAACTGATTAAGGTTAGTCCAAACCTGAAGTCCATCAACAACCACAAATACACAAGGTGAACATCACTCAAACATATACACATAACTGATTAAGGTTAGTCCAAACCTGAAGTCCATCAACAACCACAAATACACAAGGTGAACATCACTCAGACATATACACATAACTGATTAAGGTTAGTCCAAACCTGAAGTCCATCAACAACCACAAATACACAAGGTGAACATCACTCAAACATATTCACATAACTGATTAAGGTTAGTCCAAACCTGAAGTCCATCAACAACCACAAATACACAAGGTGAACATCACTCAAACATATACACATAACTGATTAAGGTTAGTCCAAACCTGAAGTCCATCAACAACCACAAATACACAAGGTGAACATCACTCAAACATATACACATAACTGATTAAGGTTAGTCCAAACCTGAAGTCCATCAACCACAAATACACAAGGTGAACATCACTCAAACATATACACATAACTGATTAAGGTTAGTCCAAACCTGAAGTCCATCAACAACCACAAATACACAAGGTGAACATCACTCAAACATATACACATAACTGATTAAGGTTAGTCCAAACCTGAAGTCCAACAACCACAAATACACAAGGTGAACATCACTCAAACATATACACATAACTGATTAAGGTTAGTCCAAACCTGAAGTCCATCAACCACAAATACACAAGGTGAACATCACTCAAACATATACACATAACTGATTAAGGTTAGTCCAAACCTGAAGTCCATCAACAACCACAAACACACAAGGTGAACATCACTCAAACATATACACATAACTGATTAAGGTTAGTCCAAACCTGAAGTCCATCAACCACAAATACACAAGGTGAACATCACTCAAACATATACACATAACTGATTAAGGTTAGTCCAAACCTGAAGTCCATCAACCACAAATACACAAGGTGAACATCACTCAAACATATACACATAACTGATTAAGGTTAGTCCAAACCTGAAGTCCATCAACCACAAATACACAAGGTGAACATCACTCAAACTTATACACATAACTGATTAAGGTTAGTCCAAACCTGAAGTCCATCAACAACCACAAATACACAAGGTGAACATCACTCAAACATATTCACATAACTGATTAAGGTTAGTCCAAACCTGAAGTCCATCAACCACAAATACACAAGGTGAACATCACTCAAACATATTCACATAACTGATTAAGGTTAGTCCAAACCTGAAGTCCATCAACAACCACAAATACACAAGGTGAACATCACTCAAACATATACACATAACTGATTAAGGTTAGTCCAAACCTGAAGTCCATCAACCACAAATACACAAGGTGAACATCACTCAAACATATTCACATAACTGATTAAGGTTAGTCCAAACCTGAAGTCCATCAACCACAAATACACAAGGTGAACATCACTCAAACATATACACATAACTGATTAAGGTTAGTCCAAACCTGAAGTCCATCATCAACCACAAATACACAAGGTGAACATCACTCAAACATATTCACATAACTGATTAAGGTTAGTCCAAACCTGAAGTCCATCAACAACCACAAATACACAAGGTGAACATCACTCAAACATATACACATAACTGATTAAGGTTAGTCCAAACCTGAAGTCCATCAACAACCACAAATACACAAGGTGAACATCACTCAAACATATTCACATAACTGATTAAGGTTAGTCCAAACCTGAAGTCCATCAACCACAAATACACAAGGTGAACATCACTCAAACATATTCACATAACTGATTAAGGTTAGTCCAAACCTGAAGTCCATCAACAACCACAAATACACAAGGTGAACATCACTCAAACATATTCACATAACTGATTAAGGTTAGTCCAAACCTGAAGTCCATCAACAACCACAAATACACAAGGTGAACATCACTCAAACATATTCACATAACTGATTAAGGTTAGTCCAAACCTGAAGTCCATCAACCACCACAAATACACAAGGTGAACATCACTCAAACATATACACATAACTGATTAAGGTTAGTCCAAACCTGAAGTCCATCAACCACAAATACACAAGGTGAACATCACTCAAACATATTCACATAACTGATTAAGGTTAGTCCAAACCTGAAGTCCATCAACAACCACAAATACACAAGGTGAACATCACTCAAACATATTCACATAACTGATTAAGGTTAGTCCAAACCTGAAGTCCATCAACCACAAATACACAAGGTGAACATCACTCAAACATATTCACATAACTGATTAAGGTTAGTCCAAACCTGAAGTCCATCAACCACAAATACACAAGGTGAACATCACTCAAACATATTCATATGACTGATTAAGGTTAGTCCAAACCTGAAGTCCATCAACCACAAATACACAAGGTGAACATCACTCAAACATATTCACATAACTGATTAAGGTTAGTCCAAACCTGAAGTCCATCAACCACAAATACACAAGGTGAACATCACTCAAACATATTCACATAACTGATTAAGGTTAGTCCAAACCTGAAGTCCATCAACCACAAATACACAAGGTGAACATCACTCAAACATATTCACATAACTGATTAAGGTTAGTCCAAACCTGAAGTCCATCAACCACAAATACACAAGGTGAACATCACTCAAACATATTCACATAACTGATTAAGGTTAGTCCAAACCTGAAGTCCATCAACCACAAATACACAAGGTGAACATCACTCAAACATATTCATATGACTGATTAAGGTTAGTCCAAACCTGAAGTCCATCAACCACAAATACACAAGGTGAACATCACTCAAACATATTCATATGACTGATTAAGGTTAGTCCAAACCTGAAGTCCATCAACCACAAATACACAAGGTGAACATCACTCAAACATATTCATATGACTGATTAAGGTTAGTCCAAACCTGAAGTCCATCAACTGAAATATTCAAGTTGGGAGTAAATGGGATCAATAGGGATGTTCACGTGACGAAAATGTGACATCACACTGTGCATGCGCATGAAAATTGGTTGGCAAAAAGTGATTCCCTTATATATATGTATAGCAGGGTCCACTTCTATTTACGTTAATCGGTACAGTATATCGACAGGTATAATTATGTTAAGATTACTTCAAAGTTGTTATAATATTAATCGATCGTTTAAAATTGCATGTTATATTTTTTTAATTCAATTTTTCTCTGATAATCACCGGTATGTATAAATAGCATTTAGTCTCTCTGTGGTTGATTTAATGAACTTTAAAGTCATGAATGTGAACATCTTATATCATTCATCAATTTGTCAAGTCCAACCTATACAGTGTTTCTCGTATACACAAGACAATGATCTGACACCTGCCATTTACCTTGATTTTTGTTGGCTGTCCAGGCACCGCGGCGGAACCAATGATCGGCAAAGGAGAGAAAGCAACTGCATGTTATCTATCCATTTCATATTTCAGGTTTTGATATTTTGATTAAGAGACACGTATGAAACAATTAAACCATTTCTTTTTTGTAAATACTTACATAACATTTGTCTTTTAGTTGAAAGAAGCAAAAAGGAAATATAACCCATTTATATATCGATCATAATCATGTAAAAGTAGGAAAAGTGGATCATTATTCAATATTTCTCATATCTCAAGATTTACTTTTTTTTCTAATTTATTTACTTATTTATTTATTTATTTATTTATTCAAATCCCTCCCTCCCTCCATCCCTCCATCCATCCATCCATCCATCCATCCATCTATCTATCTATCTATCTATTTATTTAAAGGGGATAATTGTTGAAATAATTCCAGTATAGATGGAAGTCCGAACATCTATTCTTAAAATTCTTTTCAAATATTGGATGTTTTAATGGTCGAAGTGCAAAAGCTAGGATTTTATATGGTCCGAGATCCCTCTCTTTAATTCATATTAACTTTTATCATTTATTTTTATAGTGTATTTTAATCTTATCTTTCATTTAAAATTATTGAGTGTCTCTTTTTATCTCAATGATTTTAGGGTGCGACTGCCCAAACTTACATGGAAGTTGAGAAATAAATGCTTCTTTAGGCATTCTAAAATGCTAATCTTGAGCCCCCCCCCCCCCCTCTTTTCTTCAGCAAGCAAAAAGTTAGATAAGACACGTCAATTTAAAAAATAAAAAGAATTCCAAACATGGTAAGAAAATTACTGAAGGAATAATAAAAGAGAAAAAAAGAATTTTGCGTGTTCCCCTGTTATTACTTTGACCGGCTTTATCTCTAAATTGGAGACAATCGTGAGAAAGAAGCTAAGAAAATAGTACTCTTTATTTTCAGTGATTTTTTTGGCTCGATTTACCGCAGAATATCGGCGGTTTCCCCTCGTAAAAATTAGCTTTATTTTCCCCAAAATCGGCCCATTTTTTCCTATTACATGGAGATCAAATTGTTTTCAAGATTGAACGGATGCTACGGGAGCGGGATGTCTCATAACTCTAAATACTATGTCAAATAACATGAAAATGAAGTAATCGACAGCGTCAGTTCTCGACCCAAACAGGCCTCTGTTTCCGATAAAGAAGCCAAGGACATCTCAAATGAGAACAAGTTACACATCCAACTCGGATTCTGGTGGCAGTCTTGTCCCAGTTCCTGACAATTGTAAATTCATCCAAAAGTATGAAGCATCATACAAATGGCTTTACTTCTCAACAGTTAAAGGGGGGGGTACCTTTGTAAATTTTGCGAACTCTCACTTTCCTGGTAGTTTAATTGATAAGGCATTTGTGAATAGATTTATTCAAAGAAATTTTGTGTCTAAATTTTCCGAATTTGTTCCAAAATATCGCATATTTTCCCAAATGAAAAGGTATAGGCATGATAGGTGGCTTTTAAAAAGAGTAAAAAAATCACTGATTTTATTAAACGTTGTCTGTGAGTTAAATTAATTTTTTTTTCCGTTTTGTGTTTTCAAGAAGTTCAACATTAATTTTGGTCAAACTATTTCCCCTTTTCCATCCCGTTCAAATGCTCCGCCTTAATTAAATCACAACTAATATAGGAACATTGTATGTTTGAGGGATAGGTGTGTACTTGTTAAAACAACTGGTAATTATAGTCGGGTATGTAACACCTAATACAGGAGCATAAAAATGGGACACTATGAATTACGCCAGCAAGAAGCATGTTCTTTTTAAAAAGCAAAATTTGAAGAAAAAAAATATTGGCAGTATATAGATTCTTGCCCCCCCCCCCCCCCAAGGGCCAATCAAACGGCAGTCTGATATACTAATAAACTCTGCTGGATTTCTCTATTGTTGTGATTAGAATGGCCGGTATCACAGCAGGACTTATCAATAAAATAACAATAGAAAAGTAACGCATACTAGAGCATCAGTTGTCGATTTATCCCCGGGTATCACGTATGTTTCCCTTCACTGCCAACCGTTTTTGCCAACCAGCCTCGTTTTCCGAGACCTGTGACGTCACAGCGAAAATCCCTATTGATATGAAATCCTGAGAATCTGTTTTTATCCTCTTTTATCTTTTCTAACTTTTAGATTTTTACCTGTGTGGGCTCGTCTGTGGGCATTATATCTGTAAAGAGGACACCGACTGCATATTTTAAAAATATATAGAAGTAGAAGAAGTAGAAGAAGAGGAGGGACGGGTATGTAGTGGCTTCCGGTAGTTGCAGGTATCAAAAGTTCAGTACAAGTTCTAAGACTGAGCTATTGAGATGTCCCTTTAGCTCACTCGGCAACGAGTCTGACTGTCAGCTGGATGGCCGGGGTTCGACTCCCGGACCGAGCACCTGCAAACTTCTTCATTGGAGATGAACAACTGGTGTGTGTGGGCCAGCTCAATCTGCAGGAGAGGAGGCAGAACCCTGCCAAGGGTTGGAGAGTAGCCACACAGCGGGGTATACCCACGGACCTCAACGGAAAAGGGGGAACAGTGAAGTGGTTCTGGTAGTTGCAGATACCAATAGTTCAGTACAAGTTCTAAGACTGAGCTACTGGGATGTCCCTTTAGCTCACTTGGCAACGAGTCTGACTGTCAGCCGGACAGCCGGGGTTCGACTCCCGGACCAGGCACCTGCAAACTACAAAAACACATTCAAATTCACCCTAAAATCCTTATTTTTAAGGGTGCTTGGGAAAGACTCCCTTAAAATGCGAATAAAAATCTTTATTTTTCAAGTAAATGCACCCTGTAATAACACAAGTTGGTCCCCTTACAGTCTAGTCGTGCATCTAAATGTCATTTACCCAGTCAGAGGAAATTCGACGATCAAACATTATACTTGATCATTCTGACAAACAATGTCTTAAATTACCAATCGAATTTTCCAATTTGATCTTCAAATAATGCATTCGTAAACACAAATAGCGAGAAAATGACAGATAAATATAAAACGTTGTTGTTCATTTTCGCCGGCAAAGCGTGCGTGAGTTCGAGTTACTTCCCTTGTACAATTCTCAATATATTTACCGTCACTCGGAAGAGCACTCACTGACTACTGCAACAAAATTCAATCACAATACTTCACTTAAACTTCCTAAATGCCACTCTACTCCAATTTTAGAAAAGCAAAGTAACAGGCATACAAAGCCAAGGGCGGATTTAGGGGGGGGGGGGGGTTGGGGGGGTTCGGGAACCCCCCCCCCCCCGGTTTCCCAATTTTATTTATCAGTTTTTTTTGGGTTTTTTTGGTAACATTAGCAGTCGGAAAAAACCCTGCAAACTGAGTGATAAAAAATTGCTTAATGTCCACCAGAATTCACTATTTTGAAACAAAATTTACAAAAATTTTCTGATACATTCTATCGCATATCGAATCGATACCGTATAATTCGGCGTATTTGTGGATTCGTACAGACAATCGCGAAGTTTTTGTAATGTACGTCGCAGAGGGGGGTTTCTGTTTATTTTATTCCCGAAAATTAACATTAACAAATACTGTAATATGAACATGTTCAAATAATTTGCAAAACATGTACGTGTGTCAAACAATCAATGTAAATGGTACGGGGATCGAAACCTACACGTTTCTGTCCTCAAATACCCAGTTTGAGCAATGTTGAGTATTTTTGTCATCTACAAATTTTGTTAAAAACATACTTTGAAATAACCAGAAAAATGGGCAAATATTTAACATTGTAATTTGTATATAGCTCGATTATGCTCCGGGGGCCTATAATTAAGCATTCAATTTTTCAAAGCCAAAACCCAATGATACTCAACATTTTACACTCGATATATATCGCACCAATATTCTAAGTACATGTTACAGCAAGGACAAATCAGCAAGCCAGGGGCGAAGCCAGGCGTACATCTGTACGCAAAAACGTCCACATCGTCTCGCGAAAAAAAGGAGAGCGCCTCCCCCAGTTGCCAAAAAGAAGGGGGATGGTTTTTTGAAATAGTATTTAAAGCAAACTACTGTTCAGAAATAGATCAAAGACACTCCAGAAACCACCGATTTGAATGCATTTTTCGTCATTTTCTCGTGTTTCATTAGAAATCAGTAAAACCATGCGCGGATCCAGAGGGGGGACCGCGGTGGTCTGGATCCCCCCCCCCCCTGAGATTTTCGGAGGTAGGGTCCAGCTTTGGCCCATTTCTAATTGAAATGGGTCTAAAATGCATGAAAGGGCTTTGAAACCCAAAATTTCGGCTCGCTTCGCTCGCCATTTACAAATACAAAACTATTTTATCTGCAAAATTCCTTAATTATTATCAATTGTTCATACCAAGTAATTTTATATAATTGTCTTGGGTCTCAGGAACTCATATTTTGAACAGTCCCTTACTTCATAGGATGTAACCCCCTTCATCTTTTTCAAGGTTTTGTCATTTTAAGATGTCTGATTTTTTGGAAAATGACACATCTCTTATCTATTTATTCTCATGAAATTCGCTCCGCTCGCCGATATAAGGAGTGAAATATTCAATATTATAAATAATCATCTCGATCAAATCAAGACAAATTAATATTTCATATCTAAAAAAATTCTGGATCGCTACGCTCGCCAATTCTTCATGAAAATAAACGTGAAAGGAAAGCTAACAAAATTGCCCCCTCCCCATCATGTGCACCGATATATAAATTCAAATTCAAATTCAAATTCTTTATTCATTATTGCACATAACTTATACATTGAAGTCATCATGCGAATTTAAAATAATGAGAATGTAAACAACAAAACAACGGAGACAATGGCATACGTAATGAAATTGCATCAATATTTCATATATACAATACACTAAGCAAATTTTGAAGACCTGCTCGGGGTGTCCCTTGAAGTAAATATATCACGAATCAACTGTACCGCCAATTTTAGGATTTGATCACTGCTATTGAAAACAAAGAAAAATTTTGAATATTCATCTAACTGTGGAAATAAAGCGCATTCTTCTTCTATTTTATCGAAAATAATTTTTCTCATTTCGTCATATTTTTGGCACCTAATAAGTACATGAAACTCGTCCTCGACCTCTTGTAAAGTGCATTCCTTGCATGTTCTCATGCATAGCGGGGTGATAGGCCGAGTGTGTCTGCCTGTTTCGACTCTAAGGTTGTGTGCACTTGTGCGAAACTTTGTAAGTAGACGTCTGTCTTTGAATTGCATGTTTTCAAGGTAGTTTTCGAATAGAAATCTATGTTTTATTTGACACAATGATCTTTTGGGATTTCTGTTTATTGATTCTGACCAAAATGAATCGAAAGATGTTCTAAGTTTTGATGAAATTTCATCTAAATTTTTGTTCACATGTCCAAAATTTTACAGATTTGTTTCAAATTTGTAACCCACGAATTTTTGCCTGAATGATCTATCAATTCTGCTTCACATAGACAATCATGAATTAATGATTTTTTACTTCGTTTATCTTGAAGTTTTGACCAGTATTTAAACGTGTTCTTTATCATATCTATGTATAAAGGATATCTTCCCAATTCACCTAAAATTCCGAAATTCGCTACATACTTATGGACACCTAATAACCACTTACAATAAGACATGTTGACCTTTTCGATTGTAAGTTTTTTCATAAGCAGTTCAATCATCTGGTTTTGATTATTAATTTTACCTAAATTTAAAACACCCCAAATTTCCGAACCGTATAAACAAACTGGTTTTACTGTTTTATCGAAGAGATCTAAACTGATCCGAGGATTCAGAAATTCCCGATCTATTACTGATTTTAATTTAAAAAGTGCTTTTTGGCCACGTTCGTGCATATTATTTTTCGCGTAATTAAAATTACCTGCTGAGTCAAATAGGACACCAAGGTGTTTATATGTTTTTGAGAAAGCGAGATCTTTGCCGTTGAATTTTATATTCGCGTTGTTTTTTGGAATCTGTCCACTTTTAGAGAGATGCATGATCATTGTTTTCTCTACATTCACACTCAGTCGCCATTTATCGCAGTACTGATTCAGTTTATCAAATTTTCGTTGCAGTCCCTCTTTCGTTGTTGAAATTAACACTAAATCATCTGCATAAAGTAAGCAATCTATTTTAGAATTATTTAAAATTGGACTATCGGCATCATCCATATAATCTGGCAAGTCATTTATAAATACATTAAAAAGTAGTGGACTCAAAACTTCACCTTGCTTTACCCCTATATTATTTTTGAAATATTCCATTAGTTTGTTATTGATTTTGATACAACATTCTGATGTGTCGTACATGTTTTTGATGATGTTATAGAATTTTCCATTTATACCACTTTTAAGCATCTTATATAAAAGACCCTCCCTCCATACAGTATCGTAGGCCTTCTTGAAATCGACGAAACCGTAGTAAACTTTATCATTCCTTCCTAAATACTTATCTGCAATGGTTTTTAATACGAGCATGTGGTCGATTGTTTGGTTGTTTTTTGAGAATCCTATTTGATGTTTATCTATAATGTTATTTTCTTGGAGGTAATTTTGTAATCTTTGATTAAGAATAGTTGTAAATACTTTCGAGAGACAACTATTAATGGTTAGACCTCTATAGTTGTTTGGATTGCGGCCGTCACCAGACTTATGCAGAGGCACAATGTAACCTTTATTCCAAATTTCAGGAAAGTCCCCGTCATTCAAAATCTTATTAAAAATCTTTTGAAACATTGGTGAATATGTAGATATTGCAATCTTCAACATTTCATTTTTAATTTTGTCTACACCACATGATTTCTTGTTCTTTAGTTTTCGAATTGCAGACTTTATCTCGTCAACAGTTATACCCTGATTTAAATTGTGTATATTAGATGGAACATTTTTTTCCAATTCTTCAACCAAAAGTTTCATTTTCTTAGATTCGGCTTTTTCACTCATTGTTTCTGTTTTGGATAAAAGATCTCTAAAGTGTTTAAGCCATGTGTTACTTGAAACTGGGGATTCGGAGTTCTTTCAGTTCGTCTACTATCCCCCAGTATTCTTGTATAGTTTTACTATCTTTATCATTCAATTTATCGATAATACATCTTCAATATTGCGTTTCTTTGAATTTCAATAGTTTTTTATACTGTTTTCTTAATCGGAAGAAAGATTCCCTTACGTTTACATCCCATGGTTTCTTAACCAGTTGTCTGTTCAATTTATTTACTGTACGCTTCAGATCTCTACAGTCGACTTCAAACCATTTTGATTTCTTTCGTTTTACCTTTTTAGTTCTCGTATTATTTATTCTATGCGCCGGTAATGCACAGTGAAAAGTTTCAGTAAGATCTTGTACTATACTATGTACGCTTTTGTTGTTTATGTCATTTTCTAATGAGTTAAATTTGTTCTTCTTTTCCTCTGACTCAAGTTTTGACTTGAAAATCCGAGCCAGGTCCTCCGACCAAAATGGAGAGTCAAGGAAATCGGACATTTTGGCATCATCGTGAGATATCGTGACATCGGATGGAATTTGCAGTGATATCTTACAGTGATTTGAAAATATTCCTTTCAGTTCATGTACTTTGAAATACTCTATTACCCCGAGCAAGTCTTCGTTTGCAATACAGTAATCTACTACCGAGCTCCCATTCCATTGAAAGCATGTCAAATTACCATTCACATCACCTAATACTCGACCATTCAAAATTCTAAGTCTACTGTTCCTACATAACTCTAATAACTTTCTTCCATAGTCGTTCACACTTTCATCCATACTACATCTAATTCTAACATCAGCGTCACATATATAATCTTCGCTATTCGGCATCTTGTATCACATAGTCAGAATGTAGGGTGCCTACCCTTGAGTTGAAATCCCCCAGTAACATAACTTTACCTGCATTTGAAAAGTGCCGTACACCCCCCCCCCCCCCCTAAATCTTCCCAGGCGCGTTCAGACAAATCTTTTGTACATATTGAATTTTGTGGGCTTATGTATACGACTCCTAAATATAGGTCTTCTTGAAAATGGAAGAAACTACCTGTACCTTCATGATAGGTAGACTTCCTTAAATTTTGGACCCCCTCTGACCAAAAATGCTGTATCCGCGCATGATACAACGATCGCTAACAAAGTGCGAGCGGTCGATTGGAAAGACTTTATGTGGACGCACATATATAAGTATTTAGGGAATGTCATGTTCACATCTCAAGTTTTCTTCATCTTAGATGCGGTTCATCGTCTGCTGACATCGAATCATGCGCTATCCCATCTAAATTCAGCTCAAATACGCTCCAGAGGTCAGCAATTTGCTTCTTTTTTTCAAAATTTTGACGGGGGACCCCCTTCAAGGGGATGGGTAACATATTTCCATACTGTCCCCACTTGACCCTTCGGGCCTCGCAAGTCATCCCCCCAAAAGTGTCTGTGCCCCCGGAAAGCTGAAGTTCTTGGTCCAACCCTTCTTTATAGACGTCCACATCGAAAACACCCTGGCTACGCCCCTCCCAGCAGTAAAGGAGAAATTATTTTACTTAGATCTTTATTAACCACATAAATTGAGTGGAAAAATGGTCTGAATATTCGAGAAGGTAAGGAGATAATGTGCTCCAGAATGCACCATTTTATTCCATTTTTTCAAAAAAAATTCCGGGGGAGGCCCCCCGGACCCCCACCTACAGGAGGGGGCAGCCCCCTCCCGTACCCACCCCCCCCCCCCCCCAGGGGATTCGCCGATACCCTGTCAGTTTTTGTAAAACACACGCATGGGAAAACCTAACTGTACATCTATCGCAAGGTGGTCAATTATAAATGGTCTGATATGTGTGGCAGTTAAAGATATCTGAGCGTTTATTTGTTTGTTTGATTTTTTTTTTATCGGAAATATTTGAAATTCTTCGAAAAATGATTATTTATATGTCTTAGTATGTCAGTTACAACTATAAATGAAAAAAATTATACATGTAGAGAAAAAAATATTATAACGTGTTCATGGACACGCAACCACGTTTTACAAAGCCTCACCTGGGACGGGGCGACATCTGGCGCTCACACTCAACTATCATAAGATATTGACAAAATTAACTTCAGGATAATCCGTACAGCATATTTAAAATGGATTTATATTTACAAACTGGATTCTGTTTTATTTTCTCGATTTTAATACAAGTAATAATTTCTCAAACTATACACCATGGTAAGTATTCACTTTTGATTTTTTTTTTCATCTATTATAACGGATACATTGATTTATTTTGATACATAAAGACGCGGTATCTGCTAAGCATGTTACACGTGGTTTCTTATTGATTTGTTCATCATATCTAAACACGGTATAGTTTTTTTTTCATAGGAATTATTTCTAATCATTTAATTTAGTTGGACGTAGAATAGTTGTTGTTGTTTATTCACATGCATTACGACAAATTCATTAATTGTTGATGTACTGAACAGTCAAACATAAAAATTATATAGAACACATACTGTATATATAGTAAATAAAAGTTCAACAACATATTGATATCATGGAATGATGATTTTATTTCAAGATTTAATGATTATGATTGTATTAAACGGCCAAATAAACTTTGAATAGATATTCCAAATTTGATTCGTAAAAATCACGATTCTTACATTTATTTAATTTGTCATTCATTTTCAGAAATTTTTAAGTATGAACATTTGAATTTGATGAAAACAATACCTGGTGGAAAGTTTATAAAAGGAGTCAATGACCCCAAGTCTGACTCCGGAGAATATCCGCTACAGCACGCAGAGGTCAAGACATACTATCTGGATCTGTACCCAGTATCTAACGCCCAGTACTTGTAAGTTGATCTGTACCCAGTATCTAACGCCCAGTACTTGTAAGTTGATCTGTACTCAGTATCTAACGCCCAGTACTTGTAAGTTGATCTGTACCCATTATCTAGCGCCCAGTAATTGATCTGTACCCAATATCTAACACCCAGTACTTGTAAGTTGATCTGTACCCAGTATCTAACGCCCAGTACATGTAAGTTGATCTGTACCCAGTATCTAACGCCCAGTACTTGTAATTTGATCTGTACTCAGTATCTAACGCCCAGTAATTGTAAGTTGATCTGTACTCAGTATCTAACGCCCAGTACTTTATTTGTACTCAGTATCTAACGCCCAGTATTTTTACTGTACCCAGTATCTAACGCCAAGTACTTTATTTGTACCAAGTATCTAACGCCCAGTACTTGATCTGTACCCAGTATCTAACGCCCAGTACTTGTAAGTTGATATGTACCCAGTATCTAACGCCCAGTATTTGTAAGTTGATCTGTACCCAGTATCTAACGCCCAGTACTTGTAAGTTGATCTGTACTCAGTATCTAACGCCCAGTACTTGTAAGTTGATCTGTACCCAGTATCTAAGGCTCAGTACTTCTAAGTTGATCTGTACCCAGTATCTAACACCCAGTGCTTGAAGGTTGATCTGTACCCAGTATCTAACACCAGTACATGTAAGTTTATCTGTACCCAGTATCTAACACCCAGTACTTGTAAGTTGATCTGTACCCATTATCTAGCGCCCAGTAATTGATCTGTACCCAGTATCTAACGCCCAGTACTTGCAAGTTGATCTGTACCCAGTATCTAACGCCCAGTACTTGCAAGTTGATCTGTACCCAGTATCTAACGCCCAGTACTTGCAAGTTGATCTGTACCCAGTATCTAACGCCCAGTACTTGCAAGTTGATCTGTACCCAGTATCTAACGCCCAGTACTTGCAAGTTGATCTGTACCCAGTATCTAACACCCAGTACTTGCAAGTTGATCTGTACCCAGTATCTAACGCCCAGTACTTGCAAGTTGATCTGTACCCAGTATCTAACGCCCAGTACTTGCAAGTTGATCTGTACCCAGTATCTAACGCTCAGTACTTGCAAGTTGATCTGTACCCAGTATCTAACGCCCAGTACTTGCAAGTTGATCTGTACTCAGTATCTAACACCCAGTACTTGCAAGTTGATCTGTACCCAGTATCTAACACCCAGTACTTGATCTGTACCCAGTATCTAACGCCCAGTACTTGCAAGTTGATCTGTACTCAGTATCTAACACCCAGTACTTGCAAGTTGATCTGTACTCAGTATCTAACACCCAGTACTTGCAAGTTGATCTGTACCCAATATCTAACACCCAGTACTTGCAAGTTGATCTGTACCCAGTATCTAACACCCAGTACTTGCAAGTTGATCTGTACTCAGTATCTAACACCCAGTACTTGCAAGTTGATCTGTACCCAATATCTAACACCCAGTACTTGCAAGTTGATCTGTACCCAGTATCTAACGCCCAGTACTTGCAAGTTGATCTGTACCCAGTATCTAACGCCCAGTACTTGCAAGTTGATCTGTACCCAGTATCTAACGCTCAGTACTTGCAAGTTGATCTGTACCCAGTATCTAACGCCCAGTACTTGCAAGTTGATCTGTACTCAGTATCTAACACCCAGTACTTGCAAGTTGATCTGTACCCAGTATCTAACACCCAGTACTTGATCTGTACCCAGTATCTAACGCCCAGTACTTGCAAGTTGATCTGTACTCAGTATCTAACACCCAGTACTTGCAAGTTGATCTGTACCCAATATCTAACACCCAGTACTTGCAAGTTGATCTGTACCCAGTATCTAACACCCAGTACTTGCAAGTTGATCTGTACTCAGTATCTAACACCCAGTACTTGCAAGTTGATCTGTACCCAATATCTAACACCCAGTACTTGCAAGTTGATCTGTACCCAATATCTAACACCCAGTACTTGCAAGTTGATCTGTACCCAGTATCTAACACCCAGTACTTGCAAGTTGATCTGTACCCAGTATCTAACACCCAGTACTTGTAAGTTGATCAGTACCCAGTATCTAACGCCCAGTACTTGATTTGTACGCATTATCTAACACCCAGTACTTGTAAGTTGATATGTATACAGTATCTAACGTCCAGTACTTGTTAGTTGATCTGTACTCAGTATCTAACGCCTAGTACTTCTAAGTTGATCTGTACCCAGTATCTAACACCCAGTACTTGTAAGATCCCTACCCAGTATCTAACGCCCAGTACTTGTAAGTTGATCTGTACCCAGTATCTAACGCCCAGTACTTTTAAGTTGAACTGTACCCAGTATCTAACGACGCTCAGTATTTGAATCTAAATATCAGTACTGGTAGGTTGATCCGTACCCATTATCTAACGATCAGTACGCATAAGTTGATCTGTACCCATTATCTGCATGACCCTCACTATTTGTAAATTGCGGTGTTGATGAATATTAAACAATACATCGTTTATTCAATTCGCCCCCCCCCCCCCTATTTCATGGAAGGGGAGGATCATTACACGTAGACTATAAACATTGATGATTTGTTAATTGTTATTTCTATGTTGACAAGATCCTTTGATTTCATGCACATTGAATAAAATTTAACTGAATTCTTGATGATACAATATGAAAGACCAATAGATTGTAGTGTGGAAAACCAGATTCAAGCTTGTTCATTTATTACATTATTTATCTCAAATCACATTTTAGCAAATTTGCTCTAGAGAAAAAGAAGTACAAGACAACAGCAGAGAGGAAAGGGTGGAGCTGGGTATTCGAAAAATTCCTTTCAGAAAAATATCGCAGCATAATGAAAACGAAGATAGACGATGCATGGTGGATTAAAGTAAAAGGGAGTCGCTGGGACAGAGTTAGTAATATTTTATCATTGTTGATGATCATTCACAGTTCCTGTTGTATTTTGCGATAAACGCTTGTAATTTTTCCATTTTGAATCAGTATACATTAAGTGTTGCACCTTAGCTAATGACGGGAGTATTACGTACGCTTGTCTCGAGAAGATGATGACGGGACTCCATGATGGACCATGCATGTATATACTGACTCCTATCTGAATGGACTTCTAACTAAGGTGATGAATTTAAACGTCTTCAAATCGAATAGCATCATTTAAGAACAGATAAATTGGCAACATGGACCAGACATGCACGTTTCGGGTACTTAACCCTCGTCAGTGATCCCCAAGCCTATAATAACTCTATACTATACACTGTTTGTTTGCAAAATTGTATATTATAAACCTTGTTTGTTTGTTTTCTTTTTCCAGCCCGAGGGTATCGATTCCTCTGTTCTCCGCCGTTTAGACCATCCCGTTGTACATATAAGTATGGATGACGCACAAACGTTCTGTAAGTGGGCGGGAAAGCGTCTACCGACTGAAGACGAATGGGAGTTTGCCGCCAGAGGAGGGATTTATCGTAAGTGCGCGTTCTGTGGATAACAAAATGTCCAAGAGTTTGATATTGTTTTGTGTGAAAATTGATTTTTTTCTTAATTTTCATTTTTTTTTTCTACTGTTAATAAGAACTAGACCATCTTTATCGATGGGATATCAAAATTGTGTCCAGCAAGAAACCCGTCAAATAGAAATTTACGCGCTTTTGACGTCTTTTCAGACTTTGTCATAAATGCTCATTTTCGCACTATTTCTCTGGATAATGACATTAAAATATGTCAAAAGTCTTTAACACATACGTTTTCCTGATTCTTCGGTTGCTAGACTGTTTAAAATAACAATAAGAGTATACTGGCATGAATTCCAGGGTTGGGAAAATGGTAGGTGCATTTAGTCTTTGAATGTGGTCATTTGCTTTCGGGATTTTTCATAAAAAGGTACCAAATTATCAGGTAAAGATTAATTTCATTGCTGTGAAAGCACTGGAAAAAAAAATTCAATTTACAGAAATAGAAGCCAAATAGGCGGAAACTGGTGGAGCTGTCTTGCAAAAAGTGTGCAATTTCAAGACACTATATAAACAAAATAATTTTTGCAGAGAAAATCTTTCATAATTCATTGTGATAAGGACAAACAACGAAAACCATTAATTGAAATTGGAACTTTAAGAAAAGAGTTCGCCTTTTAATGCCTTTTTGCGTATTTCAACTATTGCATAACACGTATTATGAATTGATTTTAAAATTTTGCTCTTCTTTACCAAAAAAATCAAACTGGTACAAACCGATATCTTTTCTGCATGTCATTCTACTAGGTATTTTCTTTTTTTTACTAAATTCCGTAAATTTGAAAAATAACAATAACTTTAATTTTGAACAGAGGCTGATTATCCATGGGGAGAAAAATACAAAAGAAATAGGACAAACTTATGGCAGGTAGGTGATGTATGAAACTTATCGCAGGTACATGTAGTTATGGCAGGTAGGTGATGTGTAAACTTATGGTAGCTAGGTGATATGTGAAACTTATGGCAGGTAGGTGATATGTGAAAGTTGTGGTAGCTAGGTGATATGTGAAACTTATGGCAGGTAGGTGATATGTGAAACTTATGGTTCAAAGCTAGGTGATATTTGAAACTTAGAGCTAGTACGTTATATGTGAAACGTATGTGGTGTTTGGTGTTTTGTGTTTTGAATGATGCTCCTTGTCCCTTTTGTGTCTCTTGTTGTGTGTGCCTTCTTTGTGTTTTCACTTGGGGTGTTTGATAATTATGTTGCTGTTGGTGCTGCAACCGAGTCTTGTTGGAGATCCACTCATTTTTTATGGCAGGTACGTGATATATAAAACTTAAAGCAGGTACTTTTCACGTAAAAACTTCTGGCAGGTACATTATATGTAAAACACGAGGCAGGTGGCAGGTGATGTGTAAAACGTATGGCAGGTAGGTGACGTGTAAAACTTACGGCAGGTAGGTGATACGTGAATCATATAGGTGATATGTGAAAGTTATTATAGTTATTTGATATGTGAAAGTAAAATCTGTTTTTTTTTTTCAATTAACGCAGTAAGTGATATGTGAAACCTATGACAGGTAGATGATATGTGAAACCTATGACAGGTAGGTGATGTGTAAAACTTATGGCAGGTGGGTGGTGTGTAAAACTTATGGCAGGTAGGTGATATGTGAAACGTATGACAGTTAGGTGACGTGTAAAACTTATGACTGGTAAGTGATATGTGAAACCTAAGACAGGTAGGTGATGTGTAAAACTTATTACAGGTAGGTGATGTGTGAAACTTATGATAGGTAGGTGACGTGTAAAACTTATGGCAGGTACGTGATATGTTAAACCTATAACATGTGGGTGATATGTGGGTGGCAGGTACATGATACCTGAAAGTTGCGGCAGGTAGTTGGTATTTGAATCTGAAGGTGATATGTGTAACTTAAGGCAGATAGGTAATTATGTGAAACACATAGCAGGTAGATGATACAAGTAATTGTAAAATTCATGTGAAACGTATTTAAGTGATATGTGAAAGTTATAGTTATGTGATATTCGAAAGTAAAATCTGCTTTTTTTCAATGACAATAAAAATTGGCCTTAAAGGTATGCCTTGAGGAAGTGATATAACATTTCATAAGCCGTTGATCAACGGTAGTTTTGTTGTAGATGACCATTTATCATGGCTAACCGTTTTAATAAATAAATGAGGATTGATTCTCTTGAAAAACAAGTAGATCCACGCTGTATGTATTTAACAAAATATTAGTCGAGTACAACATTGTAGTATATGATCATTCTGATTATGGTCTCATATTCTAAGTTTTAATTTCAGGGAAAATTTCCAAGGGAGAATATGCTTGCAGATGATTGGGAAGGCACAGCCCCTGTCAACTACTATAAACCACAAAATGAGTATTGTACGTAAATATGTAGGCTTCATTTGATCCCAAGATCTAAGAACAAAGTAACCAATGTATACATGTACCAAATTGAATATACTTAGTATATCATGAATGGAAAGGTCATATCGAAATCTCACAACAATATGATAGGAAAGCAAGGAAACATCTCCATGCAGCAAGGTCTTGTGGTAACACTATAAAATGCGTATGTCTGTCCGTCTGTTTCCTGTCTGTACATCCGAACATTAAATTTTTTGCATAGATTTTGAATAACAAAATCATGAATTCATATTTCACATCCATGTTCTCGGTGATTAAAAGTGACAGTACCAGAAGAATATATTGGTACCAAGATTTGACATTAACTTACATGTTTCACAAACACATCTTGCTTTAAAGATTTCAGTCGTCGTAAAAAGCTATATTGAAATGTAAAACTTTAATTGATAATTAGATGTACATTGGATAAGCCAATATTATTTGGTCAGATATATATTACACAGACATTACCGCTGTAGACTTGTATTTAATACAGTCCAGTCGACATAAGGCACGGTCCATTTGATGTTCTGGGGGGGGGGGGGGGGGCTTGGGTTTTTTTCGAAAAAAATAATTTTGCTCTCAATTTTGATGAAAAAAATAAATTTGCTTATGGTGTGACAGAAAAAAATTATCTTGCTCTTACAAATAATCTGAATTTGAAGAATTACCATAAAATTTTCACTAAAATTCTTGAAAATTTTCCGGCTCGCTTCGCTCGCCGCAGTTTTCAAATTGTATCAAAAATTTTTGGCTAATGCTTCGCTCGCTATAGTTTTTGATCAAAACATTATTCACTAATAGCTTAAGTTCAGATATTTGAAGATATCAAAAGTTATACATGTATGTGAATGAAAAAGGGCTTCCTTAAAAGCTTAAATATATTATCAATATTTATGTATTGCTGTTTATACATGTTGCATGTATCCCATAGAGTCATGTTCTTGTAAGCTTGGAAGGAGAACTTCAGTTATTCACCAATTTACAATTCTTAGTAATATCTAAAAAATTGTCTAGGAGACCTTCCCCTCAGACCCTCTTATACATGTTATATACATGTACCTTATATAAAATATTGAGAATTGTATTGTAAAAATCTTTTATCTCTCTCTTTAAAAGTGAATTGAATACTTGCATAAAAATAAACTAATATATTAATATTTAGAGTTTTGAGTAAAAATATAAATAGTTTCAATTTATAAAACACAAACATTCTTAATATGTGCACCACTTTGTTAAAAAAATTTCCTTGCTCCAACTTTGCCAGAAAAAAATAATTTTGCTCCGTTCCGGGGCGAAAAAAATAATCTTGCTCCGACAAAAAACCCAAGCCCCCCCCCCCCCCTCCCCTGAATATCAAATGGACCATGCCTAACAACATTTGACGTAATCTGTTAATGTTATGTCGATCCAGATTTGTGATGTCATAGAAAGAAATAACGTCAAAAGTTGTGATGTCTGCTCTTGGCATCTATAAGATGCAAGTCTTACGGTAATATGAAAATTGTCTGTTATCTTTAGATATGTATGATATGATAGGGAATGAGTAGGCATGCACTTTAGACCGTTACCACGAACAAGAGTATTGTCCGTCCATCCGTTCGTCTGTCCATTTTATTCTATCAATAAATTTCTCTTGCTGTTCAGATATGTATGACATGATAGGGAATGTATGGGAATGGACGTCGGACCGTTACTACGAACGAGTGGTACCCCGGGAATTACAGGAGGAGATGTATGTACTTAAAGGTGGATCTTACCTGGACACCAGGGACGGATCAGCCAATCATATTGTAAGAAACTCTCAAAGGTATGTAACATCTGTCACCATGGGAACAAACAAATCCAATTGAAAGAAGGGAGGGGAAAGTACATGACATATATATACTTTCATTTTCTCGGCTAACAATCTGATTAAGGTGATATCACACGTTTCGTGTTATACAACATTTATTTTCAAAAAAAGCATAATTCTGATTTCCTAATTTAATTCAGATGAAAGGGACAATATTAGGAGGTCACCATCCAAAATTTTAAGATTATGAAAATGATCAGACTTTTTAGCCATCCATTGATTGTAATGGAAATGCTCATTTTTTGGCTATACTATTTTTTCAGCCCAAGATTTTCAAATGAAACTTCACATATGATTCCGTCATCTTATTGTGCAAATTCTTATAGAAAGAAATCATTCAATGACCACGTCATATGTTGCAAAATCTGACTGAATGTGTAAATTATCATGTAAAAAATTAAAAGTGCAATTCGAGTTATCTTTCTTTGCCATGTGACCAAAGACAAAAGCATCCGAATTTATATTATCATCTTTTTGATATATCACAGCAGTGTTCCTTCACTCACAAAGATGTCAATATGTAAATGAATAGAACCGAATACAGATTTTGTGTGATAACACGACAATGTGTGCACATGTGTAATGATATTACATGTGCCATATGGGTAACTATATTATAAGTTTCTCTACATTCAAACACTTTACTGACACCTGACTTATTTCTGAATAGATACGACATATGTATGTAAGTAAAAAAGTCTTAACAAAATTTTAATAAGTTCAATTTCAGCAAAAATTTGACTATTGTTGGTCACTCTAGGCTTACCATTACTTTCCAAAGAAAAAAAAACATTTGACAATACGTACGAATAACTATCTGATTTTCAGTCCTGAGCTCAGGCTCGAACCGCAGTCCTCCCGTATGGTGACCAAGAGTTCTACCTCTGAGCTATTGGGTCGCCTTGCCGATTAAGCGATTATAACAAAGCCAGAACATCAAGACATTTTAAGTTACGAAAATTGGAAATCTTCAGCGTGGAGATTTCTTTAAAATTCTCGTCTAAGGGAGGCTACTGAAACGCGTGTGATATCTCGTTAACTGCTAAACTAAGACGTTTTAGTAAGTATTAGAGTAAGTTTATCTGAATAGTCTCAATATTCTCCAACTCTGTATATATGTTATGTTATTTACAGAATGGGAGCCGTGAGGGATTACACTGCTCATAATGTAGGATTTAGATGTGCAAAGAGTGCCAAAGCTTATTGGAAAAAACATAATCACAAATTTCCAGAAAGGCCATATGTGGGAAGATACGGCCATCTTGTGAAGGACAAAAAGAAAACTGTACACCGTGCTCCAAGGAAGCACGTTAAAGATGAGTTATAATACGCCTTTAACGTTGATCATAATTTTTTAGGCCTTCCTTACTTAATGTTCACAACTCTTATATTAACATTAAAATTGAACAAATAAAATATTCCATGTCATTTCCAATTTATGTATCCAGTATTCATCTTCATCTTGTACATTCTGATTGAATAAAATATCGATTTCACAAAGCATAAAATATCAATTTGTGTAAACATTTTATCTTCTGAAATAAAATTGCTTATTCATTCTTATGGAGTTTGAATCATTTGTTTTGGTTTGTATGACAGAATTTAGGTTATTAGTCTGCTACGGTTTGCCGGTTTCCGTCCGTCTGTCGTCTATCACACTTGAGGTTTCCGGCCTTTTTTTGCTGTTGTTGCATGTATTGAAATCATTTTCGGTATGTGAATATATTTCGCTGTTATGCAGATCGCGTTCGAGATTTTTTTTTTTTTTTTTTTTTTTTTTTTTTTTTTTTTTTTTTCGATTGACTGATTTTTACAAGGTATTTCTCTTGGACTTTTCTTTGGTTTTATTGCAGATATTGAACTGATTTGTAGTATGTAAATGCATCTTAGTGTGACACAAATCGAGTTCAAGTTTGTTTTCATTGACATATTTTTACAAGAGTTATGACCCTTCGATTTTGCAAATTTCATGCATTTTTCAGTTTTTCGGACTTCTCTTTGCTGTTATTGGAGATACTGAACTGAGAATTTTAGTTTTCCAGACCTTCACACACATTGAATAGATTTCTGTGTGGACATTCATCTTTCGTTGTGTTTGAATTCATGTATAACTAAAGCGTTCAAGGCAGAGTTGAAGGTGATAGATTTATGCCGGACTTATATTTCTCAGCGATCAAAAAATCATTGCTGTTGCTTATTATTTGAAAACAACGCGAATTTGGAATTAGAAAAAAAAATGTGGATACAATAGCTTTCATTCAGATTCTCAGCTATGAGAAAAAATAAGGGAAAGAAAGAAAAGAAATCAGGGCTTACATACTTAGCGCATTTATATCATTAATTTGACACGTATACTTCTTAAATATCTTAGGACATAATACAAGCATGCTTACCACAAAATTGATAATTGAATTGGATTTTCCTGACATAAGCAGGCTTGCATTGTCAATGATTTTCTATGGATACGATATAATGTACACATGAAAGGACCATACACCATAATAAGATGTTATCTGTGGCGAGGATTCAGTGCTAGAGTCTGTGTATTGAGGAATATCCGGCCAGACTCATGCTGATATAAAGGATGATTACTATTGATCCTAGCTGCTGAAGATAACGCTGATTCTGTCATTGCTTTCGTATTACGAGGAATTGTAGAGCGTGTGAGAGGTATAATATGAGTGAATTTATGTGCCGATTCTCACAAAAATTATGTTTGAGTAACATCGTCTTTATTTACAACCGTAAGTCAAGTTGATGGATGTAGGGTTAAACAATGTCTGACTTCCGTCGTAGCCTTACTTATCTGGGCGTAATTCTGATGAAAGAAAATTATGTTTTCTTCAATTTCTGTAAAATACTTTATATGTTATGGAGATGTCATTGAATACATATTACTTAGTCTGTCGCCATGGTGAGAGAGATAGTAAACCTCAACTTAAATGGGCAGGTGTTTCGCCTGCCAAGATCCACATTTTTACGCTTACCATCGCAGTGTTTTGATGAGACACTAGAATCCTCCGCTGATTGTGATGAGTACTTCTTAGAGAGACATGCTGAATCATTTACAGCTATACTCTGGTACTTTACAAATGGGGAACTTCACATGCCAGATAGTATATGCCCAGCAGTTTTTAAACGGGAGTTGGAGTTTTGGTCTATTGAACCAAGCAGAATGTCACGGTGTTGCTATATGAAGTATGTATCATTCTTTGAGGATCAGGCTCTACTGAAGACGTTTGAGGAAGATGAGACGAGGACCAAGGGAATAGTCAAGCCAACCAAGATAGGATCAACTAGATGGGAGAGGTTCAGGAGACAAGTATGGACAATACTGGACGACCCTTCCTCAGGGATTACTGCCAAGGTAGTTATCAAACAGTTATCTTATAAAATCGTAAAAAATGTTTTTACATGAACTATTCATAGAGAGTCTAACATTATATACATACATACATTAACCAGCCGTTACTTGCGATACAATGTTACATTTTTAACAAAGGTCATACATTGAATTGTCTCTTTGTAAAAGAATTCATTTCTAATTGTCAATACTGAAATATATGTTCTATAGTACCAATTTAATTGTACTAGACACGTGTTTCGGTTATTTAATCCTCGTCAATAGTACTTAATGTCAAACAGGTTGAATAATGCAAAAGTAAATGTTCCTGGCGCCATCTACAATTTAGACCGTTAATTTCCTCTAGCCAAAAATGAGCGGCTCCAAAGTTTGTGAAGGTTGTATTCAGAAGCGCATTTAAGTGACAAATAAGGTAATAAATCGTTGGAGGGTAGGCGCAAGGAGCTTTAACCTAAACATGACCGCAAACATTATGCCGAAACCCCAACTAAGGACATAGCTATGCAATGAGGGAGATACCCCTTTGTAGTTTTAGACATTTGGGTCTAATTTTATGACAGGGAATTTAGAATATTATTCAAAGCAGAGCGTAAACACTAAAACTAGTTGAGCGATATCCTCATAAGCAAATGAGATGACCTCACAGTGGTCCCGTAGATACACCAGCGATCACCACATACCATACATTACGTAGTACAGCTACAGTGGTCCCGTAGATACACCAGTGATCACCACATACCATACATCACGTAGTACAGCTACATTGGTCCCGTAGTTACACCAGTGGTCACCACATACCATACATCACGTAGTACAGCTACAGTGGTCCGGTAGATACAGCAACGATCACCACATACCATACATCACGTAGTACAGCTACATTGGTCCCGTAGATACACCAGTGATCACCACATACCATACATCACGTAGTACAGCTACATTGGTCCCGTAGATACACCAGTGATCACCACATACCATACATCACGTAGTACAGCTACATTGGTCCCGTAGATACACCAGTGATCACCACATACCATACATCACGTAGTACAGCTACATTGGTCCCGTAGATACACCAGCGATCACCACATACCATACATCACGTAGTACAGCTACATTGGTCCCGTAGATACACCAGTGATCACCACATACCATACATCACGTAGTACAGCTACAGTGGTCCCGTAGATACACCAGTGATCACCACATACCATACATCACGTAGTACAGCTACATTGGTCCCGTAGATACACCAGTGATCACCACATACCATACATCACGTAGTACAGCTACATTGGTCCCGTAGATACACCAGTGATCACCACATACCATACATCACGTAGTACAGCTACATTGGTCCCGTAGATACACCAGCGATCACCACATACCATACATCACGTAGTACAGCTACATTGGTCCCGTAGATACACCAGTGATCACCACATACCATACATCAAGTAGTACAGCTACATTGGTCCCGTAGATACACCAGCGATCACCACATACCATACATCACGTAGTACAGCTACAGTGGTCCCGTAGATACACCAGCGATAACCACATACCATACATCACGTAGTACAGCTACATTGGTCCCGTAGATACACCAGTGATCACCACATACCATACATCACGTAGTACAGCTACATTGGTCCCGTAGATACACCAGTGATCACCACATACCATACATCACGTAGTACAGCTACAGTGGTCCCGTAGATACACCAGCGATCACCACATACCATACATCACGTAGTAGAGCTACATTGGTCCCGTAGATACACCAGTGATCACCACATACCATACATCACGTAGTACAGCTACATTGGTCCCGTAGATACACCAGCGATCACCACATACCATACATCACGTAGTACAGCTACATTGGTCCCGTAGATACACCAGCGATCACCACATACCATACATCACGTAGTACAGCTACATTGGTCCCGTAGATACACCAGTGATCACCACATACCATACATCACGTAGTACAGCTATATTGGTCCCGTAGATACACCAGCGATCACCACATACCATACATCACGTAGTACAGCTATATTGGTCCCGTAGATACACCAGCGATCACCACATACCATACATCACGTAGTACAGCTACATTGGTCCCGTAGATACACCAGTGATCACCACATACCATACATCACGTAGTACAGCTACATTGGTCCCGTAGATACACCAGTGATCACCACATACCATACATCACGTAGTACAGCTACATTGGTCCCGTAGTTACACCAGTGGTCACCACATACCATACATCACGTAGTACAGCTACATTGGTCCCGTAGATACACCAGTGATCACCACATACCATACATCACGTAGTACAGCTACATTGGTCCCGTAGATACACCAGTGATCACCACATACCATACATCACGTAGTACAGCTACATTGGTCCCGTAGATACACCAGTGATCACTACATACCATACATCACGTAGTACAGCTACATTGTTCCCTTAGATACGCCAGCGTTCTCTTATACTGTAGAAATACACTCTCAGTATCGAAGGAACATTGATTTGTAATTGCATAATTAAATCAATAATCCCATCTAAAGTCATGAAATGCATCATGAAATGCATCCAAATATGATATTCTTATCATAACATTTTCAAGCATTTCTTTTAACAAAAACATACGGGGTATCGATCAAGAAAATGTTTATGATTCCGCAACACATAATTTGCTTTTCAAATTTCTTTTATTTCAGTCTCTAAGAACACAGATGAGACATAACTTGTTGAAATGTGAAACAAATAAGATTGATGGGCAATCGATGCCGACTCTGGACGGTAATCTGCCACTAAATACCGAATGGTGTAGTTATCCGAATTACTTGCACCTACCCAGCGGTCTCGCAGAACGCAGAATTAATGTGTAAATAGCCTCCTAAATATTATACATGTATGACGACATAAACAACATATTTAAACACAGGGACCAAAGTAACAACCTGGTTAACAGCAAAAGCATAGGGGCGTACTAAAACAGCACATGCTTTACTCTTTCAATATCGAAGATTCGATAGGGAAAATAAAGAAAGATACACTTGAGCTTGCTACAATACTGAATATAAAACGTTACACTTGAGATTGCTATAATACTGAAAAAAAAGATACACTTGATCTTGCTACAATACTGAAAATAAAAAGATACGCTTGAGATTGCTACAATATTTAAAATAAAAAGATACACTTGAGCTTGCTACAATACTGAATATAAAAAGATACACTTGAGCTTGCTACAATACTGAAAATAAAAAGATACACCTGAGCTTGCTACAATACGGAAAATAGAAAGATACACTTGAGCTTGCTACAATACTGAAAATAAAAAGATACACTTGAGCTTGCTACAATACTGAAAATAAAAAAGATACACTTGAGCTTGCTACAATACGGAAAATAGAAAGATACACTTGATCTTGCTACAATACTGAAAATAAAAAGATACGCTTGAGATTGCTACAATATTGAAAATAAAAAGATACACTTGAGCTTGCTACAATACTGAATATAAAAAGATACACTTGAGCTTGCTACAATACTGAAAATAAAAAGATACACCTGAGCTTGCTACAATACGGAAAATAGAAAGATACACTTGAGCTTGCTACAATACTGAAAATAAAAAGATACACTTGAGCTTGCTACAATACTGAAAATAAAAAAGATACACTTGAGCTTGCTACAATACGGAAAATAGAAAGATACACTTGAGCTTGCTACAATACTGAAAATAAAAAGATACACTTGAGATTGCTACAATACTGAAAATAAAAAGATACACTTGAGATTGCTACAATACTGAAAATAAAAAGTTACACTTGAGCTTGCTACAATACTGAAAATAAAAAGATACACTTGAGCTTGCTACAATACTGAAAATAAAAAGATACATTTGAGCTTGCTACAATACTGAAAATAAATAGTTACACTTGAGCTTGCTGCAATACTGAAAATAAAAAGATACACTTGAGCTTGCTACAATACGGAAAATAGAAAGATACACCTGAGCTTGCTACAATACTGAAAATAAAAAGATACACTTGAGATTGCTACAATACTGAATATAAAAAGATTCACTTGAGATTGCTCAGTACTGTATATAAAAAGATACACTTGAGCTTACTACAATACTGAAAAGTAAAAGATACACCTGAGCTTGCTACAATACTGAATATAAAAAGATGCACTTGAGCTTGCTACAATACTGAAATTAAAAAGATACACTTGAGATTGCTACAATACTGAATATAAAAAGATACACTTGAGATTGCTACAATACTGAAAATAGAATAATACGCTTGAGATTGGTAAAATACTGAAAATAAAAAGATACACTTGAGATTGCTACAATACTGAAAATAAAAAGATACACTTGAGCTTGCTACAATACTGAATATAAAAAGATTCACTTAAGCTTGCTACAATACTGAAAATAAAAAAGATACACTTGAGATTGCTACAATACTGAAAATAAAAAGATACAATTGAGCTTGCTACAATACTGAAAATAAAATGATACGTTTGAGATTGCTACAATACCGAAAATAGAAAGATACGCTTGAGCTTGCTACAATATTGAATATAAAAATATACACTTGAGCTTGCTACAATACTGAAAATAAAAAGATACGCTTGAGATTGCTACAATACTGAAAATAAAATGATACGCTTGAGATTGCTACAATACTGAAAATAAAATGATACGCTTGAGATTGCTACAATACTGAAAATAAAAAGATACACCTGAGCTTGCTACAATACAGAAAATAAAAAGATACACTTGCGCTTGCTACAATACGGAAAATAGAAAGATACACTTGAGCTTGCTACAATACTGAATATAAAAATATACACTTGAGCTTGCCACAGTATTGAAAATAAAAAGATACACTTAAGCTTGCTACAATACTGAAAATTAAAAGGTACATATGAACTTGCTACAATACTGAAAATAAAAAGATACGCTTGAGATTGCTACAATACTGAAAATAAAAAGATACGTTTGAGATTGCTACAATTGCTACAATACTGAAAATAAAAAGATACGCTTGAGATTGCTACAATTGCTACAACACTGAATATAAAAAGAACCTCTTGAGCTTGCTACAACACTGAATATAAAAATATACACTTGAGCTTGCTATAATACTGAAAATAAAAAGATACACTTGAGCTTGCTACAATACTGAAAATAAAAAGATTCACTCGAGCTTGCTGCAATACTGAAAATAAAAATATACACTTGAGCTTGCTACAGTAGTGAAAATAAAAATATACACTTGAGCTTGCTACAATACTGAAAATAAAAAGATACGCTTGAGATTGCTACAATACTGAAATTAAAATGATACGCTTGAGATTGCTACAATACTGAAAATAAAAGATACACCTGAGCTTGCTACAATACAGAAAATAAAAAGATACACTTGCGCTTGCTACAATACTGAGAATAAAAATATACACTTGAGCTTGCCAAAGTAGTGAAAATAAAAAGATACACTTAAGCTTGCTACAATACTGAAAATAAAAAGATACACTTGAGCTTGCTACAATACTGAAAATAAAAAGATTCACTTGAGGTTGCTACAATACTGAAAATAAAAATATACACTTGAGCTTGATACAGTAGTGAAAATAAAAAGATATACTTGAACTTGCTACAATAGTGAAAATAAAAAGATTCACTTGAGCTTGCTACAATGCTGAAAATAAAAAGATACACATGAGCTTGCTATAATATTGAAAATAAAAAGATTCACTTGAGCTTGCTACAATACTGAATATAAAAAGATACACTTGAGCTTGCTACAATACTGAATATAAAAATATACACTTGAGCTTGCTACAATACTGAAAATAAAAAGATACGCTTGAGATTGCTACAATACGGAAAATAAAAAGATACACTTGAGCTTGCTGCAATGCTGAAAATAAAAAGATTCTCTTGAGCTTGCTACAATACTGAAAATAAAAATATTCACTTGAGCTTGCTACAATACTGAAAATAAAAAGATGCACTTGAGCTTGCTACAATACTGAAAATAAAAAGATACACTTGAGCTTGCTTTAATACGGAAAATAAAAAGATACACTTGAGCTTGCTACAATACTGAAAATAAAATGATACACTTGAGATTGGTACAATACTGAATATAAAAAGATTCACTTGAGCTTGCTACAATACTGAAAATAAAATGATACGCTTGAGATTGGTACAATACTGAAAATAAAAAGATTCACTTGAGCTTGCTACAATACTGAGAATAAAAAGATACACTTGAGCTTGCTATAATACTGAAAATAAAAAGATGCACTTGAGCTTGCTACAATACTGAAAATAAAAAGATACACATGAGCTTGCTACAATACTGAAAATAAAAAGATACACTTGAGCTTGCTACAATACTGAAAATAAAAAGATACACTTGAGCTTGCTACAATACTGAATATAAAAAGATTCACTTGAGCTTGCTACAATTCCGAAAATAAAAAGATGCACTTGAGCTTGCTACAATACTGAAAATAAAAAGATACACTTGAGCTTGCGACAGAAACAATACGACCTTCTAATATCAATAAATAACGTAATCAATATATGCTTTATGGAGAGGAATTTATACAAGCCTTGCTTGTTTTCCCATCCTGTATGTGTTTGTTTATGTAAACTATATGCATTGAATTTCATAATAAATATGTTTAAACTAATATAAGCTCCTGACTGACAGTCATGAGCTGAATGTTTTGAAGGCATCTGTCTCGTCATGTCTGTTAGAAATTGTCAAATCTAATAATTGGACGAATTTTTTTATGATGAATTTAAAGGTGAAAGTTTACGAATAGTCTATATTTCATCATTTCAATTTTAATTCACAGCATTTAATTCATAATGTAACGCCTCCAATCAATAAGATGTGGATCCTAAAGAAGTTTAAGGAACTTTTGGAAAATTTAAAAGCCACCAATTTAAATCATATTACCAGCATAAAGTATCGATTTCTCCACGCTCTACACTACTATTACAAACCAAAAGCTCAAAAACAGACCTGGCAATATTATGCACAACACCTTTCTTTTAAAAAATGGGAATATTGGAGATACAAATCCTTGTCATAAAGTGAGAGGATACTTAATTCGTGGAGGAACACTCTGATTCAAACAAAAAAGTTTACCGAAGACGATATGATTCGGATGCTTGAGTTTTTTAAAATAACATTTTTGTGGTGTTTGTATTCCAGCAAATGGCTGGCATCCCCATGGGCACTTTTTGTACCCCAATGCTTGCGGACTTATTTTCATATTCATACGAAGCTCGCATCTCAGTTCAATTTTACCTTCAGATATATAGATGACGTGCTGTCCATCAAATTGGCATCAATAATCCAAACTTTAAGGATCATTTACTTGAAATATATCCCCATGAACTAGAGATCAAGGTAACAACCAAGATCGGCAGGAATTTCTTTCAACCGGATATTCATGCATGTATGATTGGCTTTGAATGTTATAGGAGGACTGTCAACTGGTCTGCACATGTCCATCATTATATAATGAGGACATTTTCAGATTTCTAGATACAATTTGAAAGCAAAATTGAAGTTACAGTAAACGAATAAGCTGTAAACGGTCAAATTATGTATGGTTATAACATAGATAACAGTATTTGATTCACTGAAATCGAGATTAATGTTTTCCAAGACGTTCAAACTTACATTTTCACAGTTAGCGAATTGTTTGAAGAGCAAATTAATTTTTCTAGTTTGACAAGCAAAATGTCTGTATTCTTAAAATTACATAGGAGAGTAAAACATTTCATAGCTCAAACCTTAACTGCACCGACATTTGATTAACTTTTGGTATTTGCTGATATTAAAATGATAGACGAACCAAACTATGGAATTAGAGGTTTCCATGGTAATGGAACCATCAATCATGTTTTGTACCACTGACTCCGCTTTGATAGAGATGTGCTGAGCTCATGAAATCCTGTGATAGATCTGTATTGTAACAGGGACCGGCAACTTGTCCATTGTGTCGAAAGTCAGTTATATTGTGATAACTCCAGAGACCCCACGTCGAGTGCTAGTCGATATATTGGTCTGATTATCATGTCCGTACTATATTGTTATTAATGGCAGTTCTTTCATCCGAGAAACAGGAACAACAAATTAAAAAGCTCTGAATTATTGGAGCTGCCCTTCTATTCTTGATATCTTAGATACGTTATGATTTTCAAATTGAAATAGAATAAAACGAATTTGCACAAATCAATTAATACAAAAACAATGCTTCATTTATATTTGCTAGAGTGTTCAATAATGGGTTAAACTTCATAACAAAGTGATAAAAGCACAAGGGCAATGTGAATACGGCTATGGCATATTACAAGAAACATATATAAATCTGGTGCACAATATCTGAACAGTTTGTGTACATAAAGATGTTTATTTGTAGCAGAGGTGGATTACTTCCTTTTTCTTTTCGTCAAAACTTCTAGAAACAACGAAAATCGCTTCAACACGGAAGAAATGTTGAGTACACAACTGAAGGTTTCACAAATAATAAACACTTCTCTGATACGCTTTAACTAGATTTGACAAATTTTGTTTTGGAAGCACAGTTAGAAAAAAAAACTTATTTAGAAAGTCTAGAATGTTAAACGTGTTCAAGTTCAATAGCATCATTTAAGAACAGATAAACTGGCAGCATGTATCAGACATGCTACATTAAATTATCCTAATGAGTTAAAGAAGATCCTAACTTTTGTTTGTTTTAAATGAAAAAAGGTAACACTAACCATCGCACGACGTGTTTAATCTCCAACATAGAATAATAATAAACCGATTCTTTATCGGGTTTTATTTATAAGAGAGAAATCAAATTTTTGTTTTTGAGTAAACATTAAAGAAGTACGTGTCATTTATTCAGTCTCAATGTCGAGAAGGCAAGGTAAATCATTAGAATTCCCATAGGAACGGTTGCGAACATCGGAATGAATAACATTCGAAAGTGAGACCAGGTGCCCCGGGAGAGTCAGCATCTCCTGATTGCATGCAACACCCGTTACAACTTATGTTGAAGTTGGCGTTATGTGTCAACTCTGCCTTCCAAAAGCTTTGTAACATGACAAATATGGATAATGATCATATGTCCGTGCACACAACAAAATCGATAATTCTGACAATCATAAACCGAGGGCATACAAAATCAGGATAAAACAGGAACAAATGCAAGCTAACAAAAGACTCCACCACATGAAAAGAAACGAACTTTTTTGGAGTGAGACCCGGTGCCCAAGAAGAATCAGCATCTTCTGTTTGCATGCAACATATCATGCAATTTTTTAGATAATAAATCCTATAAATTACAATGATAAGCTCAAATAATTTAGCTGTAAATTAATCTGTTCTAAAATGATGCTAATGAATTTGAAGACGTTAAAACGTACAGAATCGATGATTCTGAAAATTATAAACCGAGGGCATACAAAATAAGGATAAAACAGGCTAACAAAAACTATACCACATGAAAAGAGGCAAACTCTCAATATGGGAGAATCAGCATCTCCTGTTAAATACGCATGCAACATATCATGCATTTTGTTTAGAATAAATCCTATAAATTGCCATGAAAAGCTCAAATAATTTAGCGGCATTCTTTCGGTTAATACCCAAACGTAATCCAGCTACATATGTATTTTGTCAAGTGTGAATGACTAAAAATATTCTGTATATTCTATATATTTTACTTCACTCCTTTCATGTAGGACACAAAACATTTTGACATACGAACGCACACAAATGTATATATAGTAACCATATGATATATATTTAATTTTTTTCTGATGCTGAAGGTATTGTGAATAAAAGGAAGAGGACTGCATTTTGTAAGGAAAATTATCAATGATACCTTGATACCTCATACCTTAATACCTCATAACTTATACCTCATATCATCTGAAAAATTTTCGAATTCAATATCATCATTTAAGTTCAGATAAATTTGTAGCATGGACCAGACATGCATACATCGGATACTTAAACCTCGCCAGTGATCCTCAAACTAAACAATGTAATATGGCCAAAGAGCGTGAAAGTTATTATGTCCAAAATGTACCAAAAGACGTTGTTGGATGGGTGGGATGTGATGCTGCATGAACCACGTTTTGATAATAGGAATTTTCAAATGAACTGAAGAAACGATCAACTGAAGTTAATCGAACTCTGCTACTTGTGCCCTCGGGAACTCCTGGTCCACAGCATTGACACTCACCAAGTGGTACAAAATGTTAAACGTCTTCAAATTCGATAACATAATTCAGAAACAGATAAATTTACAGCTAGCATGTACCATACAAGCACGTTTTGGGTACCGAAGCCTCGTCAGTGAATTCCAACTAGCCCCATCATTGATAATGCTGGCAATCAGTTAATTGGCACCTCAACACAAATATTGATACAAATCACAGATATAGCAGTATGGAATACACCTATAATTACCTCAGTATAAAATCAATCCAAAAAATGTATTAATTACTTATTGTTATTTTATGTGTTCCTTTTTCTGCCTATGATACATTCATTTCGTAGTCCATGCGGTATTTCAGAGCAAGCTTAAATTACAACGATTTCGCTCTAAGAGAAGGGCAAGTATCCCCTTGGGAACTATCCATACCGACACATGTATCTTTCTTCTATCAAGATGCTTAATATTCACATTTAAAGAAATATATTGATTCGAAATTTTGAATTTTCATTTATTAACCATGTCGAATTATGACTTAAAAGATTTTATTGACATTTGTCATTAGATAGGGAACTAAAATCATGTGTCCGTGATTGTAAATCAATCCACGTTTGTCATATTTACAATCAAATTTTCATGATAAAATCTCCGTCTTTACATTTGTTGAATGAGAAGGTAAAAAATAATCAAGTGGTATCGTCGTATTCAACAAGAAAACATTTTTTGCCAATGTCATTTTATTTGCTGCAATAAACAATCACGGTTTTACCTTCAAATATACGTCGACGTCACATCCTAAGCAACGAAGCTTATTGATGTCATATGATGTGAATAAGAATGGCGATTAGTTTATTTGAAACCTAAAGTCACTATGGATTATCAGTGTTAAAAAGGGATAAAATCGGTTGACTTTGTACCTTGTAGGAATGCATTGTATGATATATGAGTCGCAAAATAATTATTACCACGACACGTCATCTGAGTTTTAGTTTAGTAATGTTTTGCAATTATCAAATCGTACAATTTATGCCTTTAATTATTCAGATACTAATCATGTTGTCTGCATTCTAATTTTTGGTTTTAACTGTACAGAATTATAAAGACGTGCCGTCGTAGTTGATTTGAACTCGTAAATATTGTGATTATTTAACCACAAATTGAACAGGAAATGCGTTTTACATAAGAGATAAACATAATTCATATTGGAATGTTTGTAGGCATAAATTGCATTTGTAAATACGCATTTTAATGCTCCACTTCTTTAACTCTTCTTAGTCCCGGTTAAAAGGATATTTGCGACACATTCAATTTATCCCCACTTATCATGTAAATATATAACATCGTCTATTGACTCATTAATGAATTTAATTGGTTGTTCGGTTTAGGTTCTTGGCGGTTGATTAAAACTTTTTCAAAGTAAACAATCAGTATTAACCCTTCCAGATAGGAAATATATAAATTAATATCGCTACAGCATAACACTACGATACAAATTTATGACGTCTACGAGGTAAAGCTCTCCTATTGCAATTCCCTCAAAGAGTTTTTCCTTCCAATAAATCCCCTTGAGTTTTTGCTCTTCACATATCCTCGTATACATTCAATAAGATTCTTTCTTTATATTTCACGATAACTATAGAACTAACTTTAGAGTCTTCCACATCATGTAAATCGATAAAATGTTCATCAAATGGGAACCAATTTTCCAATGACCGGAAGGTTATTTATTCTGACAACCATTAGCGGAGTTCCCGGTAGTTTAACTGTCATATTATTTTACCAAATTTACCTATCTCAATCTAGTGATTCCATTGGTAATATTTTGAGTTTCTGGATAAAGAATTATTCTAGAACAATTACTGCGGCATCTCCCGTGAACATTCCTGTTTAATAATGAAAACAAGAAATTCATGTTTATCGCAACACTAGCGGGAATGTTAAAATGTTTAGTTGTGTTATAAATCTTTCTTATTATCATATCCATGAACTAAAATATAATCCGAGTCGGCGCCATGGTGTAGTGGTTAGGGCGTCGGGCGAATTACCGAAAGATTGCTGGTTCGAGCCTCACTAGGACCGCGAGTCGACGACATATACTTTTCTGTGTTCTTTTGTCCATATACTAAAATGTTTGTGCGTTGTTTACATGTCTGTGGTGTGTCTAACAAAATTAAAGATATAAGTGGAATCTTAATATAGCCCTGATGAATGCACTATAATATGAATTTACATAAAGGAAAGTAAATATGCAGTACGGATCTGCTTTTAGAAAAATCAATGAGAAACATAGAAAAAAACTGTTTTCTTTTTCTTTCAGATGTATGTAGTGGTATCAGCCTTCTTTATTTTACTGTCAATATTTGTGCTCAGTGCTAGTACACATCCTTCATTTCAACGACCATTAGATATCAGAGAATGGGCAGAGTACTTTAACAACGAACCTGAAATACAACAACAATTTGAAGAAGGTCTTGTAGAAATCATAACAACGAAAAATGGAAACTCAGAAAAACTCGTGATTCGACGTAAGAATAAAGAAAGAAAAGTTATACAATCATCCGAGTATTCATTAAATAAATCTGGAAGCGCGGAAGACATGTTGGAAAGATTCAATCTTACACAATATCTGAAAAACCAAACTAATGGAATGTCAAAGGGTACGAGACAGCAATTACCGGAATCAAGAAACTTTACAGAAGAAAGTCTTCCGAATAACACTGTTACAAGATTTAGGTTCTTAGACGTCATTGATTACTGTATGGTAACCTATTTTGCAACAGAATTAGCAATAAGATTTCTGTTTTGCCCAAGAAAATCGAAGTTTTTTGCATCTTTCCTGAACATTATTGACTTGGTCGCCCTGTCTTCTGAAAGCTGCATCATGCTTTTTGAGTATTTATTTCCGAAAGAGAAATTTACTACTTTCTCTCCACTTGACATCGTAGAATGTATTCAGATTGCAAGAGTGTTCCGCCTATGCCGACTCGTGAAAAATTTTATAGGTTTTCGAATTCTTGTGTACTCTGTAAGAGCTAGTCTAAAGAACATACTTTTAATGATTTTCAATATGGTTGTAGCTGCCCTAATCTTCTCAAGCGTGGTATTTTACTGCGATAGATCGGCTTTCACGTCTATTCCAGATGCAATATGGTGGTCGATTGTTACCATGACAACAGTAGGATACGGTGATGTATTTCCTTCAAATGCTCCAGGACGACTCATTGGTTGTCTGTGCGCAATTTCCGGTGTTTTTGTTCTGGCGGTATCTATACCTGTACTTGTGAACAATTTTCTTCTCTTTACCGGATTTGCAAGGATTCCGATAAAGCGACAAGGCGATGACTTGGCTTCTATGCTTCAGGTAGAATTTGATATCAGCAAACAGAGACAAAACGGAGATGAGAGAGAGAAAGAAAAAATACTTAAAAGTCTACCTTCATAGTGCTTAAACTTTGTAAAAATTTTACCAATCAGTATTTTGTTCTAAGTATTAGAGATAGATTAAGAATAAATATGAAATCAGATGACGGTTTCAAGAGGGATAAATAAGAAAGGTTTATGCTCTTATTTTTGTTGATAAAGTTTTCTAAGATAAAATTTAAACAGTCCCTTCTCCCTTCCTCTTGAAAAATATATTTTTTTTCTCATCTGACGAGATACTTCATTAATCTGTGATGCATTTAATATCTACGTTGTGAATTGTCAAAATGGACTCTTGAATCCCCTTAGGCTCTAGAATTTATGGACAAAGACATACCTTTTTATTCGGTATAGAAACTTTATGACATCTTCGTTCTCGGCCATTTCCCTCTATAAATCTTTTTTCCTCAAGTACCTTAAGTGTAATGTTTTTTTTGTTGGTGTTTTTTTTTTTTTCGTTTCGGTTTGTTTCGTTTCGATTTTATTCGTTTGGTTTTGTCTCGTTTCGCACTTCCAGGAACCATGATTTCTGTCATCATTGCATCAATAATAAGGATCTCCAACAATACGTGGTAGCAGCACCCACAGCAAAACTCCAAAACACCCCAAAGCAAAAAATAAGAGCAGACATCCAAAGAATAAGACTCAAAAGTGACAAGGAACACCAACTCACACCATAGAAACATGATACACAAAATAATGCACATAATCCAATGAGACCGATATACAACCTGTGCCGACTTAGGACATCTGCAAAGCAAGCAGCAGACGGTTTGGTTATCCAGGTTACGTGCGCACGACCCTAACACTTTTCCGATTACAAAGAGGTCTCGAAGAAAGCACTCTAACCTCCTCACTGTAAGATGAACAAATAAAGAGACAGCATAATCAAGGGGCGCAAGAAACATACAGATGAATAAGTAAATGAATATAAAAACTGAAGGCACACAAAATACAATCCATGCTCTACCGGCCGTAGCGAGCTCATGCATGTTTACACCCGAGGAGTCCGACTGCGAATTAGAGAGGACAGGTGGTCGGGGCCCTGTCTTCTCTAAAGAGGGTTGGGCTTGGTCCGTCATAGAGTCCTGTCGTCAAACTCAGTCAGAGTGCAGCTCTTAAGAATGGGCTGGTATCTGGCTGTAAATTGGTCCAGTATCAAACCCAGTGTCCGTCTGGAGACAGAAGGAACATATCAACGGTATAAAAAGCGTTTGGTTATTCTAACACAATTTCGATGGAAATTCTGTCTACTTCTTCTCTGTTAAGTATTACAGAAAGTTAGATTCTGAAAATAAAACCAGAGGGCGCTCGTGAAATGAAATTGGGCGGCGAATGAAAAGCATTTTGGCTGAAAGCATCACTGATGAGAATCTAATATTCGAAACACGTGTCTGGTGCATGTAAATTGGTTTGAAATTTCTTCAAGAAGGTTTAGAGTTGGAACAATTCCGTATTTTAACTTTTTAACGATTCCGTACATTGTTTAGATTGAGGATCATTGACGAGGGTTAAGTACCCAAAACGTGCATGTCTGGTCCATGCTGAAAATTTATCTGTTCTTAAAATGATGTCTTTGAATTAAAGAAGTTTAACATTTTAATAAGAGATAACTATCAAATTATTCAATGTTGCGACAAAAACGTAAAGTGAAGATTATAGCAAACACCGAAGCAACGTTAATAGCACCAAGAACCATTGAGTTAACATAAAACAATCATTCCGACAAACCGTGAAAGAACGCCAATCACAACAACCACGAAGTTAACACCAAACGATCACTTAAACAAGCATCAATTCAACTCCATCACATCAGCAAGTGAGTTAGCAACAATCAATCATTCGAACTAACACAGAATCAACGAAAATCACACTAAACAACCACACAGATAACACGAATTAATCGTTTCATCAAACACCAATTCAATGTCAAACAGATCGACAACTACAGAGTAAACAAGAATCAAGCACTGAGACTAACATCCGATTCAAACCAGTCAAACCAGCAGACACCGAATCAACGTCTATTACACCAACAAGAAGAGAGATGACATCAAACAGTCACTCCAAAGACCGAATCAACGCCTATTACACCAACAAGAAGAGAGATGACATCAAACAGTCACTCCAAAGACCGAATCAACGCCTATTACACCAACAAGAAGAGAGATGACATCAAACAGTCACTCCAAAGACCGAATCAACGTCAATCACACCAACAAGAAGAGAGATGACATCAAACAGTCACTCCAAAGACCGAATCAACGTCAATCACACCAACAAGAAGAGAGATGACATCAAACAGTCACTCCAAAGACCGAGTCAACGTCAATCACACCAACAACTCGAATAAAAAGCAAACAATCACATCGACAAACACAAGATGGATTCAAATCGCACTAACAACCTCTGTGTTAACATCAACCGATTACTCCAACAAACACTAAATCCGTGTAATTTACACAACCATCCATAAAATAACACTTCAATTAACAATGAATCAATGCCTACCAATTACACCAACATCCAAATTAAAAGCTACCAATCACTTCTACAAACACGGAGGAAAAGGCCAAACTTTAAAACAGATTTAATAAAAATCAATCCCTCCAACACACATCAAATCAACGTCAATCACACCAACAAACACATAGTTAACATCTAATAAATTCAAATGCAATAACAGCATTAAAATCCGATAAATTTGCAGCATTGACCAGCCATGCACGTTTCGGGTATTCAGTGATCCTCAACCGAAACAATGTGATACGGCCAAATAGTGTAAAAGTTATAATGTCCAGAAATGTATGGAAAGACGTAGCAGGATGGGTTGAATATGATGCTATAGGACCCCAGTTTTAGAAATTTTAGAAATTTAAATAACAGGAATTTTGAACGCATTGAAAAAAAAACGATATACCGAAGTTGATCAATATGGCTACTACATGGTCCACCAGCAGTGACACTCACCAAGTGGTACAAATGTTTAACGTCTTCATATTCAATAACTCCAATAATCTCCGATTCAACGCAAATCACACCAACAACCACAGGGTAAACAAACAATTACTCCAACAAACACTGAATCATAACTCACGACACCAACAATTGAATTAAAAACAACATAACACATCAACAACGAATAAACGTCTATCACAACCATAACAACAGACTTAATGACAATCAGTCACTCAAAACAAAACACGCTAACAACGCCAATTCACACAAACGACAACAAACTTTATAAGAATTATTTACTCAAATAAACACCAGATCAACGTCGATCACACTTATAACATCAGGGTTATAATCAAACAATTATCCCAATCAATCACTTCATGCGTGAGAAATTGCTGGCAGGAATTTGGAACGGATGAAAAATTGTAATGAAAATGTTACTCCGTTGGGATTCATTCAATAATGTAGAAGGGTTCCAACTCTATACCTTCTATAAGAAAATTCCAAACCAATTTCCATGCACCAGACACGTGTTCCGAATATCAAATTCTCATCAGTGATGCTTTCAGCGGAGCTTGAAATGGATTTTGAATATAATGGATGATAAAGCTGCTTAATGGGATGCCAGGAACAAATCTCAGGGAAAACGTAAAGTTAGACCTCCGAGTCCCATTGTTGAACAATCCAGTAAACGTCTGCCTTACACCACTAACTTTAATTTTCCAGATATGCAAAATATGCAACAAAATCGGCACAATTTTCATCAAACTTCTCACGCATGTATTGTTTATCACGTATTGTCATGCTAGAAGAACGTAATGTGCTTATAACTCTTCAATAAAGTATAAATACATGTAATAACAAACACGCAAATAATGTCATTCACACCAACAAAACAAGGATAACATCAAACAATCAACGCAACAAACACTGTTAAAACCAAGCACATCAGCATCAAAAGAGTAAACGTTAAAGAATCAATCATCATAAATAGGGAATAACATCAAACTAAACCAACAACAACAGAGAATACATCAAACAATTACTCCAAGGAACACCAAATTAACGTCAATCACATCCACAACAATAGAGGTAACACTAAACAATGACTCCAACATACAGGGAATTAACGCCAACAAGCAGAGTTAATATAAAAGTAAATCGAACAAAACGGAATGAACTTCGATCAACAACCTGTTGAACGCTATTAACATTGACATTCATAGATGTAACACGAATCAAGCATTCCAACAAACTTCGAATCAAAACCAATCATACCAACAACCGTTAAAATCAATTAATTTATCCGGTAGGGAACGCCAATCACTCCATTAACAGACGTAACACCAAACAGTTAGGGTTAGGGTTAACTCCAACAAACACAGAAACCACGTATATTACACTAAGCTTTATAGTATAAACATCACTTCACAGAACACGTAGTCAATGCAAATAACACCAACAGCCGAATTAAAAGCAACCAATAATTTGAACAAACACAGAATCAACGCCAATCACTCAAACAGAATTAATAGAATTCAATCCCTCCAACAAACACCAAAATCAACGTCAATCAAACCTACAACAACATCCTAAACAGCAATCAACAATGAATCAACACCAAATACACCTAGGACCACAGAATTAACATTAAACATTAAAAAACAATCCATTCACTACAAAAACACCAGATAATCACTCCAACAAACACCAAATACACCTAGGACCACAGAATTTATATCAAACATTAAAAAACAATCCATTCAATACAAAACACCAGATAATCACTCCAACAAACATTAAATGTATGACATCACACACACAACCACAGAGTTTGTATTAAACAATCACTCAAACAAACATCAAGTCAACCTCAATTACACCAACAACTACAGCGTTGACATAAAAAAAATTACTCCAACAACCTGCAATTCAACAAAACAAAGGAGGGGATCTCCAACAACACCAGGTTGCAGCACCCACAGCAAAACCCCAAAACACCCAATGCAAAACACAAAGCAGACAAGCACAGAAAGAGACGCATAAGGGACAAAGAACGACAACGCACAACACAGAAACATCAAACACAAATGACTACACATAAACCAACGAGACCAATGGGCAACCGGTGCCGACTAAGGACGGCAATCTGCCACGGAAATAACAGAAGGTGTGGTTATCCTGGATTACGTGCGCACAACCCTCCCACTTTCCCGATTACCCAGGGGTCTCGAAGAACGTATAATTGTGTAAAACAACCTCCTCACTGTCAGATGACCACAAACAAACAAGACCGCAAAACGCAGGGGCCCAAGCAACACAGATAAATATGTAAATGGATATAAAAAGAAGGCGTACGTAATACAATCCATGCTCTGCCGCCACGAGCTCATGTATGTTATCACCCGAGGAGTTCGACTGACATTTAGAGATGACAGGTGGTCGGGGCCCTGTCTTCTCTAAAGAGGTTTGGACAGGGCCCGTCAGTCTGAGTGCAAGTTTTAAGAATTCGCTTGTGCAAGACTGTATATTTGTCAAGTACCAAGCCTAGTGTCCGTCTGGTGACATAAGGATCATATCCACGGTATAAAAGGCGTTTGATGATTCTGGCGCATTTTCGATAGTGATGTTGTCTATCTTGAATCCTTCTTATCTTGTTAATTATGTCACCATAAAATGCAGGTTTTGAAATACCCAAAGTAATATACTCTGTTGCCTGTACTGGTCAGAATTTCAGAAGAAGTTGACAATAATTTTTGTAAAATTTCCAGAAAGTCTCTACTAGTTTGTGAAAGCAAAAACCTTGTTCTAAAAGTTTCTTGGTAATTTGTAAATTTCTACTATGAAAATCCAAACCATCAGTACATGCTCTAGCATAGCGGATGAGCTGTGAAATATACACTTGTATGGATCTCACCATTAACAATTTTGATATTTAGGTCCAAAAATGGAGTTTCTGTGTTTGTAGCGGTTGCCTTGTTTCGAATCAATTCTTTAGGATAAATAACATTTTTATACTTTTCAAAAACAGGATTATTCGTAGTAAGAATATCATCCAGGTACGTAGAAGTACCAATGAAACATTTCACATCATCATTTTTTCTCTACTTCTGAAGATTTTGGATAAATTCCTTTCCATACGTGTATAAAAATAAATCACAAATCACACCAATAACAAATTAGTTAACACCAAACAATTACTCCAGCAAACACGGAATAATTACCTATCACATCAGAATAAAAAAACAATAAATCATTCAAATTAATCACCCAAACAAACACCAAATTAACGCATATCACATAAACAACAAAATTAAAGATAATCAATCTCATTTACAGATACTGTATCAACGTTAACCACACGAACAACGACAGTATAACCATTAACAAATCACATCAACAAACATAGAATCAACACAAATCACACTGTATCAACGCCAACCACACGATCAACCAAAGAATAACCATAAACAAATCACATCAACAAACATAGAATCAACACAAATCACACTTTATAAACGCCAACCACACGAACAACCAAAGAATAACCATTAACTAATCACATCAACAAACATAGAATCAACACAAATCACACTGTATAAACGCCATCCACACGAACAACCAAACAATAACCATTAACAAATCACATTAACAAAAACAGAATCAACACAAATCACACTGTATCAACGCCAACCACATGAACAACCAAAGAATAACCATTAACAAATCACATCAACAAACAAAGAATCAACACAAATCACACTGTATCAACGCCAACCACACGAACAACCAAAGAATAACCATTAACAAATCACATCAACAAACATAGAATCAATACAAATCACACTGTATCAACGCCAACCACACGAACAACCACAGAAAAACCATTAACAAATCACATCAACAAACATAGAATCAACACAAATCACGCTATATCAACGTCAACCACACGAACAACCACAGTATAACCATTAACAAATCATATCAACAAACATAGAATCAATACAAATCACACTGTATCAACGCCAACCACACGAACAACCACAGAATAACTATTAACAAATCACATCAACGAACATAGAATCAACACAAATCACACTGTATCAACGCCAACCACACGAACAACCACAGAATAACTATTAACAAATCACATCAACAAACATAGAATCAACACAAATCACACTGTATCAACGCCAACCACACGAACAACCACAGAATAACCATTAACAAATCACATCAACAAACATAGAATCAACACAAATCACACTGTATCAACGCCAACGACACGAACAACCACAGATTAACCATTAACAAATCACATCAACAAACATTGAATCAACACAAATCACACTGTATCAACGCCAACCACATGAACAACCACAGAAAAACCATTAACAAATCACATCAACAAACATAGAATCAACACAAATCACGCTGTATCAACGTCAACCACACGAACAACCACAGTATAACCATTAACAAATCATATCAACAAACATAGAATCAATACAAATCACACTGTATCAACGCCAACCAGACGAACAACCACAGAATAACTATTAACAAATCACATCAACAAACATAGAATCAACACAAATCACACTGTATCAACGCCAACCACACGAACAACCACAGAATAACCATTAACAAATCACATCAACAAACATAGAATCAACACAAATCACACTGTATCAACGCCAACGACACGAACAACCACAGATTAACCATTAACAAATCACATCAACAAACATAGAATCAACACAAATCACACTGTATCAACACAAATCACACTGAATCAACGCCAACCACACGAACAACCACAGAATAACCATTAACAAATCACATCAACAAACATAGAATCAACACAAATCACACTGAATCAACACAAATCACACTGAATCAACGCCAACCACACGAACAACCACAGAATAACCATTAACAAATCACATCAACAAACATAGAATCAACACAAATCACATTGTATCAACGCCAACCACACGAACAACCATGATAGAATAACCATTAACAAATCATATCAACAAACATAGAATCAACATCACTCTGTATCAACGCTTACCACAAGAACATCCACAGAGTAACCATTAACAAATCACATCAACAAACATAGAATCAACACAAATCACACTGTATCAACGCCAACCACACGAACAACCACAGATTAACCATTAACAAATCACATCAACAAACATAGAATCAACACAAATCACACTGTATCAACGCCAACCACACGAACAACCACAGAATAACCATTAACAAATCATATCAACAAACATAGAATCAATACAAATCACACTGTATCAACGCCAACCACACGAACAACCACAGAATAACTATTAACAAATCACATCAACAAACATAGAATCAACACAAATCACACTGTATCAACGCCAACCACACGAACAACCACAGAATAACCATTAACAAATCACATCAACAAACATAGAATCAACACAAATCACACTGTATCAACGCCAACGACACGAACAACCACAGATTAACCATTAACAAATCACATCAACAAACATAGAATCAACACAAATCACACTGTATCAACACAAATCACACTGAATCAACGCCAACCACACGAACAACCACAGAATAACCATTAACAAATCACATCAACAAACATAGAATCAACACAAATCACACTGAATCAACACAAATGACACTGAATCAACGCCAACCACACGAACAACCACAGAATAACCATTAACAAATCACATCAACAAACATAGAATCAACACAAATCACATTGTATCAACGCCAACCACACGAACAACCATGATAGAATAACCATTAACAAATCATATCAACAAACATAGAATCAACATCACTCTGTATCAACGCTTACCACAAGAACATCCACAGAGTAACCATTAACAAATCACATCAACAAACATAGAATCAACACAAATCACACTGTATCAACGCCAACCACACGAACAACATCAGATTAACCATTAACAAATCACATCAACAAACATAGAATCAACACAAATCACACTGTATCAACGCCAACCACACGAACAACCACAGAATAACCATTAACAAATCATATCAACAAACAAAGAATCAATACAAATCACACTGTATCAACGCCAACCACACGAACAACCACAGAATAACTATTAACAAATCACATCAACAAACATAGAATCAACACAAATCACACTGTATCAACGCCAACCACACGAACAACCACAGAATAACCATTAACAAATCACATCAACAAACATAGAATCAACACAAATCACACTGTATCAACGCCAACCACACGAACAACCACAGATTAACCATTAACAAATCACATCAACAAACATAGAATCAACACAAATCACTTTAACAATAACAGAGGAAAATTAAACAATCACTCCAACAAACACCGAATCAAAACTGAATATAAGAACAACCGGTGTAAACATTAAACAATTACTACACCAAACCCCGAATGATATTCAATTACACCAACGATCAAAGAGTTAAATCCAAACAAACACTTCAATAAACAACAAATCAACATATATCACACCAACATCCGAATAAAACACAAGAAATCAAATAAACAAACAGACAGTCAACGTAAATTACACCAAAACAACAGAATTGATAACAATCAATAACTCATATATAATAAATCAACTTCGATCACACCAGCAACCACAAGGTTTACATCAAACATCACTCAAATAAACATCAAATAAACGCCAAACGCATCAATGAGTTAAAGAAGATCCTTACGAAAATCTCAACAGCACACACAATAGAGCAAAACATTGAGCATCGACGGACCCCTAGCAAGCTAGAGGTGGGACCAGGTTCCTGGGAGGAGTAAGCATCCCCTGTTTGGCTAGCCGCACCCGCCGTCGATACTCACGCACGAAAATGAAAACAATATTTAAAATACATACGAGGGCTGTCCGTAAAGTTCGTGGACAAGTCTTAAATTAAGAAAAATAAACGTCAACGCTATTTATTTTAGTATATTTGTTATTATATATACTATTTGCGAATTACGAAATGTAAGCAATTATCATATTTTGATTTTAATGATATGAATATTAACCGAAATTTGTTTGTTTATCATTTTATTCATTTCATTTGCATTTTGTAAAATTTCACGGATAAAACAATATTTCTACCATTGTGATGTTGTGCAAAACTTTCAAAATTTCAAGCTGACAGAGAAAACCGGATCTGAAGGTAATAAGACGTGATCGTCATTGTTCGAAAAAATGACGTTTTCTCGAGAGGCGGAGCTGAGAGAAATTTGTATAGGCTTCAGAAAAACAACGACAGAGACCCATAGCTTCCTTAAACAGTCTGAAAAATGATACTTAGTTAGTTGTTCCTTAGTCTTCAAGTGGCAAAGAAGATTTTGGACATTAGAAACAGTTTGCATGACGATATGTGCTAGAGAAGAATTTCTATAAAAGATAGAAATGCTTTTAAATGAAGAACGTGACGTGATTCATAGTGATCTGCGACTAATAATTCAAGAAATTGCAGAAAGAAGGGAGGAGATCTCCAACAAGACCCCGTTGCAGTATCAACAGTAAAACACCAAAACACCCGATGCAAAAACACAAAAGACGAGTACAGCACGAAACGGAAAAGAGACACACGACATGTCAACATCAAACACAAAAGACTACACATAAACCGACGAGACCAATGGGTAACCGGTGCCGACTTTGGACGGCCATCTGTCACGCAAGTAGCAAATGGTGTGGTTATCCTGGATTACGTGCGCACAACCCTCTCACTTCTCCAATTACCCAGAGGTCTCGAAGAACGTACAATTGTGGTGTAAAACAACCTCCTCACTGTAAGATGACATCACACAAACAAGACCGCAACACGCAGAGGCCCCAGAGACACAGATGAATATGTAAATGGATATAAAAAGAGGGCATGCGTAATACAGTCCGTGCTCTGCCGGCTGTAGCGAGCTCATGTATGTAATCACCCGAGGAGTCCGACTGACAGATGGTCGGGGCCCTGTCTTCTCTAAAGAGGTTTGGACAGGGCCCGTCATGGAATCCCGTCGTCACAGTCAGTCAGAGTGCAAGTCTCAAGGATGCGCTTGTACAAGACTGTAGATTGGTCAAGTACCAAGCCTAGTGTCCGTCTGGTGACATTAGGATCATATCCACGGTATAAAAGGCGTTTGATGATTCTGACGCATTTTCGATGGTTATGCTGCCTACCTTTGATCCTTTTTATTTTGTTTATCATATCACCATAAAAGACAGATTATGTAATACCCATAGTAATGTACTCTGTTGCATGTATAGATCCGAATTTCAAAAGAAGTTGACTGTAATTTTTGTAAAATTTCCAGAAAGTCTAAACTAGTTTATGAAAGCGGAAACCTTGACCTTAAAGCTTTTTGGTAATATGTAAATTTCTACTGTGAAATTCCAAAATATCAGTACATGCTCTAGCGTACCGGATGAGCTGTGATATGTAAATGCCGTATGACGGTAATCTTGGAACATCACCGTCAAGCCAAGGGAAATTTACTATGTTGAATCCAAAATCATCCCTTGTGTCATATACACTTGTATGAATCTTTCCCTTTACAATTTTGATATTTAGGTCCAAAAAGGGTGTTTCTGTATTTGATAGGTTTGCCTTGTTAAGGGTTAATTCTTGTGGATAAATTTCATTCTTATATAATTCAAAAGCAGGATTGTCAATGGTTAGAATATCATCCAGATACCTAGAAGTATTATTGAAACATTTCAGCTCATCAAATTTTCTTTGCTTTTGAAGATTTTGGATAAATTCTTTTTAATAAGTGTATAAAAATAAATCTGCAACAAGAGGCGCACAGTTAGTACCCATAGGAATCCCTACAACCTGCTTGTATAGATCCTCACCAAATCTAACATAAATATTGTCCAAGAGGAAGGACAAGGCATTACACAGGTCACTACATGTCCATGATTTGTATGATTTGTAGTCTGTCGAGGAAAAGAAACCCTTCGATTCAGATGTACAAATGTAAGTTTTTCGCTCTCGATCAAAACACCATTTAATGAGATTAGATAATCGATCATTAATTTTGTCATGAGGAAGTGTGGTGTACATATTAGAGAAGTCGTATGAACAAATCGTATTGGCTTGGAAATTTCCAGATTTCATTTTTTCAATCACATCCCCTGAATTCTTAATAGACCAAAATAAATTTACATCGTTCCTGTTTAGAACCGTTTCACAATATCTAGTTATGTGTTCTTTAATAGCAGTAAGTACTGACGTCAGATTTCTAGACAAAATTGTAGTGGAGCAGTTACTAGAATTAGCAATAAATCGAAATTTGTAAGGAGACTTGTGCAGTTTCGGTATGCAATATAGTGTTGGGAGATCCAATCTAGAAATAGAGATATTGAATGAAGACAGTTCACTGTTATGCTTGCCTAAAATGTTAGGTGCACTTTCATTGCTTTTGATATATGCAGGTAACTTTGAAAATTAAAAAAAAAAATCTTGCATAAGATCTTATCCCTTGATCATAAGACGAGTCATGTCTGTGCTGGATGGGTTCCTAAAATTCTTAGAAATCTAAATGTAGCGAGAAGAGTAGAATTGTTAAAATAATTTATAAAGGATAACGTCAAGGATTCTCATGCTAGTGCTCCGGGTATGAGGAAGTGTCCTTTTTATATTGTATAGATATATAACTATTTGTGCATTGTTTGTGATGACATTTTGCATATTATTGATATGAAACTAGAATTTGATAAAAATGATACTTTGATTCAATTTACTACTGTTTGCTAGCTTTTATCAAGGCAGTCCGCGAACTTTACGGACAACCCTCTTACACTGTCTGAGGTTAAGTCTATATAAAAAGTGCTATGGTGACCATTCAGGGAAAATATTCAAAACACTTGATGTCAAACCAATCGTCGGGGGACTTTTATTACCAGCTTTGCACGACAAAGGGCATAGGTGTGACACAAAAGAGTTAAAGAAGATCCTAAAGATAATATCAACAGCACTCATAGTAGAGCAAAACATTGAGCATCGACAGACCTCTAGCAAGCTAGAGGTGGGACCAAGTGCCCGGGAGGAGTAAGCATCCCCTGTTTGACTAGCCGCCCACGCCGTCGATGTTCAATCACGAAAATGAAAATAATATTCAAAATACATGCTTTGTCTGAGGTTAAGTCTATATATACACCATGACAAAAGTTAAGCAATAGCGAAATTGTTTTATATGCAAAATGCTGGTTTGATAGAAAATATTTGAAAATTATTTATCATGATATAGATTTGACCTTTATAACGAAGACAACATTACTTAATTTAACATATTTGTATTGTGCAATTTATTTTAAATCGGGATCGAAATGGGGACGGGTATGATTTTAAACAATGCAAGTTAGACATTAAGTTCATGGAATTGATTTATCATGTAGAATTCGCTGTTCAGTATGGTCGCAATGAATTAAATTGTTAATGTTAAACGTCTTCAAATTCAATAGTATCATTTATAAACGGATAAATTTGCAGCATGGACAAGACATGCACGTTTCAGGTACCCAACCCTCTACTCAACCCTCGTCAGTGATCCTCAATCTAAGAAATGAAATATGGCCAAAGAAGGTGAAAATTATTATGTCAAAAAATGTACCGGAAGATGTAGCGGGATGGATGGGATATCATGCTACAGGACCCACGTTTTAGAAATTTCAAGAATTTTAGTACCAGAAAATTTTGAATGCGTTGAAGAGACAGACGATCAACCGAAGTTGATCGATCTTGGCTACATGTGCCCCCGGGGACTCCTGGTCCACCAGCAGTGACACTAACAAAGAGGTTCAAATTTTAAACGTCTTCAAATTCAATAGCATCATTTATAAACGGATTAATTTGCAGCATAGGCCAGACATGCACGTTTCGGGTACTCATACCTCGTCAGTGATCCTCAATCTAAACAATGAAATATGGCCAAAGAGGGTGAAAATTATTATGTCAAAAAAATATACCGAAAGATGTAGCATGATCTTATGGAATTCAAAACTGAGTAGCAACATCCCTTCATCGCCAGCATATGGTGTGTTCATATCTCAGTTGATACGCTATGCCAGAGCAAGTACCAAATATACGGATTTTGTTCTGAGAGCTACGCGTCTTTCAGATAAGCTTCTCAGTCAGGGATATGTTTGTGACCGACTAACATCGTCACTGAGGAAGTTCTACGGTCGATATGGGGAACTCGTCATACACTATGATGTCCCACTCTCCAGAATGGTGGATGATATTCTGTCGTAGACCATTTGAACCATCCAATTAAAGATTGTACTATATGTCTTCCGAAATGGAAGTAACCGGATGTGACATTTCTACCGAATTGAAGCGGCGGGTGTTGCATGCAAGCAGGAGATGCTTACTCTCCCTGGGCACCTGGTCTCACTCCCATATCGGGAGTTCGCTTCTTTTTATATGGTGGAGGTTTTTGTTTGTTTGCTTTGGTTCCTGTTTATCCTGATTTTGTATCCTTCGGTTTCTGATTTTCTGAATTATCGATTTTGTGCTGTATACAGGGATATGGTCGTTGTCCATATTTGTCATTTGTATTAAGATGTAGAGATATTGTGAATTATATCTTAGGAATTTGGAGTAAATTTCTTTGAAAATAATATTGTGTCAAAAAGCGCGTTCATGAAACCTTAAGTGAAGTACCAGTAGAACTAAATTTTATTATCAGACAAACATTAGGACAATGGATAAGGGTCCCTGTAAAGTGCGAAACGAAACAAAAACGAAACGAAACAAATCGAAACGAAATGAAACAGATCGAAACGAAACGACACAAATCGAAACGAAACGAAACAAAACGAAACGAAACAGATCGAAACGAAACGAAACAAAACATAAATCTTAAAGAACTTTGAGAAAATTGATGTAAATGCAGAAAACTATCACGGATGTCAATATCTGCATATATTATTGCCTTCAACCATTAGTTCTTGTGGCTGATGGGTTTTTTAAAGGGTCAAAGTTGACGATTAAAACATAATATATACGGTATATAGCACAATTGCATTTTAAAGGATTTAAGGAAAGTGAGCGGGATGAATAACCACGTCAGGGGCGAAAAAAACATTATTTAGCAGAAAGGAGTCTAGTACAGAGGAAACGGAACTGTTCCATTATGTGTATAGGAAAACTTTATCAGAAAAATGAGATCAAATACTGGAGGGGAGGGGGGCGCACATTTCGTCTGAAAAAAGATAAGATTTTATTATCTCATTACGGTGTCGTAGCGTGGTTTTCTATCCCCTCTTCTTTATTCCTCTTAGATACATGAATGGCATTTGACATTAACTTTTTTTATTGTCAACATTGACTCTTTCAAGAAACCCTATCGGCACTAGTTACAAATGTAGAACTCTTGGATTAAGGCAAAAATACATGTCTTTAATATTCGGTCTCGGCGATTTTTCTTCTCTTTTTCTCATATTCTTTAAGTTTTATGTTTTGTTTCGTTTCGTTTCGTTCTGTTTCGTTTCGTTTTGTTTCGTTTCGTTTCGATCTGTTTCGTTTTGTTTCGATCTGTTTCGTTTCGTTTCGATCTGTTTCGTTTCGTTTCGATTTGTTTCGTTTCTTTTCGATTTGTTTCGTTTCGTTTCGTTTTTGTTTCGTTTCGCACTTTAAAGGTACCCCAGGAATAAGACATTTTGGGGTTGTATATTTTAACTATCGTTTTTATCAAAGAAATAAAGTTTGACAACGATATCTTTATGGATGCTTTTTCTGTATTTTCTTTAAGATAACACCTTTGTAACCACTATTTTCTTTGATTTTTTTTATTCAACCCTAGTTCGACCAATATCAATCTTCATGTAGGATGACCACCTGCCAAAATGTCACTTCCGGTTTAGAGATGAATCAGTCGAATCGTAAAGTTTCTCTTTTTATGTCAAAATTAAAAACCGGATGTGCATCCCGTTCGACCTAATTGCGGAATAATTTGGCGGAAATCATCATTAACATCGGTGAACATGGAATATAGAGCAATCATAAGCAACACATGTCTTTAATGGGAATAATCGGCAATTTATTAACAAGGGCGATTGAATTAGGGAAGTTTGGATAAACCTCAACCGGAAGTCGATTGAAAGAATATGATACTATTTTTTTTAAAGAAAACCGTATAAGATTTGTGAATATTGAGCCTAATCTGGTTTACCACTTGTTCAAGTATCTATTACCTTAATTTTTCAACACTTCTCTTTAAACTTTATTCTACATTATTTTCCTTCAAAAATACCTCCTTTTCATTTGAGGCTCTGTCCAAGCCAAATGTTTCAATTTCAATATCATTTTAGTGTTTTATGTTAACAAAAGTTCTAAAGTCATCTACAAAAGAATTGATATTTGATACATTTCATAAAATCTTCTCGGTGCTATGGTTTAAAGTATAAGGACTCCGAAATATCGGGGTGTTGCTTAACTTTTGTCTAGGTGTAAAGAAAGTGCTATGGGGACCATGTCAGTGAAAAATATTCAAAACGCTTTCTGTAAAAAAGCCAATTAATAAAAACCAATCCATCACTATAACAAACACCTAATCAACGCGTCTAACACCGACAACCACTTACTTAACATTAAACAATCAGTCTAACATACATCGAATCAAGCTCAAACACACCAACAACAATAAAATGAAAAAAAAAGTTCAGACAAAGATTTGGGTAAGGGTTAGGGTTATATATTATAACTGATATAAATTAGGGTTAGGGTTAGGGTTATAAATTATAACTGATAAATTCATCGTTTTAATCTTTTTTTAAATGCAATAAAATGGACTTACAAGATCGTATACGGGTAACAGGTGCTCAATGTCTTACACCAACTTGAAGATAAATCTGCCATAGATGAAAGATGGGACTGTTTCCTTAATTTTTATGTATTAAGACAAAATGATGTAAGAGGTTACATGGACAAACTTATCACGATTAATTGGATTTTTCTGGAGTTAGTATGTGCATTAAGCTCGTGTACGCCTTGAACATGTCAGCCCACCTGGGCCTCTTTTATTTTTGTTCTCTATTAGCGCTATACTATGAAAGTGAAAACATTTATGCATGATGCAGATGAAGACTGGATTTAAGTACTCAACTCGGCAGAACTCGAGAAAATGTCGAGACAGTGTCGAGCACAGTGTCGACAGTGTCGAGCAGAACTCCTAAAAAGTCGTGCAGGTGTCGTTTTAACTCGTATATAAACTCGGCCCTTTTCGCACGAGCTTGATTCATGGCGAGAAGCGACGAGAAGTGGAGACATGCACACGATGCATGTGCGAGTTTTTGCGACATCTGTTCGACCTCTGTTCGACATCTCCTCGATATGAAAACTTGCACGACAATTTTAAACCGTTTAAAATTCTCGCCGCCTGAAGCCGAGTTCTGGCGACATGAGGCGACATTTCTGCGACACGTGAAGACATCTGTACGAGTTCCATGCGACAAATGACGAGTTATGGCGAGTTGTAACTCACCACAACTCGTAGCTCGAACTCGCTACAGTGTGACAGGGGCTGTCCATGCTTGAGGGGGATCGCCATTTTGAAAATTGTAAGTGGTGTACATTTATATCAAATTCTTGTAATTGAGAAGAAATTGATGATAATTTGGTACCATATACTAATATTTCAACCTTTCTCTGTATTCTGGTAACGTGGTTTACCTGCGTCACTGATGAAAAATACTTGCTTACATTGTACCAAAATTGGAGGTATGTTGCTCTTGAAAACGAAAGTAGGTCTAGGAACAAATTATTCATGCGCCAAATTAACTTCAGAATAAATATATAGAAATATGTCATTTTATTACATATTTATTTATTATCTGGTCATACAATCACATTTAAGATATGTTTATGATTTAATTAACCTAAGCATTACATTATTAGGTTTGGATTATTTTGCACTACATCGAGAGGAATAATTTCCGGCCTTGCGGTGAAAAGTCATCAAAGGGAAACTGAAAGAAACAAACTTAGTGGGCAGAAATCGACGCATTTTAAAGGTATTGATCTGTTGTATTACTATTTTGCATTGAAAATAGGTTCATTTCCAAGTGTTTTAACAGAGATCGGGTAGGTATAAATGTGGAAAACGCCCGTAGATCGAGCCCAGATAGTCTACTTCGCGTGACGTCACACTGTCATCAAATAAAACAGAAATACAAAATTATTTTTTATTTCCTGAGTATGTCACTATTTTTATAGAGATAAAAGCCATATGATGCAACCGTAAGATTAAAAATGATTTAATTTAGCATTAAATGTGTGATAGAAATAAATGTGTAAACTATGGAAGGATGATAGTGTAACAAGAAGTGAAGAATATTGTGTAGAAATTTGAAAGTCCCCCTACTTGACTATGGGAAGCAAAAAAAGGTTTCTAAAGTATTTGGAAGAGGTCAGGGTATACATAGAGCTATAAAAAAAGACAAAACATGTTGTTAGACCAAAATATAGGGTACAACCAGTGGCCAAATCATCCAGATTGCGAATAAAAATATCTTGTGTGCGGAAAAAACTGAAGAAAATAAGGAGAAACTTATTCCGATGCAAAAAAAACCCTGAAAGACCCATTATATGTATCAATATTAAGTGATCGTGAGTGCTTAAAGATGAAAATCCGAGAGGTAAATTACACTTCTCCCAAGGGTCGTATTATTAATTTGGATTGTCTTCAATCCCATGTGACAGATATCACCATGCATGTTTGTTTGTGTCCGGAGGCAGATGCGCTTACGCTTGAAGGGAAAAGCCCTATACTAATCGACACAGAGCAGAGCATGGGCTTAGCTAGCGTATTAATTGCAAAGTGCAAGGAATGTCATAAGGTGTTTGAACTTCATACAAGTCCAAGACTTCCAGGCTCCAAAAGATATGACGTTAACGTTAGGGCTGTGTGGGGAAGTGTTGTGACTGGGAGCGGCCCATCACACATGAACGAATTTCTCGGTACACTGAACTCACCTGGCCTATCTCAACCCACATTTTCAAGCATAGAGAATGAAATTGGACAGTGGTGGCTGAATATTTTAGAAAAAGATATGCTTTCGGCAGGGGCAGTGGAAAGAATGCTGGCTATAAACAGGAACGATTTCCATCATGAAGTTCCAGCTATTACTGTCGTTACAGATGGAGGGTGGTCGAAGAGAACTCATAAACATTCATATAATGCGATGGGTGGAGTGGCCATAATAATAGGCAAAGAGACAAAAAAAATTATTACATATTGGAGTACGCAATAAATATTGCTATGTTTGTAACACCAATACATGTGCCTCAGTCAAGGAGCATGAATGTTTTAAAAACTGGGATAAAGACTCACAATCGATGGAAGGAGATATTATTCTTGAGGGCTTTTTGAAATCTGAGAAGACACATGAACTTAGGTACATGCATTTCATCAAGATTGTACATGGGGGAGTGGACAGGGGGGTACCTCTTTCCTTCTCCCACCCCCTTACCTCCCCATCCCAACCCCTCCTTTTCACCCTCCCCTTACTTCTCCTCTCGAAACCTTTCCTCCCCCCTCCCTTTCCCCCTGTCCATCCATTCGTATATGGTAGTTTCAATATTGTGACCTTGTCTATCCATGGTAGTGTAACACTTGATGCAAAAATAATCTCTTGCAAGGGAATCCTTTTTGAATAACCAAGGTAATTACTGTCTAGATCTACTTTATATGAATTTTTTTAGGCTTTTCATGTTAGCATGTTTTATACATTTGTATGATGGAAGTGGTAATCTTTTCTTGAAAAATTTAGATGTATATTCAGATAATACTTAAACAGAAAATTTTCTATTTTTTTCATGTTATGATGTAACGCATGTAAAATTAACACAAAATTTTCTGTGTAAGTGATCTCTGGGTAAACCTCTATTCTTGACTAGAATAGATTATCATCATGTAAATGATAGGCTTAAAAAAATCATATACTTGTAAGGTAGATTTAGACTATTTACCCGATTTAATTGAGGGTGATTCCCATGCACAAGATTATTTGCACATGATGTGTTATGCAGCTGTGCTATTGACTTCTCTTACACAATTTTATTTCTTCCTCTTGGTCTGTATGGTACATGTATTTATATTGTTCTTTCCATACATTTATCTGTTTGTGCCCTTTGTGTTAATTTAGGAGCCCTATAGGAGGGTAGCCCTATAGGAATCATATATTCTGCTATCTGTCCGTCGACAATTTGGAATATCTACACAGATAAATCATGAGAGGAACATGCCTATAAACTTTTAGCCTCAAAGGTCAAGGTCAAACTTTTGCAAAATTCTATAAAATATCATTGCTTTGGTTCTGAAGTGATAACTCGTGCAGTTTTCGAGGTACAGATGCCATACACTGATTAAAGATAATGAGAGGGACATGCTTACATTTTTTTTAGCCTTTAAGGTGAAAAGTCAAGGTCAGACTTATATGTAGGCAAAATTAAAAAAATAAATTAAAATCATTACTTTGGTTTTGATGCAATAACTGAAGAAGTCAACTTGAGGTTCATAATTATGATAGAGACAATTACTTCGAAATTCCTAACTATCGAGGATGAAATTCAAGAAAGTTTTTGCAGACAAACAGACACACCAAAAACTAAATGCCCAGAATATCTTATTATATGGGCCATAACCAGTAAATTCCATATATAATGTTCAAAGGCTTAGTTGAAAAGTTACCTGATTTGTTTGGAAATGCCTCCGTTGTATTGTTTTCTTTCAAGGTAAGGCTGCTTCATTAGCTCAAAGAACGTTGAAGTCATAGGACAAGGTCACATGATGAAAAACAGACTTGATCGGGTAAAAATAGACGAAAATTAAGGGGGAGGGAGAGAGTGATTAATTATCATTGTGATACCGTATAATTAGAAAATTTCGAGAGATACTAATTTTCGCTATATTAGCGAGGGATTTGGAATCGCGAAAAATTATCTCGCGAAAAATTGCATTTGATAAGGTATATCATAAATTGTTACATGCATTACATCTGTTCATATTGTACATGTAATGAGGAGTGAATTGAGTGTATTCTTATGATAGAACTGAACCTTCAATAATGAAAGGTACACAACAGAAACATCATATGAACATATTTGTTTAAAATTAAGGACTCACGAAAAAATGTACTCGCGAAAATAAAGACACCCTATTTTATCGTAAAATTGCGAAATTTGATGCTCGAGAAAATTTTCTTGTCGTACATTAATCATTTTGCAGCTGAGTTTTAGTCACAGTTTTTGTGTCGCCTGCAAAGCATAGCGACACTTAGGGATCAAGTTTGTTTGTTGTCCGTCTGTCTGTCACACTTTGGATGTCACACCCCATAACTTTTGATTGGTTGGTGATAGGGCTTTGATACTTCACATGTGTATTTCTTGTGACAAGACCTTCCTACACATACCATAATTTTTTTTAGCTATCGACCTTGACCTACATATTTGACATACTTTTCACAAAAATTAAGATTGGCTATATGTTGATTGATAAGTGATCTGGCTTTCATACTGCACATGTGCATTTCTTATGTTTTGTTACCAAAGATTTATAACAAGTGGCATCGATATAGATTATTGACCTTCTTTTCTGAAAATTTGAAATTGATCATATCTTTTAATAGGTTAGTTAGAGGTCCAATATTTCACTTGTGAATTTTATTTAACGAGACTCTTAATGATACAAATAATTTTGAACCAAGTGATCTTGACCTATATGTAAACGTCTTCAAATTGAATTGCGTCATTTAAGAACAGATAAAATTGGCAGCATGGACCAGACATGTACGTTTCTGGTACTTAACCCTGGTCAGTGATCCTCAAATCTAAACAATGTAATATGCCATAAAAAGTATGAAAGTTACTATGTCGAAAAAGGGTACCGAAAGACGTAGCAGGATGGGTGGGATATGATGCTAAATACTTGATCCACTTTCTAGAAATAAGCTGCTTCGCAGTCGACACAAGCATTCCTTTGATTGCTATTCTATATGTTTTGAGGTTATAAGCTTACTGGTCAAAATCCAGTTCAGCTTATGAGATCAACCTTTGTCCGTCAGTCTGTCTCAATGTCTGTAAACTATTCTTACATGTATTGTAGTCTTTTTGCATAATTATGATATTATGATTTAAGGCCCTACTAAAATGTGGAACACTGTAGGGATATTCTTTTTAACGTTCAGTTTGTCCGTCTGTCCATTAACACTTTGGTTCAAACACTCAAATAGCTTAAATTGTACCAGTATATCTTTTATTTTTCATACATGGATTCACTACTGTCACAATATTGTGTGAGGATTTTGAAACCAGAAGGTCAGAGGTCAAGGGCATACCTTGGACTTACATGTTTTGGATGGGTTGTTACTCATAATTCCAAATTAGTTCAGTATAGCATAATTTCTTGAGCTGAAAAGGTGAAAAGTCAAGATCATACCTGGACCATAACGTTTCTGGATGAAGCAAAAATTGTAAGTTTGCAGTAGAAACATTATATCATACATGTAGGTTGCCTTTGACAAGACCTTGTAATTTATGCCTTTACATTTGACCTAGTGACCTTGACCTTGGACTTTGACCTAGTTAAAGATTTTGGTTATATACTAGTCAAAATTTCTAACTTACATTTTCCCAGTTACATGTAATTCAATATCACGATTGGTAGAAATCAATTATTTATTATCTAAATTCATAATAACGACGAAAGCTTTTTAAGTGTAAATGAATAAATGATCATCCTGCGATGTGTATCTTCAAATTCTACAGCATTTTAGCAAAGAATCATCCGCTTCCGGTTTGTAAGAAAACTTTGTCTCTTGACTGAAAAAGGCTACAATAGAAAAGTTCTTACGGTTATATTGCGATTTGTTTTTCGGATTTTGAAATATCGGTGATTGAAACTGTTATTTCGTCATGATATGCTTACACATTTTGTGATGCGGTACGAGTCAATAACACTTCCGGTATCATTGATATACCGGGCATGGATTTTTGTGTTGAAACATTTCCTGCAAATGCGATTTTTAATTTTTTCCTGTGCTAAGCCACTTTTCGTGAAAAGTAAGCCTAGAAAAAGATGTTTGGTTAATGGAAGCTCATTTTACGCACCACTCACACAAGTTATGCGCACGCATCCATTTTATGGAAAATTCGTTAAGTTTTATTTGCTTATTATCGCTTTTGTAACAAATGCATTCCGTTTAATTAATGTTTTTTCTGATCAAACTTGGTACAAACAATTCTTTAAAAGTGGTTTGATTGTAATTTTCCGATAAAATACGCGAAATTCATGAAAAGTGTTCAAAATTCAAATTTCGTCACGGTCTGTATCCGTTGAAAGAAATTTCGTTTTTCTTGATTTTAAAGTAAAGAGAGAAATGTTGTATATCAAATCCAATTATCTTTAAAATAATTTGAATTCAACATTAACGAAAATCCATTCCCGTAGAATGGTAAGTTAGAAATTTTGACAAGTATAGTTTGTAGTTCTAGTAAAATCTAAGGAACTGTATGCAGTAGAAACTTTATATTATACTTGTAGGTTGCCCATGACAAGAACTTTCAATTTATGCCGTAATATTTGACCTAGTGACCTTGACCCAGTTAGTGGCAAAAAACTTACTTTGCAATCCGGCCATTATCATCTTTAGCTGTGTTTTCTTTTGGGAGAAGCTTTAATTGACTCCAAAGATCTTCTTTCTATCTATCTCTCTTTACTAAGCGCCCTCAAATCTGAGTACTCTGCTTAGGGTGCGCTGCAGGTTAAAAGATAAAATTGGTAAGAAAATAGAGAAAAAAAGAGGTTCTAAGGGAGAAAAGAAGATAGAGTTAGAAAGTGAGTGGGGATAAAAGTTCAGAAGAACAGTTAGCCTAAAAGAGGATAAAAGAATTTTGACTGTTTAATGTTTGAGATGGTGAATATGCCTCACTGCCACCCTGAACTGGTCGATGGTTGGCAATGAGACAATACTGTCTGGCAGTCTGTTCCACTGCACAATGGCAAGTGGAAAGAATGAATATTTGAATGAAAGAGAGCTGGTGCATGTGCCGAGATTTTCTTATTGGGGAGATCAACTGATGGGAGGGAATTAGCCACAAGGTTGTGAACAATCTTATATAGGTGGCAGAGTCGTGCATCGCTCCTTCTCTGTTCTAAAGACCTCCAGCCTAAGTTGTTTATGATGGATGTCACACTGGAGGTAGTCGTATAATCGTGGACAACCCATTGCGCAGCTCTCCTTTGGACCATTTCAATTTGGTGTGTAGCTGTAGCTGTATGGGGATCCCAAACGCATGAGGCGTACTCCAACTGAGGACGAACAAGGGCATTGTAAGCTACAGTTCTGAGCTGCGGATGGGTTGTCCGGGTATTCCTTTTCAGGAAACCCAGGGATCTGTTGACATTTGTAGTAATTCTATTGATATGAACTTTCCAGGTCAGGTCATCCGATATATCAACACCAAAGTACCTGGCTGAAGACATGGTTTCAAGAACCTGTCCATGTAAAATATACTTTGTATCAATTGGTGACCTTGATGTTGGTACATGGATGACCTGGGTTAAACTCCATATCCCAGAGAAATTCCCATTTTTCTAGTTTTTGTAAGTCATCTTGGAGGGTACTGGAAGCCTCCTTATTGATGGTGAGATAAACGACCGTATCATCTGCAAAGAGATCTTATTAAAAAGGATGTTATCATTTTCTCATGTAATAATATGAACAACATATGTATATGATGGAATGTTTTTATATTGTTGCAACACAAGAGTTTGTCCAGCGTCCGCCTGTCTTGTTGTCACATTTTCACGTACTAGCACTTGGCTATAACTTACTTGATATACATCGGACATTTTTCAAACTTGCAAGGATGGTAAAGCATTATAAGACTGGACACCCAGTGTAGGTCAAAGACACTTTCAAGGTCAAGGTCACATACTTAGGGTCAAACAAGGAAATTTGCAATCAGTAGAACATCAGTATCATCAGATTATCAGAGACATCTGATGTGAATTTTGTGTTCTGTACAGGTATATGCGCATCATAGGAGATGGAGATCTTCAGTATATGCGAAAATAAAGGAAGAGGTACCAATATGGGGGAAAGATGTTGTCAAACAGGAATGTGCTAATCATACCTGCAAGTGTTACCGATCTAATTTAGAAAAACTAGTATCTGATAATCCTTTATACAAGGGTAAAAACCATCTAACTAAATCCACTAGAGTGCGTCTTGTGAGTGCTATTAGATGTGCAATAAGGATAAGATCAAAACAGTTGGAAAAAAGAAAGACAGATAGAAACACAGCTATCAAACAACTAAGGCATGATAAAGATAACTCTGTGTTTCATGTATTTGGAAAACATGATAATTGCTCTGACTTTTGCCGTTCAAGAAAGACCAATGCAACTTATGACAAAGACATTAACAATAACTGTGAGCCCCAATTACATGTTGAAGAGGATGTTGAAAAGGATGGAGTATCGGATGCTATTGATAAGCACGACGGCCGGGTTAGCGCAGTGGTAGCGCGCTCGCTTCTCACTTCTAAGGTCCCGGGTTCGAATCCCAGATTCGACGAAGGGTCTTATGTGGGAGGGAAGGTGGTCCCCCACCCAGGCCTCTGCAGGAGGTTTTTCTCCGGGTGCTCCGGTTTCCTCCTGCTCCATGGACCCCTCACGCCAACATCTGAGCCAACGTGAGACATTAATATAAGTTGTGTAACTTCTTTGTTAAACGTTGTAAAATAAATAAAGTTTAAATTAAATTTATTGATAAGCAAATAGAACACTGGACAGAAGGACCTAGTTACAAAGAGCAGGAGGAAGCTAGATATGGTACTAAGATGAGATTTGAGAATGTTGAGCAGTATATAATTCAGGATGTCCTCGTTCTTTTAAACAGAATAGCTGATTAAAGCAGATCGCCTGATTGGGAACATAACAACAAATCTAGCGGAGTCCTGGATGCATATAAGATGCAAATTTGATGGAGGAAAAGTATACAATTACTGCAATAAAGGGTCCTGGCATGGCAGAAGGGCATATGGACCTGAGGCAGTTGGTCATACAGATGATGTCAGTGACAAAGAGTTAGAGAGGATACAGGACAGCTATTTAAGTAAACATATTAACTTGAAAGAATTACAGCTGGATGAAATAAAAACATCAACAGTGGAACAGTCTAGGAGTTGAGTGTGGCAAACAGAAAGAAAAAAGCGGCTTACGGCATCGAACTTTGGCTCTGTTGTCAGGAGAAATCCGAAAATCCCGGTGACAAAATTTGTTCGTAATCTTCTATATTCCAAGTTCCGCGGAAACAAGAATACTAGAAATTGTCTTTTGCAAGAGAAAACAACAATTCAAGAGTATATTTTGAAGAAAGCAGATGAGAAAGAGAATGTTTCAGTGGAGTCAGTAGGTCTGATTCTTGACCCAAAACATAAGTTTCTAGCTGGAAGTCCAGATGGTGTGGTTACATGTGCTTCTGGAGAAGTTGGACTTATTGAAATTAAAAGCGTTGCACATAATAAACTCATTAGCTTGTGGCAAGCTGCAGAAGGAAAGAATTTTTGCTTAGAAAACAAGAACGGTACTCTACAGTTAAAGAAGAATCATGATTACTTCTTCCAGTGTCACGGTCTACTGAACATATGCAATTTACCGTGGATTGACTTTGAGGTTCGCACCCAAAACCCTCATCAGTTGCATGAGCCTGGAGTTTGGGTACGTATACCATGATTTTATTTGATAATTGTTGTAGAATAGGTGGGTTATCAATATCTTTTTCATATTTGCATAAGTGAATTTGAATATGAAAATGACCTGCTACTACATATTGGTAAGTAAATGTAGATAATATAAGTGTCAAGGCCGATGTAGTTCATTATCAAGGAAAGTACATTTGACGTGCACATTAAAGGTTATACAAGTTTAAAAAGAACATATTTATGTTTACACACAGGTAAGTTGCTATGAAAGAAATATAATTAATTTAATTTTTTTGATGTACATTGATATTTTGTTAAATCCTAATATGTGCATTTGATTAAGATTTATAAGAATTGTCCCCTATATTATTAGCCCATCTGAGCAAGGCTATTGTCATAGTGTGCCATTTGTCCATCGTCTGTCTGGCATAAAGTTTTTGCATTTTTGATATCTCTACAACCGCAGCACAGAATTTCACAAAACCTTCAAGGAAGGAAGTACTCAAAGTCCTCTACCAAGTTAGCGTTTTTGTGCTGATTAGTCAACTAATATGGCCACCAAGGGGTGTGATTGGCTGAGGCATTTTCAACATTTGCAATGCACAAGGGCCTCCGCCAAAATGGTCACTATCATTCTTTTGTCTGTATCTAAGGTGAGCAACATGCCCCCTTGGACCTCTTGTTTAAACCAAAGGGAATTTCATTTATCAATCAGTCTGCTAAGTATATTGTCGTAAAATCTGTTTGAAAATTTCATTCATCTTTCATCATGTTCATACTTGCACTTTGCTTGTTTCAAGACTTTGTAGCAAAGTATTTTCTCTTGAACATTTGATTTCCTTTGTTTAAGAAAATTTCTTAAGCTTTTATTTGTCCCCTGTAAATGTTTTTAGTGATTTATGCTTATTGTATTCTGAATGTCATTGAATCTTTGGTCATGAGTGACTCAACCGAAATATTAGTATCCTTAGTATTTGATTGGCAACTGATTATTTACTGTATACGTCTATATTATTCAGTTTGCCGCTGCATGTGACAAGAGAATAAAGTGCAGGATCGAAGTAAGAAGAACCAGAAGTCAAGACGTGGAAGAAAAAAAAGTAAAAAGAGTCCTCTTCAGAATCCGATGATCAATCCTCTTGTGCATGTAAACAACACCAAAAGTAAAATTGTATACATTAATTTTTTTTTTTTTTATTTTAGCTCACCTGTGAGCTATTGTCATAGCGGGCAGTCCAGCGTCCGGCTGTCCTTCCATCATTAATTTTTAACATTTTCAATATCTACTCTGCAACCACTGCACATAATTTCATGAAACCTTACAGGAAGAAGTACCCAAGTTTATGTAACAAGTTTATGCTTTTCGTGCTGAACAGTCAACAAATACTGTTATGACCACTGTTGGTTCTGATTGGCTGACACTATTGGACTATTTGACTTTTTCTCTTGCAATCGCTTCGCAGAATTTCATGAGACCTTACAGGAAGCAATTACTCAAAATCCTCTACATAGTTTGGGTTTTTTTGTGCCGATAAGTCTACAAATATGGTATCCCAGTGCTCTGATTGGCTGACATATTTTCAACTTCCTCTCTGCAAGCACTAAATTAAATTTAATGAAATTGATCTCACAGGAAGCAAGTACTCAATGTCCTCTACCAAATTTTTGCGCTGATCGGTCAACAAACATGGCTGTCAAGGGCTCTAGTTGTTAAAAGTACTTTGACCACTTTCAGCACTTAGTCTGCAACTCAGGAGAACAATGTGAACCCCTTGGGCCTCTTGTTATACTGTTTTGTAGTTCTTTATATAATATTCAGATACCCAGCCTTTGCATTACACATTTGCAAGGTATATCTATTCTCAGAAATATATTTTTAGGATAGCGAAGTATCCAAATACCTGTTCTGATATCAAAATTATCTTTTACTTGTAGAAATATTGTGAGTATTTTCATAATTTTGATACTACAAGGTCAGTATGCTGTACAAATTCATATATACATGTATTACTTTGATCTTTCCATAGTTGATGTCTGATAATGGTTGGATTTTTAGCTCACCTGAGTGAAGCTCAAGTGAGCTATTGTTATAGCATGCCGTTCGGCATCTGGCCATTTTTGACATATTCAACTTCTTCTCCAGAACGGCTGAATGGATTTGATGAAACTTGGCACGTATAAAGAACTAATAGTCCCCTACAAGTGTTGTTCTTTTTCGTCCGGACACGTCAACAGGTGGTGCCACCAAAGGCAAAAGTAGATCGGGGAAGGGGGAATTACCTTCCATTGACTTCTTCAGAGCGGAAGCACATACATGTGAATTAAAAGACTTAAAGTATCAGGATGATCTACGGAGATGTCTTAAAAAGTTTTCTTATTGCCCCCCCCCGCCTTTTCCTTGTTTTATATGCTCAGTAAACCTAGTTTTTAGGTGAGCAAACGTGGCCCTCTAAGGCCTCTTGTTTTACATGACTCTAGCTGCATTTGTTTTAACTAAATGATTAAACATATTAATACTTACAATTCAATTTGGATATAGAAATAAATCACATTTCTTTGTTCATAGGAACCTCAGACAGCAAAATTCGCCAGAAGGCCAATGTAAAAGAGAGAAAGATCTATATGAGATAACTCACCTATTCATGATTACTATTGTTCATCTATAAGATTCTGTGATTTTTATTGTTGGTAAGTTAATTTCATTTAATTTAGATACTCGTCAGTATGAATCATTACTTAAAAGATGTTCTGTAGTATGTATCACCAAAATATCTACCGTTATGTTTTACACAGGTGGGTAACTCTTCTCTCTAAAATTCGTACAAAAATCTAATTTTAGTAATTTAAGGGGTTATAAGAATAGATATAAAATTGTATACATCATACAAGATATATTGCTTTATTTTGAAAAAGATGTTTATCACATTGTATAACATAAAATAAAAAGTGTAAGTAGCAATTTTTGTGTGTTTTTCAACCTTTTATGCATTTATACATGTAGTATAGAATGCTGTAATTGCTTTTACAGATGATTCAGTCAACCCAAGTAATATTTCTTACGTTTAGGGCCATGATGACCTTGACTGTTGACATCATAATCAGAAAGGGTCAATTTCTCCTCATTATAAACATTTATTAAAGATTGGATTATTCCCTAAAATGACAAAACCTTTCAGAGGACATTTAAAAGCTATATTTGACTGTGACCTTGACCTTATCATTATTCTTAGATCTGTATATATATTTTTTTTTAATTTCACAGGCAACTTGTACAGAATATACATCTTTGTATGATCATTCCATTTTTAATTTGAACTACATGTCACCAATGAATTGCCATGTTCATCCTGAAAGTAAATTTTAATGTATTTTTATACAAATTTCTTGATTGTAACGTCAGATTAAATTCAATAATCAATTTAGGGCTGTGTGGTGCACTGAAAAAAAATCAGTTCACCGCTATTCTGGAACGCTTGATTTGGTTTTGATTCCAGAATTCAGAAAAAAACAATTTCAAATTGGTTGATGAGTAAAAATTGGTCTTAGTCATGCATAGTAAACTGTCCTTTTTTCTCCATCTTATATTGTTTGTTAATAATTTTTAATCCTTATTTACATAATGAAAGGTAAAGTCTTTCAACAAGTTCAAGGTTATTCTTATAATTATCAAAGAGGTATCTATCAGTTATGTCTTATATTGAATGGCCTGAACCTATGTAATTGAATCTAAGGTATGCATTTGAATGAAAACTGAACTGAGAAAATCCTGAACTGACCCAGCCCTTAATCAATTCATGTCTTGTTCTAAATGTTATATGATTAATATACTAGTCAAAATTTCTAACTTACATTTTCCAAGTTACTTCAACATCACGATTGGTAGAAATTGATTATCTAATATCTATATCTATAATAACAACACAAGTTTTTTAAGTGTAAATGAATAAATGATCATCCTGCGATGTGTATCTTCGAATTCTACAACATTTTAGCAAAGAATCATCCGCGTCCGGTTTGTAAGAAAACTTTGTCTCTTGACTGAAAAAGGCTACAATACAACAGTTCTTACGGTTAATGTGCGATTCTTTTTTCGGATTTTGAAATATCGGCAATTGAAACTGTTATTTCGTCGTGATATGCTTACAAATTTTCTGATGCGTTACGAGTCAATAACACTTCCGGTATCATTGATATACCGGGTAAGGATTTTTGTGTTGAAACATTTCCTGCGAATGCGATATTTAATTTTTCCCGTGCTAAACCACTTTTCTTGAAAAGTAAGCCTAGAAAAAGATGTTTGGTTAATGGAAGCTCATTTTACGCAATACTCACAAGAGTTATGGGCACGCCTCAATTTTATGGAAAATTCGTTAAGTTTTATTTCTTTACCATCGCTTTTGTAACAAATGCATTCCGTTTAATTTATGTTTTTCTGATCAAACTTGGTACAAACAATTCTTTAAAAGTGGTTTGATTGTAATTTTCCGATAAAATACGCGAAATTCATGAAAAGTGTTCAAAATTCACATTTCGTCACGGTCTGTTTCCGTTGAAAGAAATTTCGTTTTTTTTTTATTTTAAAGTAAAGAGTGAAATGTTGTATATCAAATACAATTATCTGTAAAATAATTTAAATTCCACTTTAACGAAAATCCATACCCTTAGAATGGTAAGTTAGAAATTTTGACAAGTATATAAAAAGGTTAACATTTTATGAACAAGTCAATGCTGTCATCCAAATGATTAGTTCACTGAATACTCCTTCCAATGATGAAAGGAGAGGGTTTTACCGGTATCGGTACAAAATTTAAATGATCAAAAAGATGCCATATTGTTATACATATATTTATAATTCTTTATTTAGGCATACATTTTAATTGGAAATTGAAAGATGAAAGTACATGCTTTGTTAGTACAATCAGATATCACCTATAATTTTGAAGAAATAGAAAAAGAAAAAAGAAAAGAATTTTTAGCTGTTTCCAGAGCATCTACATGGTACAGTTTGTAATACAGATAGATCACACAGCATGGCAATGAAAGAAGCAACCTGGTAATTTACAATACTCATTTACAGTAAGTGTAGAAAATCTGTGTTCAAGTTCTGGGTAATAGAAACTCGCATTTATGTAAAGTCGAAAATTCACTATTAACAGTTTTAATTAGGTCCACTGGTCAAAGACCAGTCGAGCTGATGCAATCGCCCTGTCTCCAGCATCTGTCTGTCTGTCTGTCCCTTCAATGTTTCTTGTGGTTTCCAGTCCTCTGAAATTGTTTGTGATAGAATGTTAATTCTTTTTGCAGGGTCTGTGATCTAGTTGTACCTGATAGTTTGTTTGAGCCCCTGTCCCTCAAGGTCTTAGAATATGGGTGTGGTCATTTTCTCATATTTAACTCTATATAATCTTTTGGTCACCATTTATCAGACAGTATAATGATCAAAAGAAAATTCCTTCTGCAATATTAAAGATCCTTAGTCTTATTGTGCACCTGATGTTTTGTTTAAGCCCCTGACATCCAGGGTCTTAGAAAATGGATGTGGTCCTTTTCTCCAATATTATCTCTCAGAAGGTATAAATGATGGAAAGTCAATTTTTTTCCAATATATAAGGTGTATCTAGTTGTGCACCTGATATTTTGTCTCTGACCCCTAGGTCTTACAAAATGGGTGTGGTCATTTTCTCATATATGTATAACACTTTTTGGATTGTATAACTAAATATATGTAATCTTGTGGTCACAATTTCTCAGTTTAATTGATGGAAAGTTAATTCTTTTTGCATTGAAATAGACTTTTTGTTTAGTTCTATGTAGATCTGATATTTTGTTTGAGCTTCAGACCCCAAGGGTTTCAATTAATTAGTGTGATTATTTTCTCCTATTTGATTATGCAATTTTGTGAACACTTGTTCTCACAAACATACTTTAAAGAGTGTAAATGCTTTTTGCATATAATGTGTATATGGCTTGCTTCTATTCTTGATATTTACTTTGAGCCCCTAGCCACCAGGATATTTAGTTTGAGCCCCTTATCCCCAGGGACTTTGAAAACGGGTGTGGTCATTTTCTCCTCTACAACTCTATGTAGTCTTTTTCCAATATTCAGAAATAACATTGACAGAGAGTTTGTTCTCATACTTTTTGTGCTTGCCCATCTGGTATTTTGTTTGAGCCCCTGACCCCTATAGGGTCTTGGAAAATAAGTGAATAGATTACTTTTACTAAAGAACCAGGAGAGCTTCAGTCTTGTCAGATATTTCTAGTTTGCCTTATGTAGAGACTAGGTTTCTTTTCAGTTCATTTTCTGAACTTTTAGTAAAAATTCATACTTATAAATATACAATTCTTGAAGGTTTATCTAACCAGCCCCCCCCCCCCCCTTTTTTTGTTCTATTCTCATGTGACCTTCGATATTATGAACCATTGATAGACAACCTTCTGTTATGTTTTAAAATGTTCTTTGCTCTTCTTTGGGATTTGATTTACCAAAATGTAAATGACGTTGAATAAATTTTATGCTGAATTGATTATTACCTTTTATGGGCTTCCATACTTTTTTAAAAAGTAGTTCCAGTACACTTTCAATCCTCCATTTTCAGTTCTAAAATAAGATTTTTATTTTCTCATTTCTGAACTGGATAAGCATTAGAAAAGTAAATTTAATCTAAGGTTACCTTCATATGAGTGTAATAAATGTATTTTTGGCATTGTTTAGGAAATTGAAGAATAAGAGCTGCTGGTGGATTTTTTGGAAGTGACAGAATACAAAGTTGTCTGCAATTCATTTGAAGGAACTGTGACATCCTAGGAACTATACTAAATACATTCTACAGTCCATTACGAACATTTTGATGTATGATACTGATGGCTTATATATAAAACAAGTGAAAAAATCTCATGTTGAACTTCATGCAAAATTAAGGTTTAGCGGAACCTTATTGTCTGTACTCCTGCTACACTCATTCACTGTCTGTAGTATGGCTTCACTCATCCAATGTCTGTACAATAGCTGTACTCATTCAAAGAGTGTACTATGACTTCACTCACTAAATGTTTTTTATTATTATTTTTTTTTATTTTTCATGTTATAATCATCATAAATACACACAAAAAGTACAATAGATAAGTCACACTTACCCATTCTCACACAGATTCTTACATCATTACAGCATTTATCATAATTGGCGGATCTTTTATAAAACTCTGATTCTTTCATATTTTTCTTGTAAATGCAGGCCTCTATTTTTTTAATAATAATCTATTTCAAGTAAAAGTGACAGAAATGAGGGGAATGTCTTTTTCTTTTCCTAACCCTAACCCTAACCCATCCTTAAGCCTCCATCTGTTTCATCTTGGATTAAAGTTTTTCTAGAAATTCTATTTTCCCATGTCATTTAAAGTTGAAAAAAAATAGTCTTTCTAAAATCTTGACTTCCTCTTTACTAGGCTTAGGGAGACATAACCATAAATATTTTAAATTTGGGATCAAAGTGTTTTACTACAGTGATTTTTCCGACAGTAGATATTTGTCTTTTAGACCAGGATGCAATACCTCTTTTAATTTCATTTTTAAAATTTTCAAAATTTTAATTTATCATTCTATCAAGGTTTGTTGAAAAAATGATCCCGTAAAAGGAGAAGGAGAAAAGTCACCAACTCCTTATACGGTCTAGTAAATTTTACAAAAATAAAGTAGTTCATTTGAGACTTTATGCATGGGAATTTTATTTAGGAAGATTTTGTGTTGAAAAACCCAGTAACCTTGATCGCTATCGAAAACTACATTTAGTGCAGTACACGACGAAACCTTTTATGATCCTACGATTCCGGTATTTTTCTGCAATTTTCCATCATATAACACAAAAATTTACTATGAACAGAAAGCTGACCCAACACAAAACATATCTTAAGATAAACTATACTTGATAAATAGTTCACAAGAGGACAATCGTGTCGGGCCATCATTCTGTTTATTATTTTTGAAGACGATATATAATGCACAGAGAACGAAATATACACCGTGAAGACACGTCCATGGTAACGAGACGCATGTACATGTATAGCAGCTATGCATGCTAGATAAGGCGAAACAAATGAAAATATGTAAAACAAGATTCATTTTTTGGTAAAAATAAAAAGTGATAACCATCTGATAACCATCTGAAAAAGAATAAAAAGAGAAGAGAGCAGAGCTGCGAGTGAAGGAAAAAATTGGAAGGGAAGCAACTCGCATGAATGTATCGTTAGAGCTTAGATCCTAGATCAATCTTTCTAGCAATATTTTTTGCTATCAATCGAAGTCTACAGTATTATAATGATATTCTGTAGTAAGCTGTCATTTTAGCAAAATATAGAGTTTTTGGCAAAGTGTCAATGATGAACGCCTGCTGATCCACATCTCAATCTGGGGCGCCCGAATTCAATTTGTTGCGCAGAGGCAATGTGATAAGGTCATCGCGCGGTCGATCCGAGTTCGATACCCAGACGGTTACCTCTTTTTTCTATTGCTTTATGTTAAATTACAGTTTTTCAACAGCGTGTCCCCTTTTAAAATTTTTAGCATGCATAAAAATATATCATTACAAAACATAAAACGCTCATATATAAAATCACCGTTGGAAGAATGTAATGTTCCAAAGAATTTTGTTAATTCTTGTTCATTTAAAGCAGTACACAGTGATTGATATAGAATTTCGATACTTTGCACATTTATTACCAATAACTAGAATTCAATTTTGCAAGGTGTCCTATCCATGTGATCTACAATAATATTACGATGAGTGACCGGTTGATAATTTGATGTACAAGCAAAATCAAACAGGGAGGTATGCACGCTTGTTTAATTTCTTGTTTATATCAGTAGGACCAACAACAACCCTAACCCTAAAAGAAGTTTGGGGTAGCTCAGTATTTGGCAAAGTACCGATGCTAAAGTAATCAAACGTGCACACGTGATTCATATTGGGATGGCAATGTGAACCCATAAATCGGACGCAGCATCTGACCTACTTTTTTCGCTTGAATGACTTTGCCTGTAAAATTCAATATTGAGCAAAGTATAAGTGCTACATGTATCAAACTTGCATATTGGATGTTTCTTTGATCAAAATTTCATAAAATGACCTTAACCTCCTTTTTTTGCGTGAATGATTAATTTACATGTACATACTTAGAAATATGTTTAAAATTGAATTTTGCTGCCACGAGGTATGATTCGGATCTTGTTTTTTTTTTTATTTGTTTTTGTTTTATTTTGTTTTTGTGTTTGGTTTTTTTTATTATTATTATTATTACTTATGTTTAAACGTTGCAATATAATAGTGTTAGGATTTATTTTTTAGTAGATGATATTTAATTCTCGTATAATGCGAGAGACGCATTACGTCTACACTAGTTACCTAATAAAGCCCGTTTGCTGTGGCTACTATTCTCTCATAGTGTTGCTTTTGGAAGGAATAGTGCCTGAGTGTTAGCGCATCACATGACCTCGATAGCATTTTAAAAAAAAGAATATACTACGTAATTGAGTTTATTTACAAGGGAGTGGTGACACCTATTTATAGCGCACTACTCTCCAAGCGACGTACATGTAACTCTGTACATGTACTTCTAGGTACCTGGATGATATTCTTACTATCGATAATCCTGTTTTTGAAAAGTATAAAGATGTTATTTATCCACAAGAATTGACTCTAAACAAGGCAAACTTTACAGACACTGAAACACCATTTTTGGACCTAAATATCAAAATTGTCAATGGAGAAATTCATACAAGTGTATGTGACAAACGAGATGATTTTGGATTCAACATAGTAAATTTTCCCTGGCTTGACGGTGATGTCCCTAGATTACCGTCATACGGTATCTACATTTCACAGCTCATCCGGTATGCTAGAGCATGTACTGATGTTTTGGATTTTCATAATAGAAATCTACAAATTACAAAGAAACTTTTAGGTCAAGGTTTTCGCTTTCATAAACTAGTAAAGACTTTCTGGAAATTTTACAAAAATTATGATCAACTTCTTTTGAAATTCGGACCCATACAAGCAACGGAATATATTACTTTGGGTATTTCACAACCTGCATTTTAAGGTGACATAATTAACAAAATAAGAAGGATCAAAGGTAGACAGCATATGTATCGAAAATGCGTCAGAGTCATCAAACGCCTTTTATACCGTGGATATGATCCTAATGTCACCAGACGGACACTAAGCTTGGTACTTGACCAATATACAGTCTTGTACGAGCGCATTCTTAAGACTTGCACTCTGACTGACTGTGACGACGGGACTCCATGACGGGCCCTGTCCAAACCTCTTTAGAGAAGACAGGGCCCCGACCACCTGTCCTCTCTGAATGTCAGTCGGACTCCTCGGGTGATAACATATATGAGCTCGCTACAGCCGGCAGAGCACGGGCTGTATTACGCACGTCCTCTTTTTATATCCATTTACATATTCATCTGTGTTGCTTGGACCCCTGTGTTTTACGGTCTTGTTTGTGTGTGGTCACCTAACAGTGAGTAGGTTGTTTTACACCATAATTGTGCGTTCTTCGAGACCTCTGGGAAATCGGAATAGTGGGAGGGTTGTGCGCACGTAATCCAGGATAACCACACCGTCTGCTATTTACGTGGCAGATGGCCGTCCTAAGTCGGCACCGGTTGCCCATTGGTCTCGTTGTTTTATGTGTAGTCTTTTGTGTTTCATGTTTCTATGTTGTGAATTGGTGTTCCTTGTCCCTTTTGCGTCTCTTTCTGTGGGTATCTGTTCTGTGTTTTTTGCATGGTTGTTTTGGGATTTTGCTGTGGGTGCTGCAACCTAGTGTTGTTGGAGATCCCCTCCTTTCTCTGTTAAGCAAAAAAGCAATATTGCCCGGTCGGGGCACTATTTTCTCGTTGTCCCCTCATGCTAAACCAATAGAATCCCTAGGATTTATAATGTGATGTACTAAATATGTATAAAGATTTCCTTGAACTCCTAGTTTGACCTGCATCACTGTTGTTTAGCGGCGCAACGTAACTTAAAGAGTTACGCACATCCAAAATGGAGAAAGATGTCAATGGTTAATTTGTTTTCTCTCGTACTTTCAGATAAATTACACTTAAACGTTACAACATGCTGAACTTATGAAATACATGTTTATTATTTTAATTTTATCTGAAAGTAACGCATTGAATAGAATGTTTCAACACACCATCACAATTTATAAATTCAACTGTTTACCAATACTACGACATCATGTATAATTGCGGTTTTATTCAGATACAGATCTTGGCAGATGAAAGATATTGTGCTAATGTGATTCTACATCGCAATTCAACAGATTTCGAATGTTACTTTTAGCACCTGTTTTCTGGCTAAATGAGTTGAATATGACTTGCAATAGAACTAACCCTAACCCTAACCCATTGTGAAATTGTTGCTGTTTAGTATGCTGCATCTCTTTGTCTATTGAAACAAAAGATTTTCAAATGATATGGAAAACGAGCACACGAGGATCTCCGAAAAATACACAAGTTGGCCTCTAAAAGAACATCGAGGGCATATTGTTTTTGAGTCATTTTAACTAACATTTAATAACACTAAAGATGTTCCCGTTGAAAGCTAAGGGTCTGACAATACGATTATTTACATTTGGTATCATTTTGTCTAATATTATGATAAATGTGATTATTTTATATGTGTAGTAAGGATTAAAAAACAAATACTATGCGTTACTTTTTTATGAGTATAAAAATTTATTTTGTTTGCTTGTTTAATGTCTTTTCTAAAAGATAAATTTCATCCTAGTACTTTTGTTAATAAAAAGAAAACGGTTACTAATAGAAATACCACTATAAAAACTTGACATCAAAATATACTGGAAAAAATATGTCCCTAAAAATGAAAGGTCACCACTTGTGCAGATGAAACGTTATAACCCTGAAAATAGTAAAATTTACTAAATAAAAACTCCAAAATTATATTTTTATAACCGTGAGATTGAACGCAATGACCAGAGAAGATCGAACGTGTGAAACTCCTTTGGTTGAAGCCTCTATGATGATGTCACATTTGCATTAATTTATCGAGATAGTTGTCAGAATCGGACAATTAATGAAAATACAGTTTAACATTTAATTCAAAAATTGTCTTTCGAGGAAACCGCCTCTGAATAAAATTCATTTTCACGAGTCATGTAAAACCAATACAAAAAGGAAGGACATAACGTTTTTTGTTCAGAATATCTTTGTTTTTATAGTATATATTCAGCCTTTTATATTCCTCAAAAGAAGAAACGCATAGAACAATATCATAACGTATTATTATTATTATTATTAAACATGTAAAAGCAATTGATTGTGTGACTTTATTTGTTTGAATTTAGAATGGTATTGAGATAGGACAAACAGTTAAGGGCTTAAATTTGAGTTTGTTTTTTTTTTATTATTATTATCAACAAAAACTTTTAAGTAACAAAAAAAGTTTTATTTAGCTAATCATACCATAGATTCTGCTTGCACCTGAAATTATATTTTTATCCATAGCTCAAAACAATTAAAATGCCATATCATTTTGTTTTATTATTTAGGTAATTATGTTAAGACTGAAAAAGGAAAATTATGGCGGTTATATTCATGCGATAAGACATAGGAAAATAGTGATGATATTAAACGTCTTCGGATTCAATAGCATCATTTAAGAACAGATCAATTTGCAGCATGGACAAGACATGCACGTTTTGTGTTAAACAAATCGAAAATACCACTCCTTTGCTTTAAGTTACCCTGTCCCGTTCAAACCGTTCTATTTGCCCTATGGATTTTCAGTTGGTAGCGTAATGAACAATTTACGGCTGGACACCGTATTATATACCCTTTTTTCATACATTTGGATTTGGATCTTTATCAAAACAAGAACTCCAATGCTTACTGTAATCGTGGTTAATTTTAAGTGTTCCATTTGTGTGATGGATTTTTTGTTTTATCCTTAGCATGAAACTGGCCTAAGGAACACACTCAGTTGAATTTAGAGCTTGAATATGAATATTAAACACACATGAAGTCGATATTTATCAACGTGTTTGTTTGTCTATATCTCTATTACGTGATATATGATTATTACAATCTTGGTATCAATAGATAGAGCTTTTCCTGATGCGTATTTCTAAGTGTAATGAAACATTTATGGATGGAACTAAGGAAAATTGTTTGTCTTTGAAATAAGATAGTCTTACTATGTACATCAATTATTATCTCACGAATACATTACGGGATTGAGTTCCCGTTGTTGCCATTGGAAAGAGCACGTTACAACGAATAAATAATTAGGCAGCTTCATGACATTTTGAAGGGAACAGAATGAATAAATTGCAACCCTAAAATTGGCCATCGTATTGATATCTGACACTAAAACTTAAAAATAAAATCAAATATGTTGTACATGAAGAACATTCAAAAACAAAATGTTCTGGGTATGTTAGAACTAAAAACCGTTGACCTTAAGCCCCAACCCTAGGGTTCCAAGTTAGGGTTAGCTAACCCTAAGCTGTACCCCTAGGGTTACAGTCAACCCTAAGCTTTAAGGCTAGGGTTGCAACTTGGGGTAAGCTTACTGTACTCCTAAGCCCGAAAAAAAACTTCACACTTAGGGTTAGTTTACCCTAAGGCATAACCCTAGGTGTCCAGTTAACCCTAAGCCCCAACCCTAGGGTTCCAAGTTAGGGTTAGCTAACCCTAAGCTGTACCCCTAGGGTTACAGTCAACCCTAAGCTTTAAGGCTAGGGTTGCAACTTGGGGTAAGCTTACTGTACTCCTAAGCCCGAAAAAAAAACTTCACACTTAGGGTTAGTTTACCCTAAGGCATAACCCTAGGTGTCCAGTTAACCCTAAGCCCCAACCCTAGGGTTCCAAGTTAGGGTTAGCTAACCCTAAGCTGTACCCCTAGGGTTACAGTCAACCCTAAGCTTTAAGGCTAGGGTTGCAACTTGGGGTAAGCTTACTGTACTCCTAAGCCCGAAAAAAAACTTCACACTTAGGGTTAGTTTACCCTAAGGCATAACCCTAGGTGTCCAGTTAACCCTAAGCCCCAACCCTAGGGTTCCAAGTTAGGGTTAGCTAACCCTAAGCTGTACCCCTAGGGTTACAGTCAACCCTAAGCTTTAAGGCTAGGGTTGCAACTTGGGGTAAGCTTACTGTACTCCTAAGCCCGAAAAAAAACTTCACACTTAGGGTTAGTTTACCCTAAGGCATAACCCTAGGTGTCCAGTTAACCCTAAGCCCCAACCCTAGGGTTCCAAGTTAGGGTTAGCTAACCCTAAGCTGTACCCCTAGGGTTACAGTCAACCCTAAGCTTTAAGGCTAGGGTTGCAACTTGGGGTAAGCTTACTGTACTCCTAAGCCCGAAAAAAAAACTTCACACTTAGGGTTAGTTTACCCTAAGGCATAACCCTAGGTGTCCAGTTAACCCTAAGCCCCAACCCTAGGGTTCCAAGTTAGGGTTAGCTAACCCTAAGCTGTACCCCTAGGGTTACAGTCAACCCTAAGCTTTAAGGCTAGGGTTGCAACTTGGGGTAAGCTTACTGTACTCCTAAGCCCGAAAAAAAACTTCACACTTAGGGTTAGTTTACCCTAAGGCATAACCCTAGGTGTCCAGTTAACCCTAAGCCCCAACCCTAGGGTTCCAAGTTAGGGTTAGCTAACCCTAAGCTGTACCCCTAGGGTTACAGTCAACCCTAAGCTTTAAGGCTAGGGTTGCAACTTGGGGTAAGCTTACTGTACTCCTAAGCCCGAAAAAAAACTTCACACTTAGGGTTAGTTTACCCTAAGGCATAACCCTAGGTGTCCAGTTAACCCTAAGCCCCAACCCTAGGGTTCCAAGTTAGGGTTAGCTAACCCTAAGCTGTACCCCTAGGGTTACAGTCAACCCTAAGCTTTAAGGCTAGGGTTGCAACTTGGGGTAAGCTTACTGTACTCCTAAGCCCGAAAAAAAAACTTCACACTTAGGGTTAGTTTACCCTAAGGCATAACCCTAGGTGTCCAGTTAACCCTAAGCCCCAACCCTAGGGTTCCAAGTTAGGGTTAGCTAACCCTAAGCTGTACCCCTAGGGTTACAGTCAACCCTAAGCTTTAAGGCTAGGGTTGCAACTTGGGGTAAGCTTACTGTACTCCTAAGCCCGAAAAAAAACTTCACACTTAGGGTTAGTTTACCCTAAGGCATAACCCTAGGTGTCCAGTTAACCCTAAGCCCCAACCCTAGGGTTCCAAGTTAGGGTTAGCTAACCCTAAGCTGTACCCCTAGGGTTACAGTCAACCCTAAGCTTTAAGGCTAGGGTTGCAACTTGGGGTAAGCTTACTGTACTCCTAAGCCCGAAAAAAAACTTCACACTTAGGGTTAGTTTACCCTAAGGCATAACCCTAGGTGTCCAGTTAACCCTAAGCCCCAACCCTAGGGTTCCAAGTTAGGGTTAGCTAACCCTAAGCTGTACCCCTAGGGTTACAGTCAACCCTAAGCTTTAAGGCTAGGGTTGCAACTTGGGGTAAGCTTACTGTACTCCTAAGCCCGAAAAAAAAACTTCACACTTAGGGTTAGTTTACCCTAAGGCATAACCCTAGGTGTCCAGTTAACCCTAAGCCCCAACCCTAGGGTTCCAAGTTAGGGTTAGCTAACCCTAAGCTGTACCCCTAGGGTTACAGTCAACCCTAAGCTTTAAGGCTAGGGTTGCAACTTGGGGTAAGCTTACTGTACTCCTAAGCCCGAAAAAAAACTTCACACTTAGGGTTAGTTTACCCTAAGGCATAACCCTAGGTGTCCAGTTAACCCTAAGCCCCAACCCTAGGGTTCCAAGTTAGGGTTAGCTAACCCTAAGCTGTACCCCTAGGGTTACAGTCAACCCTAAGCTTTAAGGCTAGGGTTGCAACTTGGGGTAAGCTTACTGTACTCCTAAGCCCGAAAAAAAACTTCACACTTAGGGTTAGTTTACCCTAAGGCATAACCCTAGGTGTCCAGTTAACCCTAAGCCCCAACCCTAGGGTTCCAAGTTAGGGTTAGCTAACCCTAAGCTGTACCCCTAGGGTTACAGTCAACCCTAAGCTTTAAGGCTAGGGTTGCAACTTGGGGTAAGCTTACTGTACTCCTAAGCCCGAAAAAAAAACTTCACACTTAGGGTTAGTTTACCCTAAGGCATAACCCTAGGTGTCCAGTTAACCCTAAGCCCCAACCCTAGGGTTCCAAGTTAGGGTTAGCTAACCCTAAGCTGTACCCCTAGGGTTACAGTCAACCCTAAGCTTTAAGGCTAGGGTTGCAACTTGGGGTAAGCTTACTGTACTCCTAAGCCCGAAAAAAAACTTCACACTTAGGGTTAGTTTACCCTAAGGCATAACCCTAGGTGTCCAGTTAACCCTAAGCCCCAACCCTAGGGTTCCAAGTTAGGGTTAGCTAACCCTAAGCTGTACCCCTAGGGTTACAGTCAACCCTAAGCTTTAAGGCTAGGGTTGCAACTTGGGGTAAGCTTACTGTACTCCTAAGCCCGAAAAAAAAACTTCACACTTAGGGTTAGTTTACCCTAAGGCATAACCCTAGGTGTCCAGTTAACCCTAAGCCCCAACCCTAGGGTTCCAAGTTAGGGTTAGCTAACCCTAAGCTGTACCCCTAGGGTTACAGTCAACCCTAAGCTTTAAGGCTAGGGTTGCAACTTGGGGTAAGCTTACTGTACTCCTAAGCCCGAAAAAAAACTTCACACTTAGGGTTAGTTTACCCTAAGGCATAACCCTAGGTGTCCAGTTAACCCTAAGCCCCAACCCTAGGGTTCCAAGTTAGGGTTAGCTAACCCTAAGCTGTACCCCTAGGGTTACAGTCAACCCTAAGCTTTAAGGCTAGGGTTGCAACTTGGGGTAAGCTTACTGTACTCCTAAGCCCGAAAAAAAACTTCACACTTAGGGTTAGTTTACCCTAAGGCATAACCCTAGGTGTCCAGTTAACCCTAAGCCCCAACCCTAGGGTTCCAAGTTAGGGTTAGCTAACCCTAAGCTGTACCCCTAGGGTTACAGTCAACCCTAAGCTTTAAGGCTAGGGTTGCAACTTGGGGTAAGCTTACTGTACTCCTAAGCCCGAAAAAAAAACTTCACACTTAGGGTTAGTTTACCCTAAGGCATAACCCTAGGTGTCCAGTTAACCCTAAGCCCCAACCCTAGGGTTCCAAGTTAGGGTTAGCTAACCCTAAGCTGTACCCCTAGGGTTACAGTCAACCCTAAGCTTTAAGGCTAGGGTTGCAACTTGGGGTAAGCTTACTGTACTCCTAAGCCCGAAAAAAAACTTCACACTTAGGGTTAGTTTACCCTAAGGCATAACCCTAGGTGTCCAGTTAACCCTAAGCCCCAACCCTAGGGTTCCAAGTTAGGGTTAGCTAACCCTAAGCTGTACCCCTAGGGTTACAGTCAACCCTAAGCTTTAAGGCTAGGGTTGCAACTTGGGGTAAGCTTACTGTACTCCTAAGCCCGAAAAAAAACTTCACACTTAGGGTTAGTTTACCCTAAGGCATAACCCTAGGTGTCCAGTTAACCCTAAGCCCCAACCCTAGGGTTCCAAGTTAGGGTTAGCTAACCCTAAGCTGTACCCCTAGGGTTACAGTCAACCCTAAGCTTTAAGGCTAGGGTTGCAACTTGGGGTAAGCTTACTGTACTCCTAAGCCCGAAAAAAAAACTTCACACTTAGGGTTAGTTTACCCTAAGGCATAACCCTAGGTGTCCAGTTAACCCTAAGCCCCAACCCTAGGGTTCCAAGTTAGGGTTAGCTAACCCTAAGCTGTACCCCTAGGGTTACAGTCAACCCTAAGCTTTAAGGCTAGGGTTGCAACTTGGGGTAAGCTTACTGTACTCCTAAGCCCGAAAAAAAAACTTCACACTTAGGGTTAGTTTACCCTAAGGCATAACCCTAGGTGTCCAGTTAACCCTAAGCCCCAACCCTAGGGTTCCAAGTTAGGGTTAGCTAACCCTAAGCTGTACCCCTAGGGTTACAGTCAACCCTAAGCTTTAAGGCTAGGGTTGCAACTTGGGGTAAGCTTACTGTACTCCTAAGCCCGAAAAAAAAACTTCACACTTAGGGTTAGTTTACCCTAAGGCATAACCCTAGGTGTCCAGTTAACCCTAAGCCCCAACCCTAGGGTTCCAAGTTAGGGTTAGCTAACCCTAAGCTGTACCCCTAGGGTTACAGTCAACCCTAAGCTTTAAGGCTAGGGTTGCAACTTGGGGTAAGCTTACTGTACTCCTAAGCCCGAAAAAAAACTTCACACTTAGGGTTAGTTTACCCTAAGGCATAACCCTAGGTGTCCAGTTAACCCTAAGCCCCAACCCTAGGGTTCCAAGTTAGGGTTAGCTAACCCTAAGCTGTACCCCTAGGGTTACAGTCAACCCTAAGCTTTAAGGCTAGGGTTGCAACTTGGGGTAAGCTTACTGTACTCCTAAGCCCGAAAAAAAACTTCACACTTAGGGTTAGTTTACCCTAAGGCATAACCCTAGGTGTCCAGTTAACCCTAAGCCCCAACCCTAGGGTTCCAAGTTAGGGTTAGCTAACCCTAAGCTGTACCCCTAGGGTTACAGTCAACCCTAAGCTTTAAGGCTAGGGTTGCAACTTGGGGTAAGCTTACTGTACTCCTAAGCCCGAAAAAAAAACTTCACACTTAGGGTTAGTTTACCCTAAGGCATAACCCTAGGTGTCCAGTTAACCCTAAGCCCCAACCCTAGGGTTCCAAGTTAGGGTTAGCTAACCCTAAGCTGTACCCCTAGGGTTACAGTCAACCCTAAGCTTTAAGGCTAGGGTTGCAACTTGGGGTAAGCTTACTGTACTCCTAAGCCCGAAAAAAAACTTCACACTTAGGGTTAGTTTACCCTAAGGCATAACCCTAGGTGTCCAGTTAACCCTAAGCCCCAACCCTAGGGTTCCAAGTTAGGGTTAGCTAACCCTAAGCTGTACCCCTAGGGTTACAGTCAACCCTAAGCTTTAAGGCTAGGGTTGCAACTTGGGGTAAGCTTACTGTACTCCTAAGCCCGAAAAAAAAACTTCACACTTAGGGTTAGTTTACCCTAAGGCATAACCCTAGGTGTCCAGTTAACCCTAAGCCCCAACCCTAGGGTTCCAAGTTAGGGTTAGCTAACCCTAAGCTGTACCCCTAGGGTTACAGTCAACCCTAAGCTTTAAGGCTAGGGTTGCAACTTGGGGTAAGCTTACTGTACTCCTAAGCCCGAAAAAAAACTTCACACTTAGGGTTAGTTTACCCTAAGGCATAACCCTAGGTGTCCAGTTAACCCTAAGCCCCAACCCTAGGGTTCCAAGTTAGGGTTAGCTAACCCTAAGCTGTACCCCTAGGGTTACAGTCAACCCTAAGCTTTAAGGCTAGGGTTGCAACTTGGGGTAAGCTTACTGTACTCCTAAGCCCGAAAAAAAACTTCACACTTAGGGTTAGTTTACCCTAAGGCATAACCCTAGGTGTCCAGTTAACCCTAAGCCCCAACCCTAGGGTTCCAAGTTAGGGTTAGCTAACCCTAAGCTGTACCCCTAGGGTTACAGTCAACCCTAAGCTTTAAGGCTAGGGTTGCAACTTGGGGTAAGCTTACTGTACTCCTAAGCCCGAAAAAAAAACTTCACACTTAGGGTTAGTTTACCCTAAGGCATAACCCTAGGTGTCCAGTTAACCCTAAGCCCCAACCCTAGGGTTCCAAGTTAGGGTTAGCTAACCCTAAGCTGTACCCCTAGGGTTACAGTCAACCCTAAGCTTTAAGGCTAGGGTTGCAACTTGGGGTAAGCTTACTGTACTCCTAAGCCCGAAAAAAAAACTTCACACTTAGGGTTAGTTTACCCTAAGGCATAACCCTAGGTGTCCAGTTAACCCTAAGCCCCAACCCTAGGGTTCCAAGTTAGGGTTAGCTAACCCTAAGCTGTACCCCTAGGGTTACAGTCAACCCTAAGCTTTAAGGCTAGGGTTGCAACTTGGGGTAAGCTTACTGTACTCCTAAGCCCGAAAAAAAAACTTCACACTTAGGGTTAGTTTACCCTAAGGCATAACCCTAGGTGTCCAGTTAACCCTAAGCCCCAACCCTAGGGTTCCAAGTTAGGGTTAGCTAACCCTAAGCTGTACCCCTAGGGTTACAGTCAACCCTAAGCTTTAAGGCTAGGGTTGCAACTTGGGGTAAGCTTACTGTACTCCTAAGCCCGAAAAAAAACTTCACACTTAGGGTTAGTTTACCCTAAGGCATAACCCTAGGTGTCCAGTTAACCCTAAGCCCCAACCCTAGGGTTCCAAGTTAGGGTTAGCTAACCCTAAGCTGTACCCCTAGGGTTACAGTCAACCCTAAGCTTTAAGGCTAGGGTTGCAACTTGGGGTAAGCTTACTGTACTCCTAAGCCCGAAAAAAAACTTCACACTTAGGGTTAGTTTACCCTAAGGCATAACCCTAGGTGTCCAGTTAACCCTAAGCCCCAACCCTAGGGTTCCAAGTTAGGGTTAGCTAACCCTAAGCTGTACCCCTAGGGTTACAGTCAACCCTAAGCTTTAAGGCTAGGGTTGCAACTTGGGGTAAGCTTACTGTACTCCTAAGCCCGAAAAAAAAACTTCACACTTAGGGTTAGTTTACCCTAAGGCATAACCCTAGGTGTCCAGTTAACCCTAAGCCCCAACCCTAGGGTTCCAAGTTAGGGTTAGCTAACCCTAAGCTGTACCCCTAGGGTTACAGTCAACCCTAAGCTTTAAGGCTAGGGTTGCAACTTGGGGTAAGCTTACTGTACTCCTAAGCCCGAAAAAAAACTTCACACTTAGGGTTAGTTTACCCTAAGGCATAACCCTAGGTGTCCAGTTAACCCTAAGCCCCAACCCTAGGGTTCCAAGTTAGGGTTAGCTAACCCTAAGCTGTACCCCTAGGGTTACAGTCAACCCTAAGCTTTAAGGCTAGGGTTGCAACTTGGGGTAAGCTTACTGTACTCCTAAGCCCGAAAAAAAACTTCACACTTAGGGTTAGTTTACCCTAAGGCATAACCCTAGGTGTCCAGTTAACCCTAAGCCCCAACCCTAGGGTTCCAAGTTAGGGTTAGCTAACCCTAAGCTGTACCCCTAGGGTTACAGTCAACCCTAAGCTTTAAGGCTAGGGTTGCAACTTGGGGTAAGCTTACTGTACTCCTAAGCCCGAAAAAAAAACTTCACACTTAGGGTTAGTTTACCCTAAGGCATAACCCTAGGTGTCCAGTTAACCCTAAGCCCCAACCCTAGGGTTCCAAGTTAGGGTTAGCTAACCCTAAGCTGTACCCCTAGGGTTACAGTCAACCCTAAGCTTTAAGGCTAGGGTTGCAACTTGGGGTAAGCTTACTGTACTCCTAAGCCCGAAAAAAAAACTTCACACTTAGGGTTAGTTTACCCTAAGGCATAACCCTAGGTGTCCAGTTAACCCTAAGCCCCAACCCTAGGGTTCCAAGTTAGGGTTAGCTAACCCTAAGCTGTACCCCTAGGGTTACAGTCAACCCTAAGCTTTAAGGCTAGGGTTGCAACTTGGGGTAAGCTTACTGTACTCCTAAGCCCGAAAAAAAAACTTCACACTTAGGGTTAGTTTACCCTAAGGCATAACCCTAGGTGTCCAGTTAACCCTAAGCCCCAACCCTAGGGTTCCAAGTTAGGGTTAGCTAACCCTAAGCTGTACCCCTAGGGTTACAGTCAACCCTAAGCTTTAAGGCTAGGGTTGCAACTTGGGGTAAGCTTACTGTACTCCTAAGCCCGAAAAAAAACTTCACACTTAGGGTTAGTTTACCCTAAGGCATAACCCTAGGTGTCCAGTTAACCCTAAGCCCCAACCCTAGGGTTCCAAGTTAGGGTTAGCTAACCCTAAGCTGTACCCCTAGGGTTACAGTCAACCCTAAGCTTTAAGGCTAGGGTTGCAACTTGGGGTAAGCTTACTGTACTCCTAAGCCCGAAAAAAAACTTCACACTTAGGGTTAGTTTACCCTAAGGCATAACCCTAGGTGTCCAGTTAACCCTAAGCCCCAACCCTAGGGTTCCAAGTTAGGGTTAGCTAACCCTAAGCTGTACCCCTAGGGTTACAGTCAACCCTAAGCTTTAAGGCTAGGGTTGCAACTTGGGGTAAGCTTACTGTACTCCTAAGCCCGAAAAAAAAACTTCACACTTAGGGTTAGTTTACCCTAAGGCATAACCCTAGGTGTCCAGTTAACCCTAAGCCCCAACCCTAGGGTTCCAAGTTAGGGTTAGCTAACCCTAAGCTGTACCCCTAGGGTTACAGTCAACCCTAAGCTTTAAGGCTAGGGTTGCAACTTGGGGTAAGCTTACTGTACTCCTAAGCCCGAAAAAAAACTTCACACTTAGGGTTAGTTTACCCTAAGGCATAACCCTAGGTGTCCAGTTAACCCTAAGCCCCAACCCTAGGGTTCCAAGTTAGGGTTAGCTAACCCTAAGCTGTACCCCTAGGGTTACAGTCAACCCTAAGCTTTAAGGCTAGGGTTGCAACTTGGGGTAAGCTTACTGTACTCCTAAGCCCGAAAAAAAACTTCACACTTAGGGTTAGTTTACCCTAAGGCATAACCCTAGGTGTCCAGTTAACCCTAAGCCCCAACCCTAGGGTTCCAAGTTAGGGTTAGCTAACCCTAAGCTGTACCCCTAGGGTTACAGTCAACCCTAAGCTTTAAGGCTAGGGTTGCAACTTGGGGTAAGCTTACTGTACTCCTAAGCCCGAAAAAAAAACTTCACACTTAGGGTTAGTTTACCCTAAGGCATAACCCTAGGTGTCCAGTTAACCCTAAGCCCCAACCCTAGGGTTCCAAGTTAGGGTTAGCTAACCCTAAGCTGTACCCCTAGGGTTACAGTCAACCCTAAGCTTTAAGGCTAGGGTTGCAACTTGGGGTAAGCTTACTGTACTCCTAAGCCCGAAAAAAAACTTCACACTTAGGGTTAGTTTACCCTAAGGCATAACCCTAGGTGTCCAGTTAACCCTAAGCCCCAACCCTAGGGTTCCAAGTTAGGGTTAGCTAACCCTAAGCTGTACCCCTAGGGTTACAGTCAACCCTAAGCTTTAAGGCTAGGGTTGCAACTTGGGGTAAGCTTACTGTACTCCTAAGCCCGAAAAAAAAACTTCACACTTAGGGTTAGTTTACCCTAAGGCATAACCCTAGGTGTCCAGTTAACCCTAAGCCCCAACCCTAGGGTTCCAAGTTAGGGTTAGCTAACCCTAAGCTGTACCCCTAGGGTTACAGTCAACCCTAAGCTTTAAGGCTAGGGTTGCAACTTGGGGTAAGCTTACTGTACTCCTAAGCCCGAAAAAAAACTTCACACTTAGGGTTAGTTTACCCTAAGGCATAACCCTAGGTGTCCAGTTAACCCTAAGCCCCAACCCTAGGGTTCCAAGTTAGGGTTAGCTAACCCTAAGCTGTACCCCTAGGGTTACAGTCAACCCTAAGCTTTAAGGCTAGGGTTGCAACTTGGGGTAAGCTTACTGTACTCCTAAGCCCGAAAAAAAACTTCACACTTAGGGTTAGTTTACCCTAAGGCATAACCCTAGGTGTCCAGTTAACCCTAAGCCCCAACCCTAGGGTTCCAAGTTAGGGTTAGCTAACCCTAAGCTGTACCCCTAGGGTTACAGTCAACCCTAAGCTTTAAGGCTAGGGTTGCAACTTGGGGTAAGCTTACTGTACTCCTAAGCCCGAAAAAAAAACTTCACACTTAGGGTTAGTTTACCCTAAGGCATAACCCTAGGTGTCCAGTTAACCCTAAGCCCCAACCCTAGGGTTCCAAGTTAGGGTTAGCTAACCCTAAGCTGTACCCCTAGGGTTACAGTCAACCCTAAGCTTTAAGGCTAGGGTTGCAACTTGGGGTAAGCTTACTGTACTCCTAAGCCCGAAAAAAAACTTCACACTTAGGGTTAGTTTACCCTAAGGCATAACCCTAGGTGTCCAGTTAACCCTAAGCCCCAACCCTAGGGTTCCAAGTTAGGGTTAGCTAACCCTAAGCTGTACCCCTAGGGTTACAGTCAACCCTAAGCTTTAAGGCTAGGGTTGCAACTTGGGGTAAGCTTACTGTACTCCTAAGCCCGAAAAAAAAACTTCACACTTAGGGTTAGTTTACCCTAAGGCATAACCCTAGGTGTCCAGTTAACCCTAAGCCCCAACCCTAGGGTTCCAAGTTAGGGTTAGCTAACCCTAAGCTGTACCCCTAGGGTTACAGTCAACCCTAAGCTTTAAGGCTAGGGTTGCAACTTGGGGTAAGCTTACTGTACTCCTAAGCCCGAAAAAAAACTTCACACTTAGGGTTAGTTTACCCTAAGGCATAACCCTAGGTGTCCAGTTAACCCTAAGCCCCAACCCTAGGGTTCCAAGTTAGGGTTAGCTAACCCTAAGCTGTACCCCTAGGGTTACAGTCAACCCTAAGCTTTAAGGCTAGGGTTGCAACTTGGGGTAAGCTTACTGTACTCCTAAGCCCGAAAAAAAACTTCACACTTAGGGTTAGTTTACCCTAAGGCATAACCCTAGGTGTCCAGTTAACCCTAAGCCCCAACCCTAGGGTTCCAAGTTAGGGTTAGCTAACCCTAAGCTGTACCCCTAGGGTTACAGTCAACCCTAAGCTTTAAGGCTAGGGTTGCAACTTGGGGTAAGCTTACTGTACTCCTAAGCCCGAAAAAAAAACTTCACACTTAGGGTTAGTTTACCCTAAGGCATAACCCTAGGTGTCCAGTTAACCCTAAGCCCCAACCCTAGGGTTCCAAGTTAGGGTTAGCTAACCCTAAGCTGTACCCCTAGGGTTACAGTCAACCCTAAGCTTTAAGGCTAGGGTTGCAACTTGGGGTAAGCTTACTGTACTCCTAAGCCCGAAAAAAAACTTCACACTTAGGGTTAGTTTACCCTAAGGCATAACCCTAGGTGTCCAGTTAACCCTAAGCCCCAACCCTAGGGTTCCAAGTTAGGGTTAGCTAACCCTAAGCTGTACCCCTAGGGTTACAGTCAACCCTAAGCTTTAAGGCTAGGGTTGCAACTTGGGGTAAGCTTACTGTACTCCTAAGCCCGAAAAAAAAACTTCACACTTAGGGTTAGTTTACCCTAAGGCATAACCCTAGGTGTCCAGTTAACCCTAAGCCCCAACCCTAGGGTTCCAAGTTAGGGTTAGCTAACCCTAAGCTGTACCCCTAGGGTTACAGTCAACCCTAAGCTTTAAGGCTAGGGTTGCAACTTGGGGTAAGCTTACTGTACTCCTAAGCCCGAAAAAAAACTTCACACTTAGGGTTAGTTTACCCTAAGGCATAACCCTAGGTGTCCAGTTAACCCTAAGCCCCAACCCTAGGGTTCCAAGTTAGGGTTAGCTAACCCTAAGCTGTACCCCTAGG
>AP027112.1:5848463-6100963 GCA_028142955.1 Pinctada fucata
ACATCACTTTCATGCAAAAACATTTTGTGCGTAAGATTTTTTTGGGTTCCCCCCAAAATAGCCATTTGGCAACTAGACTATTAAAAGGGCCGTTGAATTTGTTGGTTGCCACCTATTAGCAATAGGGGCACTTGCGTGGTCTTCTCATCCTCCCGGATCTCCTTCTCGTCGTCGTCACTTCTACTTGCCTTGCTAGTCTCCTCTCCAGAACAAAAACTTCTGCCCGTAACTCTTTATTTTCTTCTATCAGCCCCTCCAACCAGGCGATGATTTCCTCGTTGGTCATGTCTTGTTCTGACTGTGATGGTGACTGGGCCGCTGGTGGTGACTGGGCCGCTGGTTGGGGTGCTGCTGGTGGAGGTGGTGGTGGTGGTGGTGGGGCCGATGTAACTGCCCCATCTTCTTTCTCCATTATGAACACGAGGTTCAAAACCGCCATCTCGTCTTCGCTGATCCTAGCTTCTACATTCATCTTGCTCGTCTTAGATCTCAAAGTCTGAGTGAAGCAGTTAAAAAAATCTCTTTCTATTTATGCTAGTACTTGCGGACGTCGAGGAAAGCCCCTAACCGACTTTCTGAACAATCAGTACTCTCTTTCCCGTTTGGCGCGCAAATTGTCCAATCAGCTCCTCGTACAAAGGCCAAGGTTGTCCGCCCAGGTTACATCCCATCTTATACGGGAAAGCAATAGTATTTACCTCAAGGTCACCTAATGCTTCTAAACATTCTCGAAACCATCGTGTACGTTCTTCCCGTGTATCACGATAGGGAGGAATGTGACGTTTATGTCTTTGGTGTGCTGTACCGTAATCCCATTGTGCTAAGAGGGATACGATGTATTGGTGGTGACTGTAATATGTGACGATGGTACCCGGTGTGCCTGTATCTGGGTAGACAGCCAAGTTTCTACCCCCTTGTGACCTTCTCCGACCGTATACATCGGACTCTGGATATCTTTGGGCTATGGTTAAACTCAATCCATGGGGACGTACGCAAAGACAATTGACGACGTGCGCTATGGCTTCTACCTCTAAAGTCAAAAGATCACCTCTTACGTATTCGACAGACATGATTGAAATGTTACTAGATTTTGTAATCCTTCATATAAATAAGAAAAAAGAGATCACGTGACTTTCAATACTTTAATGACATTCAATACTTTAATGACAAAGTTCAAGAAGAAACAAAAAGTTCAAGGACAAATATCCCACCCATCCTGCTACGTCTTTCGGTACCCTTTTTCGACATAGTAAATTTCATACTTTTTTGGTATATTACATTGTTTAGATTTGAGGATCACTGACGAGGGTTGAATACCCGAAACGTGCATGTCTGGTCCATGCTGCAAATTTATCTGTTCTTAAATGATGCTATTCAATTTGAAGACGTTAAACATTCAAAGTCAAATGTTCAAGGTTTGTTACAATATAAAAAAGTCACTGTTGCATCTCTTCATTGTATCGTCTACACTTGGGGCAGATTTCCAGCATTTGTTGATTCTGGTGATCGTCGGCACCCACACATTCGGGATGAATGGCAGCATAGATGACCTCTTTGACTTCGGGTTTTTCCTTTTTCATCTTTTTCTGGGTCAGACGTTTCGGTTCCTTTTTCTTTTTGATGAATTTCAAAACTTTCAGTCCGATCCGGGTCGCTACAAAGTCGACGGAACCGTCATCGAGATGAACGAACTCGAACTTGCATTGCTTCGTGGGTTTGTCCACCAATTCGAAATGGCCACCCAAGTGTTGATCCATTTGTTCCTGAAATTTCATCAGTTGTTTGACATCTCGTTTCTGTTGTTTCTCCAGTTGTTCGCGATGAACAATTTCTTGATATTTCATAAAGTCATCGTACGAATCGATCCCCATCTTGTGCCTTTGTTCTTGATAAGCGTCTATTTCTTTTCGCAGTCTTTCACATCTCTGTTCCGTGTCGTCATCTTTTTTAGTGTCTTGAGTTTTATCGACAGTAGCAGTAGCAGCAGCGGAGCTCTGTTCACACGTCTGTTCCATTCTGAAGTTTTTGTCTGAATGAAGTAACACGCGAATAAAAGTTCCTTATATTCCTTTTGTCTAAGTGAATTCATTTGTGACCTCAAAGAACTATTTTAAAATCTTAAAATAGAAATTTCTGGAGTCGGGTAATTCTTCAATGGCATAGACATCAGGTAATTCTACTGTTTTAAAGTCATCGTCATCGATACCATTTGCAAGGAATCTTATCACCGACTTTAATTGTGTAAACCTGAGACTAAGTCCCCATCCGGATAATTTGAACTTGTTTCCTTCTTTAACCCATTCTTTTCTATCTATTCTACGTTCTCCGTCACATTCAATGACTTTGATAAATCTATCGTCGACCGAATCGATGGAATCTTCTTGTACTTGGTTGATGTAAATCCTGATGGGATGAGGTATCTGTTCTAAGAGTAGTTCTCTCTTCAATGGATGTTTACATTCTCTGATCACTGCTCTAACGGTGATGTCTTGTAGAGATTGCATTTTGAATTGACTCATTAACTTTAACTTGCATCCCTCGTCTGGTTTCTTCAATGGATCCATAATTTGATACTGATGCCAACAATCCAACAACGTCTTTTATATATATGTGTACAAAACGTCCTTGACCTTCTTATTTAAGTTTAAATCCGTGTGCACTTGACCTTTGAAATCCCAGGACATCCATCTTGTCTTCCAGGTCGTGTCTTCTCAAGGTCGAAGGCAATAACGAATTGGCCCAGTAAATGTGTCTCATGTCGGTAACGGTACACGTGGGTGGCACGTACACGCGGTTGTACGCGTCTCGACACGTACACATGCATCCGTCGTTGATGGGGCAGTATAGGATAGGTAGTCTTTTGGCGGCACTGCGTCTGACATTTTTCATGTAGGCACATTGGTGATTGAGTCTACAGCACACCCGTTTCTGTTTACTGGGTTTGATGATGAGTTTGTCTCTTTTGTCCGATACTTGAAAGAAACTGTTATCTGCCACCCGGATACCGTACTCGTACTCTCGAGGTCCTCTCGTGCCGAATGCCCAGTGATACCAGTAATCGATCATGTCCACGTGCACTTGGTTGATTAAAATCCTGATTTGTTGCGGTATCTGTTTCAATAGTTTCTCTCTTTGAAGGGGTGGTTGAATTTCCTTAATGACTACTCTGGCAGCTAACGTTTGAAGGGTAGGCGTCTGTTGGACGGGTCGTCTTAAATGGTACCCGATGAAATCTTGATCGTAAGGTAGCAAGTGCAATTCCCTCCTCACTCGTCCATACGTATGATATTCGTTAGGTCGATAATCGTCCGTGTAATACACCGTGTGATTATACGTGTCCTCGTCTGGTATCTTTAACGGATTCATGATTTAATACTGATGACAACAACAATCCAAAGTCTTTTATATATACATATATGTACACGGGAACGTCCTTGACCTTTTAACCGCACACCATTTTGACATATTTGCACTGAGGACTGAATCTAGCATGTTCTTTGTAAGCGCAATCGTTAGGTTCCCAGAACTTGAGTCCTAATCCACATTGGAAACAGACGACCTTGTCTCCAATCTGGGAATAGAATAATCCAGAACGTGCCATGTCCTCGACCTTGGGACCTCGCAAGTATCTAGGCCAAGAGTCCTTGAACGTTTTGAGACGTGTTGAATATCCCACGTATTCTGGATACAGCGGTTGTAAACTGTAGACTTTCTGAGGTTCGGGAGCCAGAACTATTTCTTGTTCTATACTGCGGCGATAAGTAGGAGTAGCAGGAGGAGGAGGAGGAGACTTCTCTTCCCATAATCTATAGTAAGAAGGTACCGAATCGGTTTCGATATCGTTCTTGATAGAATGCTTGGCAAAACCACTAGCGTCCATCGAAGAGGTGCTTCCTTGTCCAGCCATCGTGAACAAATGATGGTGTGGAGAAGAAAACAGCTCTTTTATAAGAAAAAAAAGAGTCACGTGATTCAATTGCAACTGTTTAATGGTACCCCGCTAACACAACGTGTCCGACAAGGATTAGGGTCGTCCCATTGTCAGACACTTACAATTTTAATGTGTAATACAGAAATATATACAACATGAAATGTTCAAAGAATAAAAAGGCCATCATAGTTTCGAGGAAGTCTTGTGGCGGTCTTTTCGACGTGGTCGACACTTTTGGCATTTCTGTGGAGGGACTGGGGGGATCCGATATCGTCTCCGAAACCATTGGTACACGTAACGGTCGTTCCAAAGTTTCTCCATCCCCCGGGGTGTTTTGGGATGAGGTAGTATCTGGAACGGGTTCCGAAGTCCTTGACTTCTCTTCTTCAGGAAATAAATGCAATAATGTCCGCATACGCTGGTCTCGTCGCTTTGATAACATACTGGATTGTACGTCATTTGTCGACATTTCGATGCCATAAACCTTTCAAATTCCCAGAGGGGTGGTAATCCGTAACTGTCAAAGTATTCTCCTATCCCGGTACGGGGATCGATGTAGATACACACCCAATGTTCACCTGGTTCCGATGCCGTATCCGTATTCAAGACGAACGTTTGACCTATTGACGTCGAAGGTAAACGGTCCCTAGCATACACCCCGCCAAAATGAGGTCCCACGTCGGGATCTTAGGATAATATATCGTAGATCTGATAGGTGTTTAGTCCTTGCATAATGTTAGTAATCCACACTGACTTCTCTCTGCTTGTTGATTTCCAACACGTTCTCGAACTCTCCGTACACGATACAGTTGATGGTGTTTGCCAAGGCTGCTAAAAACTGCAGTTCTATTCTCATGTTCCCGGTTTTTATCAGGTAAAATTTCTCGAAACTCTGAGCATTCTGATCCGGAGTGAAATCGTAACCCCACAGGGTAAATCCGTTACCGTATTCTTTGTAGCTGATGGCGGGTGCCCAGTCTTCTCCTACACGTCCCAAAGCTTGATACAGGGACATGTATGAGCGCAGGTAAAAGTTATCGTCAAAATCGGGTTCAAAAGGGCGGGTATTCTGTGTTTCTCCGTTCAGGCTGATCTCCACCTTGGTACAGTTGAAATGTTGAAAATTGAACGGGTTGGTACCGATAATCCCGTTAAAGGCGGTATTCAACACCATGCCCAGGAAGACTCTCTTGGGTAATTGTCCGGCAAAGACGTTGTCCGTGATTTTAGAGCGGGTACCAGCAGGAATGGTGAAGGACTTGACTTCTACCCGTCGCAAGGGATACTTGGCCGTACTGCTATTCAATAATGCATTGGCTCGATTGATGATACCGGGCATCGGACGCACTTTGCGTACAAATAACATCATGCTGGAAATCTTGATTTTTCCGTCGGCAGTGCCAAACAAACAGAAAGGGGTGCTGGCACGATTGAATCTCAGAAGTACATCGACACCGTTGACCAGGTAATTCTTTTGTTGAAACACGTCCAAGTGGAGACGATCAAACAGTTCCACTTCCTTACTTCCCTTTATCAAACTGTGTCTGGCTCTCAGAGATTCATTGTAATCGTCTTCAGTTTTGTCGTCTTGGTGGGGATTCCCAGCATCCATCTTTCCCCCTTCATCTTTGGCCAATAGATTGCTGGCTTTGATAGATTTCTTCAAGGTATCGGGTCTGTAAGACAACAAGGTCTCCAAATAGGCTCGATACGGATACGTGTTGGTACTGGGTGAAATGATTTTTCCATTCAAGGACAGATCGATCTCGTTAAACATGCTGTGTAAGAAAATGTTGACCGGGGTCGTCTGGGTATCGTTGGCCAAATCGGTGCCATTGGTTTGGGTAATCTTGAGTTTGATGTACACGTAAGTCTGTGTCAAATCCAAAAAGTCTTAACCGTGACCTTTGATCTCGAATTCCACTGGTGCTCCGGCATTCCTGTTGTCTATGGCATTGAGAGGATAGTATTCTTCCCATTGAGCTTTCTCTAAAACGCTCAAGGTTTGAAGAACCCGATCAATTTCTAATCCCTCCGTTGAACATTCGCATGATTCGCGGTGCATCATTTTGGACACTAATCAAAAATGTCTATCGTTCTTTTAATGATTCTTTTGACTTTTTTTCTATTAATCCTGTTGGCTTTTCTCAATCTTTTTCCGAGAATCCTCTTGAGAGCTGCTGACCTTCTCCTTCCACGACCTCTTTGCAAATGAGGCCTTGACCTTTTGACACGGCTTTTATGGGTACGTCGAGAGGTGGCTGAGGATGCTGGTGGTGGTGGTGGTACTCTTCTTCTCTTCTTTCTTCTCATGCGATCTACCACGGCTTGCCTCATATTCTTTTGATGGGTCTGTACCTGTCTCTTTGATGCACGGGCGTCTCTCATCACGTAGGGGGCGGTCTTGGCGACCTCGTAAGCAAATTGTTTACCACGGGTCATTAACGAATCTTTGATAGGTTTACCGTGCATCAGGTCCAGTCCCACATGAAAAGCCGACTTTAAAGCTCTGGGACCAATTCGCTTAATGGCCGCTTTGGCTATATCCATGAATCCTCGTCCCGTCTGATGATAAGGTCTCATCCAACGTCCCACATACCCTCCCCTCTTCCTCTCTGTCGCAGAATTCCTCGATGTACGATCATAATTACTTTCTCCGGAAGTGTAGTTTCACGATGGCTTTACCGGAAAAGAATGGCACTTTTTCTCCCATGTCTTTCCTTATATGGATATCCACCGTGTCGAAATAATGCTTGCTGATCGGAAGATACTCCCGATGTCTTCCTTCCCATTGCGCATTGCCATTGGTATTGTTCTCTTTCTGGTTCTCAAAAGGAATGATTTTCATCAACTGTAGATTCTGTGAACCCACAATCTGTGTTTGCACCACATCACTGTACAAGTACAAGCCACTCATACCCATGTAGACGTCCGGTGGTACGGGGGCTAATTGGTTGGTACGTAACCAATGAGTGGGATGACTACCGTGTTGCGTGGTGAGGAATCCTAGTTGTAAGGCTAACCGATTACAGAATCGGACGAAATAAAAATGTTTCAGATTAATGGTAGCTCCTGTAAATTCCAACGCCACACGATTGTAGGCCGTGTTGTATGTCAATCGAATCTTGTTGGGGTTGGGGGGATTGGCATTAGAGCCTTTCATCACCGGATCAATGGCATGTTCCAAGGCGTAATTGATTTCATCCACCAGTTCCCGAGCCGATCGATGAAAACCATGTTTAATCGCTATCCTGAAGATATTGGCCCTAGGGTTTTGAACTACACCTTCATCAATGGTAGGTCGTGCTAGTCCTGGAATCTCACTCAATGTGTGGGGTGTTCTACTATTCATAGTAAACCGGTATCGATTGGTATCCGAAGCGTACAAATTAAAACTCCCAACAGCTTGATAGTAATAAGGCACCACAATTTCAAAGTAATTACAGCCGTCATCCACATTATTCAGAACGGTAGGATACACTACTTCCGAAAGGGCCACTTCCCAGTCTCTTTCCTCTAATTTCATAGTTTGAGGTAATCGTGTTCGAAACGTTGAAATGGTATTGTCCGGGAAATCCCGCATCGATCCATCGCTAGGTAAAGTGACGTAAAAGTCACTCATGATGATGATGATCCTCAATGGTGTGTCCCTCTTCCAGGTAGTTTAGATTCTGACATCTTTAAGGTGGGACTGGGCATTATATAACCCATGCAACCACTCAACATGACCATCCAAAATTCTTTGTTGTCTTTGTCCAGGGCTAAGCAAGCGATGCTGGCTATAATGACCGCCATGGCCAGAATCATTTGAGCAAAGAAGACGATCTGTCCTTTGGGTAGAGCTTCACCACACCATTTCCAACGCACGGAGGTGGTAGAGGGTTCTCTACTCCCCAATCCCACGTCTACCGTATCATGTCCTTCTGGGGGATCCATGAATCAAAACTAGGAGGATATCCTTTCCACCGTACCAACACTTCCTCTATCGTTTTCTTGCCCACTTTCCGTTTCCGGGTTTTCAAAATGTCTTCCACTTCGTACACGTCGTCTCGTTTGATCACTTTCTGTAATTCCGACTCGTAAAAAGTACCTTCCAATTCTTCGCCGCGATCGTCCTGAACCACGTAAGCGTAAGGTACGCGTCCCACCACTCGACGTTTAATGGTAAACAGTTCCGTCGTCCAATTGGGGAGATATCCTTTCTCGAAAGTGTGTTTGGCTTTACTGATTCTGACGCGATCGCCCGCCTTATATATAGGTTTCTGCTTCTTCTTCTTCTGGACTCTTTGAGGGGCATAGGCATACAACCAGACGTCCAAAACGTTTTGGTGCGTCACGTCCCGAGGGGCTCTTCCGATGGTGGAATGCTTGGTACTGTTGTAGCCTTTGACCAAACGGGGCAAGACCTCCACGTATCTCCTAGTTTTCTTGTGGGTAAAATATTTCCACATCCGTCCTTTCAAGGTCCTTTGAAACCGTTCTACGATACTGGCTTTGGTTTCTGTGTTTTGGGTGGTGAAAAAATGAATGTCTTCTTCTTTCAACATCTTTTGAAATTCCTTGTTGAGAAATTCTTTGCCTTTATCCGTTTGGAAACGTCTAGGTTTCCGTCCTTTAGCTCTTTTCAAGATGGCACCAAACCCTCGGATCATTTCTTTTGACGTTTTGTTTTTCAAAGGTTCCACCCAGGCATACTTGGAAAAGACGTCAATGACGCAGAGTAAAAAGGTGTTCTTATCGTTCCAGTCTTTCATGCTAGAGACATCGGCTAAATCCCCTTGCCACTGTTCGTCCATGGTAGACACGATGGTACGACTACGTCTGAATTTACGTTTGATCGGTTTGTGTAACGTATACGTCGATTGTTCTTGTATCCAATCCACCACCTCTTGTTTGCGCACCACTTTAGGATAAATACGTTTGGCCTCTCTGTACAAAGCCTGTATGCCGGCAAAAGCTACGGGACTCTCGGGATCGTATACAAACGGTGTAAGGGTTTCAATAAACAGTTTCGTATAATCTCTAACCTGATTTGGCCCCGGTCAATTTTTTTAATAATAAGAGCTGAGCATTGATCTTCATACTGTATGCATGAAAATTAAAATAATGGCATATTATGAGGTATCATTAAAATCTGTAAGATATTTGCAAGATTATGGGTAATTTTCATTTTCTGAAACACGTGTTCATAGGCAATGAGCTGGGGCTCATTAAAGGAGTCTACCACAGTAAGGGGCGCCAAAAGGGACATAATGATTTTCAGTGTTTTTGGTGGTCATATTGATTTCTCCTTAACTACACGGTTAATCCCTAATTCACTTTTATATTTTATTGATATAGATTCACTCTTTCTTTGATATGAATTTTATTCCCCAAATATTTACGGTCCAATGTCGTTTCCGCTATAGAAGTTGCCCCGCGGTACCGTCAAATTTTTACTATTTTCCCCTTTGTCGAGCACATTTCTACATCTTATTATAAGTTATAGGTATAATCTTGTGTAAGCATGATAAAGTGTAAGATTTATTCTTTTTAACCATATATATACTTTGATAGGTATGTATTTTATGATAGTATTATATGACGCTGGGTTAAGGGTGCGCGACGGGATGACGTCATGAAAAAAACTGTTTACTGTAACCTGTAGGCACATGGGAATATGGATGCTGATGTAGTATGTAAATTTACAATTAAAGTCCTTGGATACCATACATGTGTAAACAGTATATTACATATAGGTGGTAGCAATAGTGAAAATAAAGGTCAAAGTGCTGTATTATAGATGCATTATGGATATTAAAATGGGTATCTGCCTCAACATGTCAAATGGTGAAATAAAGGCAAAAATGGGCATTTCGGAGTGGGTTGCGGGAATCTCTATGCGGCATACCGATAAATAAGTATGCGCGTTACGACAACTTGCGATATATCAAATTCTTCGGAATGGCATATACTTTCCATATTTTAAGGAAAAAAATTATGACGGGATGATTAAAATGTCTTTTAGGTTTCAATAAACAGTTTCGTATAATCTCTAACCTGATTTGGCCCCGGTCAATTTTTTTAATAATAAGAGCTGAGCATTGATCTTCATACTGTATGCATGAAAATTAGAATAATAGCATATTATGAGGTATCATTAAAATCTGTAAGATATTTGCAAGATTATGGGTAATTTTCATTTTCTGAAACACGTGTTCATAGGCAATGAGCTGGGGCTCATTAAAGGAGTCTACCACAGTAAGGGGCGCCAAAAAGGACATAATGATTTTCAGTGTTTTTGGTGGTCATATTGATTTCTCCTTAACTACACGGTCAATCCCTAATTCACTTTTATATTTTATTGATATAGATTCACTCTTTCCTTGATATGGATTTTATTCCCCAAATATTTACGGAACAATGTCGTTTCCGCTATAGAAGTTGCCCCGCGGTACCGTCAAATTTTTACTATTTTCCCCTTTGTCGAGCACATTTCTACATCTTATTATAAGTTATAGGTATAATCTTGTGTAAGCATGATAAAGTGTAAGATTTATTCTTTTTAACCATATATATACTTTGATAGGTATGTATTTTATGATAGTATTATATGACGCTGGGTTAAGGGTGCGCGTCAAGGGATGACGTCATGAAAAAAACTGTTTACTGTAACCTGTAGGCATATGGGAATATGGATGCTGATGTAGTATGTAAATTTACAATTAAAGTCCTTGGATACCATACATGTGTAAACAGTATATTACATATAGGTGGTAGCAATAGTGAAAATAAAGGTCAAAGTGCTGTATTATAGATGCATTATGGATATTAAAATGGGTATCTGCCTCAACATGTCAAATGGTGAAATAAAGGTAAAAATGGGCATTTCGGAGTGGGTCGCGGGAATCTCTATGCGGCATACCGATAAATAAGTATGCGCGTTACGACAACTTGCGATATATCAAATTCTTCGGAATGGCATATACTTTCCATATTTTAAGGAAAAAAATTATGACGGGATGATTAAAATGTCTTTTAGGTTTCAATAAACAGTTTCGTATAATCTCTAACCTGATTTGGCCCCGGTCAATTTTTTTAATAATAAGAGCTGAGCATTGATCTTCATACTGTATAAATGAAAATTAAAATAATGGCATATTATGAGGTATCATTAAAATCTGTAAGAAATTTGCAAGATTATGGGTAATTTTCATTTTCTGAAACACGTGTTCATAGGCAATGAGCTGGGGCTCATTAAAGGAGTCTACCACAGTAAGGGGCGCCAAAAGGGACATAATGATTTTCAGTGTTTTTGGTGGTCATATTGATTTCTCCTTAACTACACGGTCAATCCCTAATTCACTTTTATATTTTATTGATATAGATTCACTCTTTCTTTGATATGAATTTTATTACCCAAATATTTACGGTCCAATGTCGTTTCCGCTATAGAAGTTGCCCCGCGGTACCCTCAAATTTTTACTATTTTCCCCTTTGTCGAGCACATTTCTACATCTTATTATAAGTTATAGGTATAATCTTGTGTAAGCATGATAAAGTGTAAGATTTATTCTTTTTAACCATATATATACTTTGATAGGTATGTATTTTATGATAGTATTATATGACGCTGGGTTAAGGGTGCGCGACGGGATGACGTCATGAAAAAAACTGTTTACTGTAACCTGTAGGCATATGGGAATATGGATGCTGATGTAGTATGTAAATTTACAATTAAAGTCCTTGGATACCATACATGTGTAAACAGTATATTACATATAGGTGGTAGCAATAGTGAAAATAAAGGTCAAAGTGCTGTATTATAGATGCATTATGGATATTAAAATGGGTATCTGCCTCAACATGTCAAATGGTGAAATAAAGGCAAAAATGGGCATTTCGGAGTGGGTCGCGGGAATCTCTATGCGGCATACCGATAAATAAGTATGCGCGTTACGACAACTTGCGATATATCAAATTCTTCGGAATGGCATATACTTTCCATATTTTAAGGAAAAAAATTATGACGGGATGATTAAAATGTCTTTTAGGTTTCAATAAACAGTTTCGTATAATCTCTAACCTGATTTGGCCCCGGTCAATTTTTTTAATAATAAGAGCTGAGCATTGATCTTCATACTGTATAAATGAAAATTAAAATAATGGCATATTATGAGGTATCATTAAAATCTGTAAGATATTTGCAAGATTATGGGTAATTTTCATTTTCTGAAACACGTGTTCATAGGCAATGAGCTGGGGCTCATTAAAGGAGTCTACCACAGTAAGGGGCGCCAAAAGGGACATAATGATTCTCAGTGTTTTTGGTGGTCATATTGATTTCTCCTTAACTACACGGTCAATCCCTAATTCACTTTTATATTTTATTGATATAGATTCACTCTTTCTTTGATATGAATTTTATTCCCCAAATATTTACGGTCCAATGTCGTTTCCGCTATAGAAGTTGCCCCGCGGTACCGTCAAATTTTTACTATTTTCCCCTTTGTCGAGCACATTTCTACATCTTATTATAAGTTATAGGTATAATCTTGTGTAAGCATGATAAAGTGTAAGATTTATTCTTTTTAACCATATATATACTTTGATAGGTATGTATTTTATGATAGTATTATATGACGCTGGGTTAAGGGTGCGTGACGGGATGACGTCATGAAAAAAACTGTTTACTGTAACCTGTAGGCATATGGGAATATGGATGCTGATGTAGTATGTAAATTTACAATTAAAGTCCTTGGATACCATACATGTGTAAACAGTATATTACATATAGGTGGTAGCAATAGTGAAAATAAAGGTCAAAGTGCTGCATTATAGATGCATTATGGATATTAAAATGGGTATCTGCCTCAACATGTCAAATGGTGAAATAAAGGTAAAAATGGGCATTTCGGAGTGGGTCGCGGGAATGTCTATGCGGCATACCGATAAATAAGTATGCGCGTTACGACAACTTGCGATATATCAAATTCTTCGGAATGGCATATACTTTCCATATTTTAAGGAAAAAAATTATGACGGGATGATTAAAATGTCTTTTAGGTTTCAATAAACAGTTTCGTATAATCTCTAACCTGATTTGGCCCCGGTCAATTTTTTTAATAATAAGAGCTGAGCATTGATCTTCATACTGTATGCATGAAAATTAAAATAATGGCATATTATGAGGTATCATTAAAATCTGTAAGATATTTGCAAGATTATGGGTAATTTTCATTTTCTGAAACACGTGTTCATAGGCAATGAGCTGGGGCTCATTAAAGGAGTCTACCACAGTAAGGGGCGCCAAAAGGGACATAATGATTTTCAGTGTTTTTGGTGGTCATATTGATTTCTCCTTAACTACACGGTCAATCCCTAATTCACTTTTATATTTTATTGATATAGATTCACTCTTTCTTTGATATGAATTTTATTCCCCAAATATTTACGGTCCAATGTCGTTTCCGCTATAGAAGTTGCCCCGCGGTACCGTCAAATTTTTACTATTTTCCCCTTTGTCGAGCACATTTCTACATCTTATTATAAGTTATAGGTATAATCTTGTGTAAGCATGATAAAGTGTAAGATTTATTCTTTTTAACCATATATATACTTTGATAGGTATGTATTTTATGATAGTATTATATGACGCTGGGTTAAGGGTGCGCGACGGGATGACGTCATGAAAAAAACTGTTTACTGTAACCTGTAGGCATATGGGAATATGGATGTTGATGTAGTATGTAAATTTACAATTAAATTCCTTGGATACCATACATGTGTAAACAGTATATTACATATAGGTGGTAGCAATAGTGAAAATAAAGGTCAAAGTGCTGTATTATAGATGCATTATGGATATTAAAATGGGTATCTGCCTCAACATGTCAAATGGTGAAATAAAGGCAAAAATGGGCATTTCGGAGTGGGTCGCGGGAATCTCTATGCGGCATACCGATAAATAAGTATGCGCGTTACGACAACTTGCGATATATCAAATTCTTCGGAATGGCATATACTTTCCATATTTTAAGGAAAAAAAATTATGACGGGATGATTAAAATGTCTTTTAGGTTTCAATAAACAGTTTCGTATAATCTCTAACCTGATTTGGCCCCGGTCAATTTTTTTAATAATAAGAGCTGAGCATTGATCTTCATACTGTATAAATGAAAATTAAAATAATGGCATATTATGAGGTATCATTAAAATCTGTAAGATATTTGCAAGATTATGGGTAATTTTCATTTTCTGAAACACGTGTTCATAGGCAATGAGCTGGGGCTCATTAAAGGAGTCTACCACAGTAAGGGGCGCCAAAAGGGACATAATGATTTTCAGTGTTTTTGGTGGTCATATTGATTTCTCCTTAACTACACGGTCAATCCCTAATTCACTTTTATATTTTATTGATATAGATTCACTCTTTCTTTGATATGAATTTTATTCCCCAAATATTTACGGTCCAATGTCGTTTCCGCTATAGAAGTTGCCCCGCGGTACCGTCAAATTTTTACTATTTTCCCCTTTGTCGAGCACATTTCTACATCTTATTATAAGTTATAGGTATAATCTTGTGTAAGCATGATAAAGTGTAAGATTTATTCTTTTTAACCATATATATACTTTGATAGGTATGTATTTTATGATAGTATTATATGACGCTGGGTTAAGGGTGCGCGACGGGATGACGTCATGAAAAAAAACTGTTTACTGTAACCTGTAGGCATATGGGAATATGGATGCTGATGTAGTATGTAAATTTACAATTAAATTCCTTGGATACCATACATGTGTAAACAGTATATTACATATAGGTGGTAGCAATAGTGAAAATAAAGGTCAAAGTGCTGTATTATAGATGCATTATGGATATTAAAATGGGTATCTGCCTCAACATGTCAAATGGTGAAATAAAGGCAAAAATGGGCATTTCGGAGTGGGTCGCGGGAATCTCTATGCGGCATACCGATAAATAAGTATGCGCGTTACGACAACTTGCGATATATCAAATTCTTCGGAATGGCATATACTTTCCATATTTTAAGGAAAAAAAATTATGACGGGATGATTAAAATGTCTTTTAGGTTACAATAAACAGTTTCGTATAATCTCTAATCTGATTTGGCCCCGGTCAATTTTTTTAATAATAAGAGCTGAGCATTGATCTTCATACCCAGATAGCATGCTGATGTTGGCCCAACGCAAGTCCATCGGTGACATTTACGTTGGGCCAATATCGGCAGTGAATGTTGGGCCAATGCAATGTTGCTCATCGGCCAAACGTTGGCCCCACAAGTTTGGTCGCTGTTGGGCCGATGTCAGACCTCGGATGTTTATACGTTGGCCCAACGTTGGTCCAGTTTAACATATAAATCGGATTTATGTTGGTCCAACGTTAATCCAACATTGTGATGATATGTTGGCTGAACGTTGGCTTTTTGTTGGTAACGTTGGCCGTTGCTCCTTTGGTGATCTGAAAGTAGAAAATAAATATCCTCATATTTATTGATCCACAAGTCTGAACATAAATCACTCAATGTTAACTATCCGACTTTAAACACAACTGTGGTCCTTTGGTATCTCCACTTTTCCTTTCTTTCTCATCAAGTCGAATACTATCTCCAAATCATTCGATCAACCGATCTCCATTTCAACGTGGTATATTACTGCAAAAGAGAAAAGATACAAAAATATCAGATATTTAAATAAATTAACATGATTAATGATACTAGTTCATTTGATTTCTACAAATGCAATATGAAAAAAAAAATAAATAAAATAATACATACGAATTGCCAACAATCATGAATAATAAGAAATATCATAATGTACTTACTTTTACTGCCTACATTTTACAAAACTTTAGCGTCCACTGACCGCTCTCGCTCTATTTCAAATGTATATATCTTTACTTAAAACCTTGTAGTTTGCGTCCCAGATAAGAAACGTCCGGTATCAGATTGTGCAATTTAGCTCCGTTGCCTTAGAAACTGGTCAGACATCTGGTGTTAATTATGACTTGACCGGCCAAGCACTGACCTAGATCTTATCTCTGCAGTTACTTCGGTAGTTAATTTTATGATGAGTTGAATTTTATATAGTAATACAGGAACCTTGAATTACTGACATATTACATACATGTATGTATCATTGTGAAATAACTATGCACATTATAGACATGATCTAATATTTTTTATGAAAAATTGTTTTTTTTTAATGTTTTCTTTACCCAATGTTTACGTTGGTCCAACGTTGACCCAACGTCTTACAGTACCGCAAAAAGTTTATGTTCTCTTTTGACGGACACAAATTTCTTATCTAAAGACTTGTGCAGTATTTGAAAATTTTTGAAAACTTCATAGTTCAAGACTTTTCGGAAATGAAAAATAAACGATATTTTAAAAATTAAACTTGGTATAACATACGTAGGTCCGACGTAGGCCCAACGGCAACCCATTCATACCATTATTGCAAATAATGTAAAAATGTTAAAGAGGAATAAATTCAATTAATATTGTCTAGTTACAAACGTCAGATTGACTTTTTATTAAATTAGATTTCATTTGAATCTTTACATTTTTTCTTTATTTTGGACCAACGTTGGCCCAACATTGAACCAACGTCGTAAATTAGATTATAATTCTTTTGACTCTTATGGCTTCGTTTTATTATTTTGAAACAAAATTTTGATCTTTTTCAATGATGGTGTGTATTTCAAATCTCATTTGTAAAATAAAATAATTCGATCGGTGCTTTTATCTTGAACATACGATGTTGGACCAACATTGGCCCAACCCCAGTCCAACAACAGCGATAATTCATTGGTATGTCCGACAAATACAATGTTGGGCCAATGTTGATCCAACGTTGACAAGCAAACGCCAACCACCGGCCAACCGTACAACATATTACCAACATTGGCCCAACGTAGTCATGCTATCTGGGTACTGTATGCATGAAAATTAAAATAATGGCATATTATGAGGTATCATTAAAATCTGTAAGATATTTGCAAGATTATGGGTAATTTTCATTTTCTGAAACACGTGTTCATAGGCAATGAGCTGGGGCTCATTAAAGGAGTCTACCACAGTAAGGGGCGCCAAAAGGGACATAATGATTTTCAGTGTTTTTGGTGGTCATATTGATTTCTCCTTAACTACACGGTCAATCCCTAATTCACTTTTATATTTTATTGATATAGATTCACTCTTTCTTTGATATGAATTTTATTCCCCAAATATTTACGGAACAATGTCGTTTCCGCTATAGAAGTTGCCCCGCGGTACCGTCAAATTTTTACTATTTTCCCCTTTGTCGAGCACATTTCTACATCTTATTATAAGTTATAGGTATAATCTTGTGTAAGCATGATAAAGTGTAAGATTTATTCTTTTTAACCATATATATACTTTGATAGGTATGTATTTTATGATAGTATTATATGACGCTGGGTTAAGGGTGCGCGACGGGATGACGTCATGAAAAAAACTGTTTACTGTAACCTGTAGGCATATGGGAATATGGATGCTGATGTAGTATGTAAATTTACAATTAAAGTCCTTGGATACCATACATGTGTAAACAGTATATTACATATAGGTGGTAGCAATAGTGAAAATAAAGGTCAAAGTGCTGTATTATAGATGCATTATGGATATTAAAATGGGTATCTGCCTCAACATGTCAAATGGTGAAATAAAGGCAAAAATGGGCATTTCGGAGTGGGTCGCGGGAATCTCTATGCGGCATACCGATAAATAAGTATGCGCGTTACGACAACTTGCGATATATCAAATTCTTCGGAATGGCATATACTTTCCATATTTTAAGGAAAAAAAATTATGACGGGATGATTAAAATGTCTTTTAGGTTTCAATAAACAGTTTCGTATAATCTCTAACCTGATTTGGCCCCGGTCAATTTTTTTAATAATAAGAGCTGAGCATTGATCTTCATACTGTATGCATGAAAATTAAAATAATGGCATATTATGAGGTATCATTAAAATCTGTAAGATATTTGCAAGATTATGGGTAATTTTCATTTTCTGAAACACGTGTTCATAGGCAATGAGCTGGGGCTCATTAAAGGAGTCTACCACAGTAAGGGGCGCCAAAAGGGACATAATGATTTTCAGTGTTTTTGGTGGTCATATTGATTTCTCCTTAACTACACGGTCAATCCCTAATTCACTTTTATATCTTATTGATATAGATTCACTCTTTCTTTGATATGAATTTTATTCCCCAAATATTTACGGAACAATGTCGTTTCCGCTATAGAAGTTGCCCCGCGGTACCGTCAAATTTTTACTATTTTCCCCTTTGTCGAGCACATTTCTACATCTTATTATAAGTTATAGGTATAATCTTGTGTAAGCATGATAAAGTGTAAGATTTATTCTTTTTAACCATATATATACCTTGATAGGTATGTATTTTATGATAGTATTATATGACGCTGGGTTAAGGGTGCGCGTCAAGGGATGACGTCATGAAAAAAACTGTTTACTGTAACCTGTAGGCATATGGGAATATGGATGCTGATGTAGTATGTAAATTTACAATTAAAGTCCTTGGATACCATACATGTGTAAACAGTATATTACATATAGGTGGTAGCAATAGTGAAAATAAAGGTCAAAGTGCTGTATTATAGATGCATTATGGATATTAAAATGGGTATCTGCCTCAACATGTCAAATGGTGAAATAAAGGCAAAAATGGGCATTTCGGAGTGGGTCGCGGGAATCTCTATGCGGCATACCGATAAATAAGTATGCGCGTTACGACAACTTGCGATATATCAAATTCTTCGGAATGGCATATACTTTCTATATTTTAAGGAAAAAAATTATGACGGGATGATTAAAATGTCTTTTAGGTTTCAATAAACAGTTTCGTATAATCTCTAACCTGATTTGGCCCCGGTCAATTTTTTTAATAATAAGAGCTGAGCATTGGTCTTCATACTGTATGCATGAAAATTAAAATAATGGCATATTATGAGGTATCATTAAAATCTGTAAGATATTTGCAAGATTATGGGTAATTTTCATTTTCTGAAACACGTGTTCATAGGCAATGAGCTGGGGCTCATTAAAGGAGTCTACCACAGTAAGGGGCGCCAAAAGGGACATAATGATTTTCAGTGTTTTTGGTGGTCATATTGATTTCTCCTTAACTACACGGTCAATCCCTAATTCACTTTTATATTTTATTGATATAGATTCACTCTTTCTTTGATATGAATTTTATTCCCAAAATATTTACGGTCCAATGTCGTTTCCGCTATAGAAGTTGCCCCGCGGTACCGTCAAATTTTTACTATTTTCCCCTTTGTCGAGCACATTTCTACATCTTATTATAAGTTATAGGTATAATCTTGTGTAAGCATGACAAAGTGTAAGATTTATTCTTTTTAACCATATATATACTTTGATAGGTATGTATTTTATGATAGTATTATATGACGCTGGGTTAAGGGTGCGCGACGGGATGACGTCATGAAAAAAACTGTTTACTGTAACCTGTAGGCATATGGGAATATGGATGCTGATGTAGTATGTAAATTTACAATTAAAGTCCTTGGATACCATACATGTGTAAACAGTATATTACATATAGGTGGTAGCAATAGTGAAAATAAAGGTCAAAGTGCTGTATTATAGATGCATTATGGATATTAAAATGGGTATCTGCCTCAACATGTCAAATGGTGAAATAAAGGCAAAAATGGGCATTTCGGAGTGGGTCGCGGGAATCTCTATGCGGCATACCGATAAATAAGTATGCGCGTTACGACAACTTGCGATATATCAAATTCTTCGGAATGGCATATACTTTCCATATTTTAAGGAAAAAAATTATGACGGGATGATTAAAATGTCTTTTAGGTTTCAATAAACAGTTTCGTATAATCTCTAACCTGATTTGGCCCCGGTCAATTTTTTTAATAATAAGAGCTGAGCATTGATCTTCATACTGTATGCATGAAAATTAAAATAATGGCATATTATGAGGTATCATTAAAATCTGTAAGATATTTGCAAGATTATGGGTAATTTTCATTTTCTGAAACACGTGTTCATAGGCAATGAGCTGGGGCTCATTAAAGGAGTCTACCACAGTAAGGGGCGCCAAAAGGGACATAATGATTTTCAGTGTTTTTGGTGGTCATATTGATTTCTCCTTAACTACACGGTCAATCCCTAATTCACTTTTATATTTTATTGATATAGATTCACTCTTTCTTTGATATGAATTTTATTCCCCAAATATTTACGGAACAATGTCGTTTCCGCTATAGAAGTTGCCCCGCGGTACCGTCAAATTTTTACTATTTTCCCCTTTGTCGAGCACATTTCTACATCTTATTATAAGTTATAGGTATAATCTTGTGTAAGCATGATAAAGTGTAAGATTTATTCTTTTTAACCATATATATACTTTGATAGGTATGTATTTTATGATAGTATTATATGACGCTGGGTTAAGGGTGCGCGACGGGATGACGTCATGAAAAAAACTGTTTACTGTAACCTGTAGGCATATGGGAATATGGATGCTGATGTAGTATGTAAATTTACAATTAAAGTCCTTGGATACCATACATGTGTAAACAGTATATTACATATAGGTGGTAGCAATAGTGAAAATAAAGGTCAAAGTGCTGTATTATAGATGCATTATGGATATTAAAATGGGTATCTGCCTCAACATGTCAAATGGTGAAATAAAGGCAAAAATGGGCATTTCGGAGTGGGTCGCGGGAATCTCTATGCGGCATACCGATAAATAAGTATGCGCGTTACGACAACTTGCGATATATCAAATTCTTCGGAATGGCATATACTTTCCATATTTTAAGGAAAAAATTTATGACGGGATGATTAAAATGTCTTTTAGGTTTCAATAAACAGTTTCGTATAATCTCTAACCTGATTTGGCCCCGGTCAATTTTTTTAATAATAAGAGCTGAGCATTGATCTTCATACTGTATGCATGAAAATTAAAATAATGGCATATTATGAGGTATCATTAAAATCTGTAAGATATTTGCAAGATTATGGGTAATTTTCATTTTCTGAAACACGTGTTCATAGGCAATGAGCTGGGGCTCATTAAAGGAGTCTACCACAGTAAGGGGCGCCAAAAGGGACATAATGATTTTCAGTGTTTTTGGTGGTCATATTGATTTCTCCTTAACTACACGGTCAATCCCTAATTCACTTTTATATTTTATTGATATAGATTCACTCTTTCTTTGATATGAATTTTATTCCCCAAATATTTACGGAACAATGTCGTTTCCGCTATAGAAGTTGCCCCGCGGTACCCTCAAATTTTTACTATTTTCCCCTTTGTCGAGCACATTTCTACATCTTATTATAAGTTATAGGTATAATCTTGTGTAAGCATGATAAAGTGTAAGATTTATTCTTTTTAACCATATATATACTTTGATAGGTATGTATTTTATGATAGTATTATATGACGCTGGGTTAAGGGTGCGCGACGGGATGACGTCATGAAAAAAACTGTTTACTGTAACCTGTAGGCATATGGGAATATGGATGCTGATGTAGTATGTAAATTTACAATTAAAGTCCTTGGATACCATACATGTGTAAACAGTATATTACATATAGGTGGTAGCAATAGTGAAAATAAAGGTCAAAGTGCTGTATTATAGATGCATTATGGATATTAAAATGGGTATCTGCCTCAACATGTCAAATGGTGAAATAAAGGCAAAAATGGGCATTTCGGAGTGGGTCGCGGGAATCTCTATGCGGCATACCGATAAATAAGTATGCGCGTTACGACAACTTGCGATATATCAAATTCTTCGGAATGGCATATACTTTCCATATTTTAAGGAAAAAAATTATGACGGGATGATTAAAATGTCTTTTAGGTTTCAATAAACAGTTTCGTATAATCTCTAACCTGATTTGGCCCCGGTCAATTTTTTTAATAATAAGAGCTGAGCATTGATCTTCATACTGTATGCATGAAAATTAAAATAATGGCATATTATGAGGTATCATTAAAATCTGTAAGATATTTGCAAGATTATGGGTAATTTTCATTTTCTGAAACACGTGTTCATAGGCAATGAGCTGGGGCTCATTAAAGGAGTCTACCACAGTAAGGGGCGCCAAAAGGGACATAATGATTTTCAGTGTTTTTGGTGGTCATATTGATTTCTCCTTAACTACACGGTCAATCCCTAATTCACTTTTATATTTTATTGATATAGATTCACTCTTTCTTTGATATGAATTTTATTCCCCAAATATTTACGGAACAATGTCGTTTCCGCTATAGAAGTTGCCCCGCGGTACCGTCAAATTTTTACTATTTTCCCCTTTGTCGAGCACATTTCTACATCTTATTATAAGTTATAGGTATAATCTTGTGTAAGCATGATAAAGTGTAAGATTTATTCTTTTTAACCATATATATACTTTGATAGGTATGTATTTTATGATAGTATTATATGACGCTGGGTTAAGGGTGCGCGACGGGATGACGTCATGAAAAAAACTGTTTACTGTAACCTGTAGGCATATGGGAATATGGATGCTGATGTAGTATGTAAATTTACAATTAAAGTCCTTGGATACCATACATGTGTAAACAGTATATTACATATAGGTGGTAGCAATAGTGAAAATAAAGGTCAAAGTGCTGTATTATAGATGCATTATGGATATTAAAATGGGTATCTGCCTCAACATGTCAAATGGTGAAATAAAGGCAAAAATGGGCATTTCGGAGTGGGTCGCGGGAATCTCTATGCGGCATACCGATAAATAAGTATGCGCGTTACGACAACTTGCGATATATCAAATTCTTCGGAATGGCATATACTTTCCATATTTTAAGGAAAAAATTTATGACGGGATGATTAAAATGTCTTTTAGGTTTCAATAAACAGTTTCGTATAATCTCTAACCTGATTTGGCCCCGGTCAATTTTTTTAATAATAAGAGCTGAGCATTGATCTTCATACTGTATGCATGAAAATTAAAATAATGGCATATTATGAGGTATCATTAAAATCTGTAAGATATTTGCAAGATTATGGGTAATTTTCATTTTCTGAAACACGTGTTCATAGGCAATGAGCTGGGGCTCATTAAAGGAGTCTACCACAGTAAGGGGCGCCAAAAGGGACATAATGATTTTCAGTGTTTTTGGTGGTCATATTGATTTCTCCTTAACTACACGGTCAATCCCTAATTCACTTTTATATTTTATTGATATAGATTCACTCTTTCTTTGATATGAATTTTATTCCCCAAATATTTACGGTCCAATGTCGTTTCCGCTATAGAAGTTGCCCCGCGGTACCGTCAAATTTTTACTATTTTCCCCTTTGTCGAGCACATTTCTACATCTTATTATAAGTTATAGGTATAATCTTGTGTAAGCATGATAAAGTGTAAGATTTATTCTTTTTAACCATATATATACCTTGATAGGTATGTATTTTATGATAGTATTATATGACGCTGGGTTAAGGGTGCGCGTCAAGGGATGACGTCATGAAAAAAACTGTTTACTGTAACCTGTAGGCATATGGGAATATGGATGCTGATGTAGTATGTAAATTTACAATTAAAGTCCTTGGATACCATACATGTGTAAACAGTATATTACATATAGGTGGTAGCAATAGTGAAAATAAAGGTCAAAGTGCTGTATTATAGATGCATTATGAATATTAAAATGGGTATCTGCCTCAACATGTCAAATGGTGAAATAAAGGCAAAAATGGGCATTTCGGAGTGGGTCGCGGGAATCTCTATGCGGCATACCGATAAATAAGTATGCGCGTTACGACAACTTGCGATATATCAAATTCTTCGGAATGGCATATACTTTCCATATTTTAAGGAAAAAAAATTATGACGGGATGATTAAAATGTCTTTTAGGTTTCAATAAACAGTTTCGTATAATCTCTAACCTGATTTGGCCCCGGTCAATTTTTTTAATAATAAGAGCTGAGCATTGATCTTCATACTGTATGCATGAAAATTAAAATAATGGCATATTATGAGGTATCATTAAAATCTGTAAGATATTTGCAAGATTATGGGTAATTTTCATTTTCTGAAACACGTGTTCATAGGCAATGAGCTGGGGCTCATTAAAGGAGTCTACCACAGTAAGGGGCGCCAAAAGGGACATAATGATTTTCAGTGTTTTTGGTGGTCATATTGATTTCTCCTTAACTACACGGTCAATCCCTAATTCACTTTTATATTTTATTGATATAGATTCACTCTTTCTTTGATATGAATTTTATTCCCCAAATATTTACGGAACAATGTCGTTTCCGCTATAGAAGTTGCCCCGCGGTACCGTCAAATTTTTACTATTTTCCCCTTTGTCGAGCACATTTCTACATCTTATTATAAGTTATAGGTATAATCTTGTGTAAGCATGATAAAGTGTAAGATTTATTCTTTTTAACCATATATATACTTTGATAGGTATGTATTTTATGATAGTATTATATGACGCTGGGTTAAGGGTGCGCGACGGGATGACGTCATGAAAAAAACTGTTTACTGTAACCTGTAGGCATATGGGAATATGGATGCTGATGTAGTATGTAAATTTACAATTAAAGTCCTTGGATACCATACATGTGTAAACAGTATATTACATATAGGTGGTAGCAATAGTGAAAATAAAGGTCAAAGTGCTGTATTATAGATGCATTATGGATATTAAAATGGGTATCTGCCTCAACATGTCAAATGGTGAAATAAAGGCAAAAATGGGCATTTCGGAGTGGGTCGCGGGAATCTCTATGCGGCATACCGATAAATAAGTATGCGCGTTACGACAACTTGCGATATATCAAATTCTTCGGAATGGCATATACTTTCTATATTTTAAGGAAAAAAATTATGACGGGATGATTAAAATGTCTTTTAGGTTTCAATAAACAGTTTCGTATAATCTCTAACCTGATTTGGCCCCGGTCAATTTTTTTAATAATAAGAGCTGAGCATTGATCTTCATACTGTATGCATGAAAATTAAAATAATGGCATATTATGAGGTATCATTAAAATCTGTAAGATATTTGCAAGATTATGGGTAATTTTCATTTTCTGAAACACGTGTTCATAGGCAATGAGCTGGGGCTCATTAAAGGAGTCTACCACAGTAAGGGGCGCCAAAAGGGACATAATGATTTTCAGTGTTTTTGGTGGTCATATTGATTTCTCCTTAACTACACGGTCAATCCCTAATTCACTTTTATATTTTATTGATATAGATTCACTCTTTCTTTGATATGAATTTTATTCCCCAAATATTTACGGAACAATGTCGTTTCCGCTATAGAAGTTGCCCCGCGGTACCGTCAAATTTTTACTATTTTCCCCTTTGTCGAGCACATTTCTACATCTTATTATAAGTTATAGGTATAATCTTGTGTAAGCATGATAAAGTGTAAGATTTATTCTTTTTAACCATATATATACTTTGATAGGTATGTATTTTATGATAGTATTATATGACGCTGGGTTAAGGGTGCGCGACGGGATGACGTCATGAAAAAAACTGTTTACTGTAACCTGTAGGCATATGGGAATATGGATGCTGATGTAGTATGTAAATTTACAATTAAAGTCCTTGGATACCATACATGTGTAAACAGTATATTACATATAGGTGGTAGCAATAGTGAAAATAAAGGTCAAAGTGCTGTATTATAGATGCATTATGGATATTAAAATGGGTATCTGCCTCAACATGTCAAATGGTGAAATAAAGGCAAAAATGGGCATTTCGGAGTGGGTCGCGGGAATCTCTATGCGGCATACCGATAAATAAGTATGCGCGTTACGACAACTTGCGATATATCAAATTCTTCGGAATGGCATATACTTTCCATATTTTAAGGAAAAAATTTATGACGGGATGATTAAAATGTCTTTTAGGTTTCAATAAACAGTTTCGTATAATCTCTAACCTGATTTGGCCCCGGTCAATTTTTTTAATAATAAGAGCTGAGCATTGATCTTCATACTGTATGCATGAAAATTAAAATAATGGCATATTATGAGGTATCATTAAAATCTGTAAGATATTTGCAAGATTATGGGTAATTTTCATTTTCTGAAACACGTGTTCATAGGCAATGAGCTGGGGCTCATTAAAGGAGTCTACCACAGTAAGGGGCGCCAAAAGGGACATAATGATTTTCAGTGTTTTTGGTGGTCATATTGATTTCTCCTTAACTACACGGTCAATCCCTAATTCACTTTTATATTTTATTGATATAGATTCACTCTTTCTTTGATATGAATTTTATTCCCCAAATATTTACGGTCCAATGTCGTTTCCGCTATAGAAGTTGCCCCGCGGTACCGTCAAATTTTTACTATTTTCCCCTTTGTCGAGCACATTTCTACATCTTATTATAAGTTATAGGTATAATCTTGTGTAAGCATGATAAAGTGTAAGATTTATTCTTTTTAACCATATATATACCTTGATAGGTATGTATTTTATGATAGTATTATATGACGCTGGGTTAAGGGTGCGCGTCAAGGGATGACGTCATGAAAAAAACTGTTTACTGTAACCTGTAGGCATATGGGAATATGGATGCTGATGTAGTATGTAAATTTACAATTAAAGTCCTTGGATACCATACATGTGTAAACAGTATATTACATATAGGTGGTAGCAATAGTGAAAATAAAGGTCAAAGTGCTGTATTATAGATGCATTATGAATATTAAAATGGGTATCTGCCTCAACATGTCAAATGGTGAAATAAAGGCAAAAATGGGCATTTCGGAGTGGGTCGCGGGAATCTCTATGCGGCATACCGATAAATAAGTATGCGCGTTACGACAACTTGCGATATATCAAATTCTTCGGAATGGCATATACTTTCCATATTTTAAGGAAAAAAAATTATGACGGGATGATTAAAATGTCTTTTAGGTTTCAATAAACAGTTTCGTATAATCTCTAACCTGATTTGGCCCCGGTCAATTTTTTTAATAATAAGAGCTGAGCATTGATCTTCATACTGTATGCATGAAAATTAAAATAATGGCATATTATGAGGTATCATTAAAATCTGTAAGATATTTGCAAGATTATGGGTAATTTTCATTTTCTGAAACACGTGTTCATAGGCAATGAGCTGGGGCTCATTAAAGGAGTCTACCACAGTAAGGGGCGCCAAAAGGGACATAATGATTTTCAGTGTTTTTGGTGGTCATATTGATTTCTCCTTAACTACACGGTCAATCCCTAATTCACTTTTATATTTTATTGATATAGATTCACTCTTTCTTTGATATGAATTTTATTCCCCAAATATTTACGGAACAATGTCGTTTCCGCTATAGAAGTTGCCCCGCGGTACCGTCAAATTTTTACTATTTTCCCCTTTGTCGAGCACATTTCTACATCTTATTATAAGTTATAGGTATAATCTTGTGTAAGCATGATAAAGTGTAAGATTTATTCTTTTTAACCATATATATACTTTGATAGGTATGTATTTTATGATAGTATTATATGACGCTGGGTTAAGGGTGCGCGACGGGATGACGTCATGAAAAAAACTGTTTACTGTAACCTGTAGGCATATGGGAATATGGATGCTGATGTAGTATGTAAATTTACAATTAAAGTCCTTGGATACCATACATGTGTAAACAGTATATTACATATAGGTGGTAGCAATAGTGAAAATAAAGGTCAAAGTGCTGTATTATAGATGCATTATGGATATTAAAATGGGTATCTGCCTCAACATGTCAAATGGTGAAATAAAGGCAAAAATGGGCATTTCGGAGTGGGTCGCGGGAATCTCTATGCGGCATACCGATAAATAAGTATGCGCGTTACGACAACTTGCGATATATCAAATTCTTCGGAATGGCATATACTTTCTATATTTTAAGGAAAAAAATTATGACGGGATGATTAAAATGTCTTTTAGGTTTCAATAAACAGTTTCGTATAATCTCTAACCTGATTTGGCCCCGGTCAATTTTTTTAATAATAAGAGCTGAGCATTGATCTTCATACTGTATGCATGAAAATTAAAATAATGGCATATTATGAGGTATCATTAAAGTCTGTAAGATATTTGCAAGATTATGGGTAATTTTCATTTTCTGAAACACGTGTTCATAGGCAATGAGCTGGGGCTCATTAAAGGAGTCTACCACAGTAAGGGGCGCCAAAAGGGACATAATGATTTTCAGTGTTTTTGGTGGTCATATTGATTTCTCCTTAACTACACGGTCAATCCCTAATTCACTTTTATATTTTATTGATATAGATTCACTCTTTCTTTGATATGAATTTTATTCCCCAAATATTTACGGAACAATGTCGTTTCCGCTATAGAAGTTGCCCCGCGGTACCGTCAAATTTTTACTATTTTCCCCTTTGTCGAGCACATTTCTACATCTTATTATAAGTTATAGGTATAATCTTGTGTAAGCATGATAAAGTGTAAGATTTATTCTTTTTAACCATATATATACTTTGATAGGTATGTATTTTATGATAGTATTATATGACGCTGGGTTAAGGGTGCGCGACGGGATGACGTCATGAAAAAAACTGTTTACTGTAACCTGTAGGCATATGGGAATATGGATGCTGATGTAGTATGTAAATTTACAATTAAAGTCCTTGGATACCATACATGTGTAAACAGTATATTACATATAGGTGGTAGCAATAGTGAAAATAAAGGTCAAAGTGCTGTATTATAGATGCATTATGGATATTAAAATGGGTATCTGCCTCAACATGTCAAATGGTGAAATAAAGGCAAAAATGGGCATTTCGGAGTGGGTCGCGGGAATCTCTATGCGGCATACCGATAAATAAGTATGCGCGTTACGACAACTTGCGATATATCAAATTCTTCGGAATGGCATATACTTTCCATATTTTAAGGAAAAAATTTATGACGGGATGATTAAAATGTCTTTTAGGTTTCAATAAACAGTTTCGTATAATCTCTAACCTGATTTGGCCCCGGTCAATTTTTTTAATAATAAGAGCTGAGCATTGATCTTCATACTGTATGCATGAAAATTAAAATAATGGCATATTATGAGGTATCATTAAAATCTGTAAGATATTTGCAAGATTATGGGTAATTTTCATTTTCTGAAACACGTGTTCATAGGCAATGAGCTGGGGCTCATTAAAGGAGTCTACCACAGTAAGGGGCGCCAAAAGGGACATAATGATTTTCAGTGTTTTTGGTGGTCATATTGATTTCTCCTTAACTACACGGTCAATCCCTAATTCACTTTTATATTTTATTGATATAGATTCACTCTTTCTTTGATATGAATTTTATTCCCCAAATATTTACGGAACAATGTCGTTTCCGCTATAGAAGTTGCCCCGCGGTACCGTCAAATTTTTACTATTTTCCCCTTTGTCGAGCACATTTCTACATCTTATTATAAGTTATAGGTATAATCTTGTGTAAGCATGATAAAGTGTAAGATTTATTCTTTTTAACCATATATATACTTTGATAGGTATGTATTTTATGATAGTATTATATGACGCTGGGTTAAGGGTGCGCGACGGGATGACGTCATGAAAAAAACTGTTTACTGTAACCTGTAGGCATATGGGAATATGGATGCTGATGTAGTATGTAAATTTACAATTAAAGTCCTTGGATACCATACATGTGTAAACAGTATATTACATATAGGTGGTAGCAATAGTGAAAATAAAGGTCAAAGTGCTGTATTATAGATGCATTATGGATATTAAAATGGGTATCTGCCTCAACATGTCAAATGGTGAAATAAAGGCAAAAATGGGCATTTCGGAGTGGGTCGCGGGAATCTCTATGCGGCATACCGATAAATAAGTATGCGCGTTACGACAACTTGCGATATATCAAATTCTTCGGAATGGCATATACTTTCTATATTTTAAGGAAAAAAATTATGACGGGATGATTAAAATGTCTTTTAGGTTTCAATAAACAGTTTCGTATAATCTCTAACCTGATTTGGCCCCGGTCAATTTTTTTAATAATAAGAGCTGAGCATTGATCTTCATACTGTATGCATGAAAATTAAAATAATGGCATATTATGAGGTATCATTAAAATCTGTAAGATATTTGCAAGATTATGGGTAATTTTCATTTTCTGAAACACGTGTTCATAGGCAATGAGCTGGGGCTCATTAAAGGAGTCTACCACAGTAAGGGGCGCCAAAAGGGACATAATGATTTTCAGTGTTTTTGGTGGTCATATTGATTTCTCCTTAACTACACGGTCAATCCCTAATTCACTTTTATATTTTATTGATATAGATTCACTCTTTCTTTGATATGAATTTTATTCCCCAAATATTTACGGAACAATGTCGTTTCCGCTATAGAAGTTGCCCCGCGGTACCGTCAAATTTTTACTATTTTCCCCTTTGTCGAGCACATTTCTACATCTTATTATAAGTTATAGGTATAATCTTGTGTAAGCATGATAAAGTGTAAGATTTATTCTTTTTAACCATATATATACTTTGATAGGTATGTATTTTATGATAGTATTATATGACGCTGGGTTAAGGGTGCGCGACGGGATGACGTCATGAAAAAAACTGTTTACTGTAACCTGTAGGCATATGGGAATATGGATGCTGATGTAGTATGTAAATTTACAATTAAAGTCCTTGGATACCATACATGTGTAAACAGTATATTACATATAGGTGGTAGCAATAGTGAAAATAAAGGTCAAAGTGCTGTATTATAGATGCATTATGAATATTAAAATGGGTATCTGCCTCAACATGTCAAATGGTGAAATAAAGGCAAAAATGGGCATTTCGGAGTGGGTCGCGGGAATCTCTATGCGGCATACCGATAAATAAGTATGCGCGTTACGACAACTTGCGATATATCAAATTCTTCGGAATGGCATATACTTTCCATATTTTAAGGAAAAAAAATTATGACGGGATGATTAAAATGTCTTTTAGGTTTCAATAAACAGTTTCGTATAATCTCTAACCTGATTTGGCCCCGGTCAATTTTTTTAATAATAAGAGCTGAGCATTGATCTTCATACTGTATGCATGAAAATTAAAATAATGGCATATTATGAGGTATCATTAAAATCTGTAAGATATTTGCAAGATTATGGGTAATTTTCATTTTCTGAAACACGTGTTCATAGGCAATGAGCTGGGGCTCATTAAAGGAGTCTACCACAGTAAGGGGCGCCAAAAGGGACATAATGATTTTCAGTGTTTTTGGTGGTCATATTGATTTCTCCTTAACTACACGGTCAATCCCTAATTCACTTTTATATTTTATTGATATAGATTCACTCTTTCTTTGATATGAATTTTATTCCCCAAATATTTACGGAACAATGTCGTTTCCGCTATAGAAGTTGCCCCGCGGTACCGTCAAATTTTTACTATTTTCCCCTTTGTCGAGCACATTTCTACATCTTATTATAAGTTATAGGTATAATCTTGTGTAAGCATGATAAAGTGTAAGATTTATTCTTTTTAACCATATATATACCTTGATAGGTATGTATTTTATGATAGTATTATATGACGCTGGGTTAAGGGTGCGCGTCAAGGGATGACGTCGTGAAAAAAACTGTTTACTGTAACCTGTAGGCATATGGGAATATGGATGCTGATGTAGTATGTAAATTTACAATTAAAGTCCTTGGATACCATACATGTGTAAACAGTATATTACATATAGGTGGTAGCAATAGTGAAAATAAAGGTCAAAGTGCTGTATTATAGATGCATTATGAATATTAAAATGGGTATCTGCCTCAACATGTCAAATGGTGAAATAAAGGCAAAAATGGGCATTTCGGAGTGGGTCGCGGGAATCTCTATGCGGCATACCGATAAATAAGTATGCGCGTTACGACAACTTGCGATATATCAAATTCTTCGGAATGGCATATACTTTCCATATTTTAAGGAAAAAAAATTATGACGGGATGATTAAAATGTCTTTTAGGTTTCAATAAACAGTTTCGTATAATCTCTAACCTGATTTGGCCCCGGTCAATTTTTTTAATAATAAGAGCTGAGCATTGATCTTCATACTGTATGCATGAAAATTAAAATAATGGCATATTATGAGGTATCATTAAAATCTGTAAGATATTTGCAAGATTATGGGTAATTTTCATTTTCTGAAACACGTGTTCATAGGCAATGAGCTGGGGCTCATTAAAGGAGTCTACCACAGTAAGGGGCGCCAAAAGGGACATAATGATTTTCAGTGTTTTTGGTGGTCATATTGATTTCTCCTTAACTACACGGTCAATCCCTAATTCACTTTTATATTTTATTGATATAGATTCACTTTTTCCTTGATATGGATTTTATTCCCCAAATATTTACAGAACAATGTCGTTTCCGCTATAGAAGTTGCCCCGCGGTACCGTCAAATTTTTACTATTTTCCCCTTTGTCGAGCACATTTCTACATCTTATTATAAGTTATAGGTATAATCTTGTGTAAGCATGATAAAGTGTAAGATTTATTCTTTTTAACCATATATATACCTTGATAGGTATGTATTTTATGATAGTATTATATGACGCTGGGTTAAGGGTGCGCGTCAAGGGATGACGTCATGAAAAAAACTGTTTACTGTAACCTGTAGGCATATGGGAATATGGATGCTGATGTAGTATGTAAATTTACAATTAAAGTCCTTGGATACCATACATGTGTAAACAGTATATTACATATAGGTGGTAGCAATAGTGAAAATAAAGGTCAAAGTGCTGTATTATAGATGCATTATGAATATTAAAATGGGTATCTGCCTCAACATGTCAAATGGTGAAATAAAGGCAAAAATGGGCATTTCGGAGTGGGTCGCGGGAATCTCTATGCGGCATACCGATAAATAAGTATGCGCGTTACGACAACTTGCGATATATCAAATTCTTCGGAATGGCATATACTTTCCATATTTTAAGGAAAAAAATTATGACGGGATGATTAAAATGTCTTTTAGGTTTCAATAAACAGTTTCGTATAATCTCTAACCTGATTTGGCCCCGGTCAATTTTTTTAATAATAAGAGCTGAGCATTGATCTTCATACTGTATGCATGAAAATTAAAATAATGGCATATTATGAGGTATCATTAAAATCTGTAAGATATTTGCAAGATTATGGGTAATTTTCATTTTCTGAAACACGTGTTCATAGGCAATGAGCTGGGGCTCATTAAAGGAGTCTACCACAGTAAGGGGCGCCAAAAGGGACATAATGATTTTCAGTGTTTTTGGTGGTCATATTGATTTCTCCTTAACTACACGGTCAATCCCTAATTCACTTTTATATTTTATTGATATAGATTCACTCTTTCCTTGATATGGATTTTATTCCCCAAATATTTACGGAACAATGTCGTTTCCGCTATAGAAGTTGCCCCGCGGTACCGTCAAATTTTTACTATTTTCCCCTTTGTCGAGCACATTTCTACATCTTATTATAAGTTATAGGTATAATCTTGTGTAAGCATGATAAAGTGTAAGATTTATTCTTTTTAACCATATATATACCTTGATAGGTATGTATTTTATGATAGTATTATATGACGCTGGGTTAAGGGTGCGCGTCAAGGGATGACGTCATGAAAAAAACTGTTTACTGTAACCTGTAGGCATATGGGAATATGGATGCTGATGTAGTATGTAAATTTACAATTAAAGTCCTTGGATACCATACATGTGTAAACAGTATATTACATATAGGTGGTAGCAATAGTGAAAATAAAGGTCAAAGTGCTGTATTATAGATGCATTATGAATATTAAAATGGGTATCTGCCTCAACATGTCAAATGGTGAAATAAAGGTAAAAATGGGCATTTCGGAGTGGGTCGCGGGAATCTCTATGCGGCATACCGATAAATAAGTATGCGCGTTACGACAACTTGCGATATATCAAATTCTTCGGAATGGCATATACTTTCCATATTTTAAGGAAAAAAATTATGACGGGATGATTAAAATGTCTTTTAGGTTTCAATAAACAGTTTCGTATAATCTCTAACCTGATTTGGCCCCGGTCAATTTTTTTAATAATAAGAGCTGAGCATTGATCTTCATACTGTATGCATGAAAATTAAAATAATGGCATATTATGAGGTATCATTAAAATCTGTTAGATATTTGCAAGATTATGGGTAATTTTCATTTTCTGAAACACGTGTTCATAGGCAATGAGCTGGGGCTCATTAAAGGAGTCTACCACAGTAAGGGGCGCCAAAAGGGACATAATGATTTTCAGTGTTTTTGGTGGTCATATTGATTTCTCCTTAACTACACGGTCAATCCCAAATTCACTTTTATATTTTATTTATATAGATTCACTCTTTCTTTGATATGAATTTTATTCCCCAAATATTTACGGTCCAATGTCGTTTCCGCTATAGAAGTTGCCCCGCGGTACCGTCAAATTTTTACTATTTTCCCCTTTGTCGAGCACATTTCTACATCTTATTATAAGTTATAGGTATAATCTTGTGTAAGCATGATAAAGTGTAAGATTTATTCTTTTTAACCATATATATACTTTGATAGGTATGTATTTTATGATAGTATTATATGACGCTGGGTTAAGGGTGCGCGACGGGATGACGTCATGAAAAAAACTGTTTACTGTAACCTGTAGGCATATGGGAATATGGATGCTGATGTAGTATGTAAATTTACAATTAAAGTCCTTGGATACCATACATGTGTAAACAGTTTATTACATATAGGTGGTAGCAATAGTGAAAATAAAGGTCAAAGTGCTGTATTATAGATGCATTATGGATATTAAAATGGGTATCTGCCTCAACATGTCAAATGGTGAAATAAAGGCAAAAATGGGCATTTCGGAGTGGGTCGCGGGAATCTCTATGCGGCATACCGATAAATAAGTATGCGCGTTACGACAACTTGCGATATATCAAATTCTTCGGAATGGCATATACTTTCCATATTTTAAGGAAAAAAATTATGACGGGATGATTAAAATGTCTTTTAGGTTTCAATAAACAGTTTCGTATAATCTCTAACCTGATTTGGGCCCGGTCAATTTTTTTAATAATAAGAGCTGAGCATTGATCTTCATACTGTATGCATGAAAATTAAAATAATGGCATATTATGAGGTATCATTAAAATCTGTAAGATATTTGCAAAATTATGGGTAATTTTCATTTTCTGAAACACGTGTTCATAGGCAATGAGCTGGGGCTCATTAAAGGAGTCCACCACAGTAAGGGGCGCCAAAAGGGACATAATGATTTTCAGTGTTTTTGGTGGTCATATTGATTTCTCCTTAACTACACGGTCAATCCCTAATTCACTTTTATATTTTATTGATATAGATACACTCTTTCTTTGATATGAATTTTATTCCCCAAATATTTACGGAACAATGTCGTTTCCGCTATAGAAGTTGCCCCGCGGTACCGTCAAATTTTTACTATTTTCCCCTTTGTCGAGCACATTTCTACATCTTATTATAAGTTATAGGTATAATCTTGTGTAAGCATGATAAAGTGTAAGATTTATTCTTTTTAACCATATATATACTTTGATAGGTATGTATTTTATGATAGTATTATATGACACTGGGTTAAGGGTGCGCGTCAAGGGATGACGTCATGAAAAAAACTGTTTACTGTAACCAAGACAGAAGGTAAATCTATTTTTTTTCCGAACAACCATTTTTGAGGTGAGGAAAAGCCGGTGGGGAGTCTCAACCAACTTTTCTCCAAGTCCGACTGACTTTTCTTCCCGATGCCCGGTGTTTTTATACGTGGAGGTGAGGATAAAATGGTAGAAGCGTCGACAAATCCACTCTCGTCTTCATCCTCGTCATCCGAATCTTTGCGGGCCGCAGCTGCCAGCGTGGGAAAAGTAGGTGTCGATGAAGCGGCCGGTTGGCTAGTGGACGGTTTGGGGGAGGGTGCCACTTTAAAATGTTTGATGAATTTGGCATTCCTGACGTAATCTCTGGGCATATTCATTTCACTCAATCCTCGACTAAAGAGTTCGATGCCTTGAGGACGGTATCCTTTCCGTTCCGTGGAACGCACGGAATCACTGACCAAATCAATGATGTTGGCATTGGGAATCACTCTACCCCGGTACTTGACCCGTCCTTCGGGATCCCACGATAATATTTGAGGATGACGTTGCATGTGTTGTAGCATCATCTTGGCTTTTCCACGCATGGGTTTAGGGGCACTGGACACGATCTGATCGATCAATTCTTCGGCCGGAGGTTCCACGGCGACGTCATTGGAAGCTGCTGCTGCTGTAGATGTGCTAGTAGGTGCAGTAGGTGCTGGTTTCGTTTTGGTCTTATGTAAATAGGTCCGGTACCGATGCAGTTCTTGTCCATACAAAGCAGCCTGTTGAGCCGGAGTCAAGTCTCCTCGTTGATTCAACGTGTCTAACGTTTGAACCGCTTTGACGGCTGCCGTTACTTCGGGGGGATAAGGTAAAGGATGGGGTAAAGATAAAATATCTTTTTCCCGACTCTGCTGCACCTCTTCCAAAAAGCTTTGAGGTACCAATACCATCTTGCGGGCCATCTTAGATTCCTTTTAGTAATAAAGGTGCGATCATGGATATCAAGGGTAAAATAGGTAATCCTTTACCGGTTTGACGGACCAGTGTTCTGCGGCGTTGTTGCACGGACAAACCCGGTTGCACCAGTTTCCTTAACACGTGCTTGCTAGGTGCCAACTTGCGTTTCTGACACTTACTTAATGGTACCACCCCTTTTAAAGTGTTGTAAATGCACTCGCACAATTTACTTATGGTAGCGTTAGGTGCTTCTTGTAACACACGTTGTTTGAACTTGGTGGAATATCCTTTGTTTGCCAACAGTCTTAGGATATCCGCATGCGGTTTTAATCCACTCTTGCCCATGTTACTCCATCTATGTCTGGGTACACTATGACCTTTTCATTCCACCTCGCTTCCTTTTATACACGTTTGGCCATTTTCCAAGGCCCCCCTCCATCTCCCAATTTCTTGCGCGCCGTAAACTTGACGTTTTTTCTTCCGGGGCATACCGTATGTGTTGGGTGGGACCCGACTGCGGAGATAAGCGTATGTGTTGGCGGGAGGTACCCGGCTGCGGGGATAGGCGTTGGCGGGAGGGACCCGGCTGCGGGGATAGGCGTTGGGTGGAGGAACCCGGTTGCGGGGATAGGGGCAGCATGGCTTGTAAATGGGGAGGGAGACCTATTTGACGATTCAATGCTTGCAAAGCCGTCGTGGCCGGTGCACTTAAAGGGGTGGACGTCAAAGGATGAAAGGTAGCTCTTCCCGTTCTTTGAAACTCGTCGGCACTGGCATATCCAACAGGTGTAGCTATGAGTCTTTGTGGGGTCTTCTGCTTCTTCTTCCTCTGAGGTGATTTTTTTTTCTGGGGTGCTGCTGCCTTGGGTGCTGCTGCTGCTGCTGCTGCCTTGGGTGCTGCTGCTGTCTTCTTTTTCTTGGGTGCTGACTTCTTAGGTGCCCTCCTCCTCCTTCTAGAAGATTTTTGAGGGGAACCGATTTTGTATCCTCCACTCTTTTTGGAACGTATCGTATAATATTTCTGACGATTAGGTTCACGTTGTGGCCATTGTAACATGGTACGGATGATGATGCCACCTAAAAACCCGGCACCTCCTAGTCTCAGGATGATTTGACGTTTTTCGTCTGCAGACGAGTGTCGATCCGCTAATTTTTTCAAGAGCTCGAAATTTCTCTTGACGTAGTTTTGGGTAGGTTTGGTCAAGGGTAAACTCCCGTTGATCATATTACGGGCACCCATACTGAACCATTTCAACAAGGCTTGACGTCCCAAATCCACCAAGTCTTGACGTTTGTTATCATCTTTTTCGTTCCGTAGTTTTCTTAAAATTTTCACCAGTTCACTAGAGGCCGGAGGTAACGCCATTTTTGTCTTTGATGCGATCGCAGTCTCTACCAGTGTGATACTGACATCAGAATAGGTACCACACTCATTTTTATATGTTTTTGGGACTGTACACTACGATCCCTCCTGCCAGGGGGTGGTGGAACACGTCCGTTCTCAACCTTAAAGTATCGGGAGTAGTGGGTGTCATGTCTACCACCAAGTACCCGTGGGGTTTACTGGTAGCATCCTGGTACGCATAATTCAAACAGGGAAGTTTTAATTGTCTGGACAACACTTCAACTTGTGATTTATCTCGGGGATTTTTAAACAAGACCATGTAATGCGTATTGAGACTGATGGTGCGGTGATGTGTACTGCGGTCAAAGACGTTTTGTGTAATGTATACGACACTGGTATTACGATGATGTGCTTTGCGTGTAAACCAATCTACAATGTATTCACCGCTATGACCACCCATCATGTCGTCAAAGACCAACAATTGTCTGGTGTTGAGGTCTGACACCAAGATTTCGTCTTCTGGTGGAATTTCCTTGACAAATTTGACTTGACCTTGCATACTCTCGTAAGCTTTTTGCCATTCCCGATAACACCAAACTACTTTTTGAGGAGGAGGATGAATGACCTCGTCCTTGTATCGAACCAATTGTTTGACAAATTCGGTTTTACCGGAACGACTGGGTCCGGCTACCACCATGGTAAACTCGTGTTTAAACACGAAAGCACTCAAATCGTCTAACGTCTGTACGTGAGTACTCATGTTGAAAGAATGACAAGAGAATTCAAAGAACATTTTATTTATAAAGAACAAACAAAGTTTTCTTCAAACGTAGGTTCAAGAGAATGAATGTAAGCCAGAACTATGGTATACATCATAGGTATGTCATCATCAAACACTTGTGGATCATTAAACATGAGACGTAAGAAAAATATAAAGTCTTGCATGAAAGTTCCATCTTTACCGCCTTCAAACATGGCGTTGTAAGCTCCACAAAATCTCCAAAAACACTGTCTGTCTTTACATCCCGGACACTTGTGCCTCAGTCCCGACATCCGTAAGTTCATGCCTATGATACAGGTAATGATGTGATGCAGTGAAAACGACAAGTATTCGATCAGTGGGTAGGAGGGCAGTACAGCGTCATGGCTACTTTGGGCGTCTTTTTGGTGACCAGGATACATGGTGATCCGTCTTTAAATGTTCTCAAAATAAAGTGTTCGTCCCAATCCCAATCTATGTAAGGACAGTCCGCCGCACAAAAGTATCCAATCAAAGTTAGCAAAGTCAAAAACATCAGGCTGCTTCAATCAATCTGTGTCTGTTGTTACGACGTATGGCTCGTCTCAGACGTTCGAAAAAATCATCAAAGTCTCTATGGTACCTTCTTCTTCCTTGGAACCAATCGTATATGTACAGTAAGACAGCCAGCAACATTCTGAATGAGTTGTGAAAAAGAATCAAGTCTTTATATATACAAACTGTTTAAACGTCCTTGACCTTTCAGAATCCGTAAGGTAAAGTGTTCAGGTTTTCCAGAATCTGACGTTTGTCATACACGATACGATAGTCCTTGGTCATGTCCTTGGAAAATAACTTGTGATCTTTCCCGCGTACAATCTTGGATGGGTAAGTGACCGTGACCTTGTCGTCGTCTGTTTGATTCAATACCATGTTTTTCATCGTTTCGAAATTGATGATTTGACTGGTCTTGTAATCCAAGGTCATACCCTTGACTTTGCACACGGTACAGCCGTCGTTCAATTGGTAAGCGTAATTCTTGGGTCCGCCCGACACGAAGGTAGTGATCTTTTCCCGCCTAATTCGTCGGTCCAACATCCCAAACTATCTAAGATGGGGGGACTCCATTTGTGATCGTCGTGTACGTAGATGATGCTGTCGGTATCAAAGTACAGGACTCTGTCGTCCAATCGGCGCAAGGCATCGTACAATTTCAGGCGGGCCAAAGCTGTAGTATAGCAGGCGATCACCACGTTCCCGAAATTACAAGGCGGTACAAAGTCGTCGTTCTCGGAAAAGTTGGCCAAGATCAGGTCCAGTTCGTCGTTCTCCTGGTTTTGAATCAGTTCTAAATGCATCACCTTCTTAGTGTCGTCCTGCATCAGTTCCAGGAGTTCTCCACGATCCGACAAGTACCTGTAAATGTATAAATTAGTATTAATGAAATACAATTTTAATAAAAGATGATACAAAAATATGATTTTAGATTTGAAATAAAACCTCAACTGTTCTGAGTCAGTTGTTGGCGTTGTCCGAATTTTCCCCATAGGCAGTTTAAAAACATCTTGGCGATGGTACGTAGGACAGGGTTTGTGTTGACATCTCCTAGTCTGATACCTTCTCTCCGAAACACTTCTTTGATGAATTCGGCTTTCTTTTCCACGGTGTCACATTCGGGAGGAAATCCGCTAGCTTCCTGTTTGATTTTCAGGAGCGTGTCAATATAGTCTTTGAACAGGGTCCTGGAGGTCTGAGGGAAATTCCACACTTCGTGGACACAGTCCATAACATAACCCATTTCCAAAGCCATCTTTACTTCCTCGATTACCCAAGTTCCGGTCAAGGCTCGTGCTTGGGCGTTGTGAGTGCATCGGTAGTCCGGGCCGATCTCTTCTTTCATCTCCACGCAGGTGCGGCAGAGGGGGAACAGTAGTTTACCTCCATAACGGTAAGGTAATACCGGATGGTACAATTTGCGTGACGGTATGATGCGGCATTTGACTAAACCCGTGTAATCTCTGATATCGTCAAAGTTCTCCGTGATCAGAACCGGATGCTCGATAGGGAAAGTCCCGTGTTTTAGAACAGAGGGGTAGAGGGAACAGACATCGATGTAACGCATGTCTCCTTCGTCACAGTAGAGTCGGGTGGCATTAGTTCTACCGCCAAATAAAGCATCTCTGGGTTGTAAGGGGTCCACGATTTCCTCGGCCATTTTCTTGGCGAATGCTCCGAATTCCGGATCCTCCTTACATCGGCGATCGTAATCGTGCTCCCAAATGTGTTCTACTCTAAATCCCAACTCGTTCAAAAAGTTCTGACGGTCCTGGGTAGCTTGATACAGTTGCTGAAAGGTGCAGTCGTGTCTGACCGGATGTTCCTCCAATTTCATGTTGGGGTAGCATTCGGGACACCCGTGCCAGAAGCAACCGTAGAACTCGTAGACGGTCTGCATGTTCATGTTGTAGCCGTCGATGGACAGGTGGGCTATCTTCATTTCTCCTCCGTTCCTGGCATGACGGATGTCCTGGTTAGTCTCGTGGGCAATCCATCTCAACCATCTCAAAGCTTTGATGGAGTACTTCCGTTCGGGTGAGTATCCTTCCGGGGGTAAGATGGCAACAGTTTCCCTCGGCATGAAGTTGCGGCGGAAAGCTAGATTGGCTGTACTGGCAAAGGTAATGCATTCCACGAACGGATCCACTTTGACGAGGGACAGGAGGGTGCCTCTGAACTTGCCACAGCAACGTCTCAAGATATCTACGTCAGACCGACCATACTCCTCCATCTCTTTGGCAAAGTTGAACTCCTCTCTCCTCTGGACTTTGTCTTGGTACCAGGCCAGGAACTCCTCTCTGGCTTTACCTCTCATCCCGTCGGGTATGTAAGTCTCGATAGGTGGATACAGTCCCACATAGTTCTGGTTGGCTGTAGTGTTGAAGAGATGAGGGAAGTAACCCTTCTTCAACTCGGTCAGTCCAAAGGCAGATGGTAGGCGGCTCAAGGCATCGGGTAGGAAGTTGTAGGAATCCACAAACCTCACACCGTGCGCAGACATCGTCAGAATCTTGGCGCCATTCATCAGTACCTGTTTAAAAGTAAAAAATTTTTTTTTGAGTTTCAAATAAATAATATTCACAAAATTTAAAAATTAAAACTTACATCTGGTTTGATACAGGCTCGGTTGACTAAGAAATGGAGGATAAACTGCCCATCGTATCCCTTCATGTTGTGGGCGATGGATGTGGCTCCCTCATGACACATTTTCTTGTGTTTACCGTCATTGGAACAGGTGTTGAACAACCAAACCATAAATTGGTCCAGGGTGGTCTCCCCCTTAAAAATGACTTCGCGTCCGCCTCCCGGTAGGTTGGAACATGTCTGGCAGTAATCTTCGATAGGTAGGTTGATGCAAGCTTCACAGGCCCGGTGAACCACGCAGAAGTTCGGGACGTGCTCTCCGGTTTCCTGGGTACACTCGAAATCGTAGAAGATGTATAGGTCGCTCTTCTTCTTTTTCTTTTTCGGGATTGGTACCGTCTGCACGTAACACAAGTGTCCCTCTCCCACCTGCTCTTTACAGATGTTACAGTAATGGTATTTATCTGCGCATTTGTGGACATCTTTCAAACGCTTGGTGATCCAGCTACCGCATTCCTCGCACCTAGTCATCAGGTCGCATACGTTATTACCGGCCTTGTTAGGTTTGAAATGGTTCCAATAACATCTCATACTATGGAAATTACCGCCACAACTATTACATTCGACATTGGCGTCTTCCCATGGGCAAGGGGGTGAGGACAGGCACCAGTAACATCTGACGGGGCAGACACTTCTATGGTTATCCATGTGAGAGTATCCCACATCGCAAAAGTCACAATAGTATTGTTTTTCTACCAGACCAGGCATGGAGGTGATGGCATCGTAGTGGTTATCGGTGTACAAAATATGCAGGAACTTGGGTTGGATCCTCTCGTTGGGCGCAGTCCCTCTGTAAAGAGAAAAAAATATTAAGTACATGGAAACACAAACAAATTAAATTAATTTGCATTCACTAAAAATACACAAAATACTTACTTGTACAGAACGTCAAATTTTAGAGTTTTGGCTACAGCGTTCTGTTGATAGATTTTCAGCCTGTAGTTGGGCGTCAGGACTTTTTGGAATTTCTCCCACTCGGCTGGACCGCATCCATGCTCGCTAGACACCCCTGCCTGGTCGCATAAAGCTTTGGCTCTTTCTTTCTGCAGTTTGTAATCCTTAATTTTTAAAATCTTTTCCCATTCCTTGTTCCATTCTTCTGAGTCTTTTTCTGGCTTATTGGCATGGACCATGGTCACGACGATGGCCCGCGACAGACACATATGGTCCTCGTCATTTACAATACTGACGATGGACTTCTTCCCCTTTCTGAATGTCTCCTTATCCGAATGCAGATGTTTTACGGACCCTCCACTTCTCCCCATAGGCATCTCTACATGGAGTAAATCAATGGTGGTCTGGCCGTCCTCCATTTTAAAGTCCTCGTTGGATTGTTGGACCTTTTGGACTTCTTTCAAAACGGCGTCCCCAGACATCTCGGTACTCTGGGAGAACGGGATCCATATCTCAGATTTCAACGAAGGATGGTGTACGATGGCCCGAACGTAATCTGCATCCTTGATGTTGTTCTCGTCTTTTAGGTCGTCAACCAAAGTGTTCATGATCTTGGGCAGTACTTTGGGAAACTGGGTGGGAGAAATATCTTTACTCATATCTTTGAATTGTACCGTATACTTCTTTCCCATGGTCCTAAACTTTCGGGACTGGTAGGCTTTGTTGACATTGATGTCGTAGTAATCCCGTACATCTTTAGCGTCAAAGTCGCGCTGTTTGTTGGTTTCTTCTTCATTTTTTTCCCTCTGGGTAGATTCAACATCTTCCCGGGTCTTTTCTCTAATGTCAGCAACAGTTTTCTTGTCAGCAGCCATCTCGGTCTCTTGTCAAGGACAGAATGATGTTGGCTCTGTGAAAATTGGGGTTTATATATACATAGGGAATTCTAGAACATTCGGTCACGTGACTGATCACGTGATCACGTGTCATTTGACCTTGAGTATGACCTTGAGTTTTACATCCATGACCTTGACTCTGTCCTTGAACGGGAAGGACACGTGTCAGTTATATATTACCTAAAATGTTCTTGGTAAGCGCCTGACCTTATTGTACTAACCAATTTTTTTTTCCACAGGATTCCAGGTGACTGACATTATTGTACTGACCGACTTTTCTGTAGCGCGCCCGACATTAATGACGTCATATGTTCTTGACACTTCTAGAAAGTTCTTACTGGCAAGCTGCCAGCGCGTGCCGTTGACACGAAAGGTTGTTTGAAAGTCAAAGTAGCACGTGCTGTTGACACGAAAGGTCGTTTCAAAGTCAAAGCTGCAGGTGCAGAGTAAATGACGTCATATGGTTTTGACACTTCTACACAATTCTTACTGGCAAGTAGCCAGCGCGTGCCGTTGACACGAAAGGTCGTTTGAAAGGCATATGTTCTAGAAAGTTCTCACAGGCAAGTAGCCAGCGCGTGCCGTTGACACGAATGGTTGTTTGAAAGTCAAAGTAACACGTGCTGTGGAAGGTCGTTCAAGTGCACTAAGAGCTAGGACATATGCAAATTAGACAGAACACTCTAGAACAATGATTTGAGTATATATTTCACACGCATTTTCAAAGCCAGTCATTCATGCTATGTGCTTCATAGGAGACACAACTAAGATGACTTCTCAACAAGTTTCTGATATTGATTTAACCAACTTTGAATTTCAATGGCCAAACGGCAATGTACAGCAGCAGCCTGCAGACAACAAAATGGACGACATCCATAGCAATTGTCAGCGCATGACTGCCATGATGGAAGATGTACAGACTTCCATTTCCAAGATGCAAGCCGACATTCAAACATTGATGGATAACAAGAGAAATGCAGAAGAGGGAGATGAACCACCCAAGAAGAAAGCCAGATACGTATGTTGCAATTGCAATGAAGAGGGACATTTTGCTACCGAATGTCCTCAGCCGCCCAAGAAGCAGAACAACGTTTGCTACAAGTGACAAGGCACGGGACACTGGGCCAAAGACTGTCCTGTACAACAGGAATACAACACGTATCCGGGACCCAACAAGTACAGGCCAAATTACCCCAGACCCATCTATGGAGCAAACAGAGGACGACCCATCTATGGAGCAAACAGAGGACGCTCACCTATGGCGAGTCAGAATGTGAGACCACAGTACAGTGCATAGACTTTTTTCTGAAATATGTAAAATGTTGAATAAAAGTTGTATAAACTTTCAATTTGTCTTTATTAATTATTTTTCATCTAGTTGTAGGGGGAAATTATTCCTTCCACGAATAGATGATTTTCTAGAACAACATTTAAAAATAGGTCTGGGACTTTCCAAACACCTTAATATAGAATTGGGAATTCCTTAGGAATTTACCATGGACTTCCCCATTCTATAAATAAACACGGAATTCCCCTCGGAATTTCCCCTTTCCCATACACAAATCCCGGAATTCCCCTGTTCTAAAAATACTACCCACCTTACCCAGGCGCCTTACACTACTTATACAATTACTACTTTTTCTTACTTTAAGCCAGTATTTCATTATTTTAATTTTCCTTAATATATAACATGGGAATCTACCAAGTTCAAAATACAGAAGCTTGCTACTAACATTTCTTTTTACACCCAAAATTTTCTTACAAAACATAACATGTACTTTTTCTATATCTACTCCTAGATTAAAGCCCCATATCTCAGAACCGTATGATAATATACTGTTTACATATGTATCAAACAAAGAACATTTTGTCTCCGTATTGAATGAATAATCGTTAAATTTACTGAAGATACTAAAAAATGCTTTCCTCTCTTGCTCTGCCAAATGTTTTTGAGTTTGTGTAAATTTGCCGTTATAATTAAGCAATAGTCCTAAATAATTAAACTCATTTACAATATCCAATTCTTTATTTTCGTAATGCCACTTCTCATTACTTTTTAGTTTACCTCCATTTCTAAAAACAATAATTTTTGTCTTGTCTGTGTTGACAGTAAGATCCCATTTTTTACAATAATTCGATAGCGAGTTCAAAATTTCTTGCAAGTCTTCAGGTGTTTCTGCCAGAAGAACCGTATCATCTGCATACATGATCAAAAACAAGTTAACCAAATTTATTTCTAATGACTTACAATTTTCAGAAATAAATGCAATATTATATGTCTGATTTGTTCAAAATCTCTAAAAAATCTGCATCTGTCTGTTTTCCGCGAAATCCTTTGCCGATATCACTTAGATTACTGATTTCAGTACTCTTTCAGAAATTACTAACTAACATGAAATGAATATCTTTGATCGTGTTTAATTAAAACGGAAATCGAAAAATAAATTATAAGTATCAGTCATTTCCAAAGAGGACTGAAAACAGTGATGCCCTTGACTGTTAGAATTAAGAAATCATTAGAAGGAATGTAATTTAGATAAATCAAGAAATCCACGATGACTGCGTGGAAACTGTCAAGGTGTCGTTATGTTGTACACTATATTATGTATGACGTCGCCCTATGACGTTCGCCAAAGTTGACCGAAAAACGTGTCAAAAACCAAATTTCTATCGCCTGTAACCGGTAACAAAAAATAATTGGGTCCATGTTTTTATTATTTTTTTGATATCAGTAGTTTCAGAATGATTTCAAGAAAAATGCACTGGAATATAATGAATCTGTCTCGACTCGTGTTTTAATAATAACTGTAAAGGAATAGGAAAGGTAATTTTTTTTAACCTTTTTGTGACAAAATAAAGGAGAACAACATGCAAAAACATGCAGCATATCCATGTTATTGACAATATTTTTGTTGATTTATGCACATAATTTAATACATTTTCCTAATCAATGTATTATTTTCTTTGGATGACATGATTTTAAGAAAATTATCTTGCCAAATGTACAAGTGCGTAGTGTATCTTTATTATTAAACAACGGCTAGATGAAAGTCCCATTTTCGTTAACGTTTATAGAAGCATCGGCTCAAATAAAAGTGAGAATAGCGGAAAAACTAGGGGATGTTTTGGATGATTTTATTATATCAACATGAAGAGTAAATCTAGTACATAGGATGCAATTTTTAAAGGAGAAATGTCGACTAGATTTTGAATATTTGTTAAAAGTATATGAAAATCAAATATCAAAAGTAAAAAAAGCTGTTTAAATATGAATTGCAACATTTATTTTACAAATTACAAGAAAATGTTATTATAAACTCGGGATTTAAGAGATTTATCACTCAGAAATCCAATTCAGGGCATTTTGTCAACATCCGTTGTATATTTTGTCTTATTTGACGTTGTCATTATGCAGTCAAGCGCATACGAACGGCGTAAAAATATGCCATGTAGGTAGCGTTCTACACCTACTTTGTGACGTTATTACTCAGGAAAACCAACTTCATCAATTGGGTTTAATTTGCATATTATAATTAAATTTAGCTTTTAGAATATGTATAAATCTTATCAAAATATACTCGTTTTACGTAAAATGTAACTTCGATATGACGCCTGTACCGAACGACCTTAAACGCTCCAGTAACGACGTTTAGAAATGTTTATTATGCACAACCAATTTAATTTCCTGAGATGTAACTATAAAAAGGAACGTGTTTGTATTTTGCATGAAAACGCTCGTGACGTAACAGTGCATAAGATCTAAAGAAACATGCCGCAACGGCTAATCTAACCTGCAAACTGAAACCGCGCTGATCAGTGATCTGAATTTTATCATCACCTTTAATGCGAATGATTTCATAAAAAAGAATGAAACAGTCAACTGTGGTGCATATATAGAAAATAAATGTCATTACTTGTGTTTTGTTACGAGTATGCAACACACAGCAAGTGCAGTTATCGCATGACGCTAACGCGCATTACATGTATGATATATGCACCTGCTGTGTGTTGCATACCCGTGACTATGCACATTCTCTATATAAGAGGGCTGATTGAAATGTTGTGAGGCTCGTATTGATAGATTTGAATTTCATCAGACATTCTGCATTACTTTTCTACATTATCCCCTTCAGTATCTATACACTTTTGCCACCGGTGTTCAGGGGCCTCAATAGCACCTTTAAAGACCTCCATATCCTGACTGGTCAGAAAGCCATCCACTGAAAGTATGACGTCATCATCGGACTGAAAGTGGGTGTCAGAAATAGCTCCTTTCGGTTTTGGGAATAGATGAAAATAAGATGAATAAGGCGGATGCTCAATCAAATTAAAGACACAGTCATGAATGACAGCCATGTCAGTGACAGACTTGTAAACAACATACCTTTAACTAGTCAGCTTTTCGCGGTGCTTCTCGTAAATGTGTCAGAAGTGAAGCATAGTTTGTTACATTGATTGCCTGACAGGTCCCTTTTGGAGATAATCTATCAGCAGTATACCTTCTGTATCCCAGAAAACCGAGGCTCACAACATATTAATAAGCCCTCGTATATGCACAACCAATGTAATTCCCAGAGATGAAATTATTGAAACTTCGCATGGAAACGCTCGTGACGTAACTCTAAAGAATCATGCCCGGCGGCTTATTTAACCTTCAAACTGAACCCGCGGTGATTTGAATTTTAACGTCACCTTTTTACGAAAAAATGCGAGTTTTGAAAACAAGAATGAAACAGGCAACTGTGGTGCATATATAGAAAAGATGTAATAATTTGTGTTTTGTTACCGTCATGTAACACACAGCTAGTGCATTTATCGTATGGAATATGGCTGGGTCGATACTGGTCTCAAGCGTATCGAAACTTATCACGATACAGAATCTACGATACGATATGTATCACGATATTCAACATGTATATTATTGTAATGAGAAGTTTGACTGTACTATGAAAAAGGAATGAAACTGGAGTACCACATCTAGATTATTTTCTGATTAAGGTGGTTCGGGTATCGCCTGACGTCATCACTAATTTCCAAAAGATATAAGAATAACGTTGTATTGCCTTATTTAATGACGGATGTTTAAAATAAATTGATTAACAAATATCTAATCATATTTGAATAATAAATCCTTCAATTTTTAGTTTGTCATACAGGTTTTTTACGCTTATTTTGGCGTACAATATAGCATTTTTGTATTTAAATTTACAATATCTTTAAAAGTTATGGTCGAAACTCCTTAGAATTTGGTATACTTATAAATTGTTTTACCCTTAAAACATGTAAATGACGAAAAAGCTACCTTGCAGGGAGTTTCCTTTAATTAAAGGGCATATGAATATAGTTTCTGGCATTTTTGACATCAAATATTAGCCCGCAAATTGTGACATTTTTTACCATTTCATTGCTATTTCTCAAAATATTACAATTGTCTTGTCTTCTACTGCTAATTATAATTACCTGCATTTCTTAAACAAGTCTTTTCCATCAGAAAATTTGACTTTATATTCCTTATATTCATTTTTATCCAGTTTTCCTTGGATATACTCAAAATTTGGGCAAAATATCATTTTCCACTAAGAGTGCCCGATTTTGTTCAAGTTATAGACCCTAAAGATGCTCTGCACGATGCATATATTTTATACATTTTAGAATATCTGAAGATAGATTTTTAGTTTAGAGAAAAAATTAAGTTAGTTTGACCATCCAAACAATGTCAAAATAACGATAATCGAACCCCCTTAAGCTGCTTTTCTAGCAGTAAAATTCAACAATCAACAAAATATGTAAATAGAATATATTAAAAAGAAAATTGTAAAACATTCTTTGAATTTTTTTTTTCAAAATGAACCAAACTGCATATGTTAAAAATCATAACAAATATTCAGTGAACAAATCATATATGATCATAAGATCAGTTGTAGTTCTGAGGCTGATTAGTACATGTATGTATGCCAAAATGGAACTTTAATCATGAATTATTATCAAAAACTACATAGGCATTAGGCAACAAGTATGTTTCAAACAAATTGAACATAAGTTACCATGACAACTGCTGAGCAAGCTGGAAAAATATTGTTTTATGAATATTTCATTCAGATAGGCAACTTGATATGTCTGGAATGAATCATTCTTGTTGTTTGCACATGTTCATTTTCAGAAATATTACCTTGTCAACCCTGGATCAAGGCAAGATCTGGTAGTAGTAATAATATCACCAGCAGTACTGAGTACTGCTCTTGCAAGTTTGGATAATTCAGGATATTTGTCTCCATTTGTAGACCACCAGCTTATAGGATTCTCACTAATATGTACATTTGGTTCATTTTTGTAGTGTCTAATTTCGTCTCGTATCACATCTACATTTGATTTGACTCTTCATGTAGACGATGTAGAAGAAACTATACAGACATCTCCAAAAAGATCCTCCATTGCTCCTTTACATTGCCTTTCTGGAGCCAACTTACAAACCCTCTTTGGCAAGGAAGGACAGCCATCATTGTCACCTTAGAAAATGAACACTGAAGATCAGACTTAAATTTCCCTTCATGGGGTTATTTTAGCAAAAAAGCAATCAAATGAAACAAAAAATGGAATACTGTAAAATTTAATTCAGAGTTGTTTGTAATCAATAATTTTGCTGAGTGATAAAGATAATTGGTTTATTTATAACTTAATTGTTCTTTTCTTGTTAAACATCATAAAAATCATTTTCATAAACATTATTTATATAGGATCCCCTATACAGATTCCGTTTTTGACACTTTTAGCTTTTCACTTGTTGGACCTTGATTAAAGTATCATGCCGATGATGCCATTGACTTTAATTAATCAATAAATTAAAAAAACACTGTAATTCGTTTTCATACCTTTCTCTCTGTCACCTGAAGTTCTAAGGTCAACTGATGAACCCTCACCAAGCTCTGGCAAAGATGGCAATTTTAGGATTGTAGCACCAGATCCTCAATGTATGTCATTGGTTTGCGGTTCAGTTTTTACGTGAGAAATGATAATTGTCCATGTTATACATGAACAATAACATTCAGATAAAATCATCATAATATATGAAATCAGGTATTGGTAATTGTTTCATTAATTAAATTAGAAACTTCAATGTACATAAGTATTTTTGTAAATATTTTGATGAACTTTTGTTTTCAATGATTGTATAAATATTCAACACATACATGACTAGTTTTGCTGTTGATACAAACATCGATTAAAAATGTAATACTACTATTTATATCACTTACATGGACATCTGCAAACAGACTTGCTTTTATCTCCAAGTTATCATAAATCTTGACTTTTGTATCTTCATCAACCTGAGTTAATGAACGGAACCTAGGATCCGGCGCAGGTGCCATCATAAAAATTCCAATTCCTCCTCAGTTTTGTACCTTTGATTCAAATCTCCCCTAACAGCAGATTTTACATCTGTGATTACTTTACAGTCACTGGCCTTTTCAGACATACTTTCTAGTATTTGGGTTTCTTGGGGGAATTTATGGATACTGTGGGATAATTATCATCACAAATAATTGCTGTTGCTATTTTAAGAGGTTTTCAAATCTCTAATGCCTGCTCAGTTTCATTGATATCGGAGTCAGAGAGTATCAAAATGTCCGTAACGTTGTGTTTCACTTCAGGACTAATTACGACAGATAGAATTGCAGGTTGTTGCTGCAAAAGCGGGAATTCATATCATGGCTACTATTCCATCTGGTTGGTACATCATTTATCAATCTGTGTTGAGGGGTGTTAAGTTCCAGTTGTTTTATTTGCAAGGAACAGCTGTTGCAGTCGTGGACTTATGGAAAAAGGTCACAATCCGTCTGATCCGAGTCAACTGTTTTGCCATCGACGCCACTTTTAGGCCCCTTTGTGATGCCAAATTAATGGTATGCACAAAGCATTTAACATGTGGAGATAGGTTTGCTATCTGTGCAGCAACATTCATATAGGAAGCATTGTCACTGACTACTGCGACACCTGCAGGAGCATGTATTTACCACTCATTCATGACTTCTTTCAGAGCATTTCCCAAGTTTTCTCCTGTATGAGATGTTGTTAACATTCGTGTGGTCAATGTGTAGTTTTTAATTTTTCAGTTTTCATCACTGAAGTGCACTGTGGCAGTCATGTAAGATTGACAAGCTCTCGCGACCAAGCATCTGTAGTTATTGAGACAGATAGTGCTTTCTTGAGTTCAGATGCAATAATGAATTTCAAGTTCTCATACATCTGAGGTATTTTGATATCAGAAAAATGGCGCCTGCATGGTAAAATATACCTTGGCTCGACGCAATGCAACAGTTCTGAAAATTCTCTGCTTTCAGGAAGGGACAGAGGACGCAAATCAGAAACAATGAACCTGGCGATGAACCCATTGATGGTAGTTGCAGTTTGAGACGTTCTTGCATTTCTCTTTCTGCTTTTCTAACATGCCTGTTAATAGTACTTTGATGACTATTTCTTGAGTCCATCTATTTTAATTCCGGGACACGAACCTGAATCTCCTGTAGATGACTGTTGAATATATTTTCATATGTGTACGCATGTTGGTAGTATTACCATTATAAGGCACCGTGGCTTTGCATTCCTTACAGTTTTTGATTTATTTGGCGTGCGCACACCACTATCGGGTATTGAAACAGAAAACCCAAAGTGCTTCCAAACATCTGATTTGATGTTTGAGGGCAAAATCAAATCTTCAACCTCTCCCTCCGCTCCACTCGTCTTTGCTTACATTTTACTTTTAGTTGACTTCCGGTGTACAAAACCGGGAGCGGAACGGAGTATATAATTGATCCGGATATAGCCATTACGGCTCTAACGTATCGATATGCGTATCGTTGGACCCTGTATCGTGATATATCGATGTATCGTCCCAGCCCTAGTAAGAAACGCACCAGCGCACAGATATCGCACACCACATTTCCTCATGACAAAATAAATGATCGATTATCTAATGTCATTAAATGGTGTTTTGATCGAGAGCGGAAAACTGACATTTGTACATCTGAATCGAAGGGTTTCTTTTCCTCGACAGACTACAAATCATACAAATCATGAACTTGTAGTGACCTGTGTAATGCCTTGTCCTTCCTCTTGGACAATATTTATGTTAGATTTGTTGAGGATCTATACAAGCAGGTTGTAGGAATTCCTATGGGTACTAACTGTGCGCCTCTTGTTGCAGATTTATTTTTATACACTTATGAAAAAGAATTTATCCAAAATCTTCAAAAGAAAAGAAAATTTGATGATCTGAAATGTTTCAATAATACTTCTGGATATCTGGATGATATTCTAACCATTGACAATACTGCTTTTGAATTATATAAGTCAGATTGAAATTTATCCACAAGAACTAACACTTAACAAGGTAAATGTTACAAATACAGAAACACCGCATGCAAGTGTATATGACAAAAGGGATGGTTTTGGATTCAACTTTGTAAATTTCTCCTGACTTGACGGTGATGTTCCAAGATTACCGTCATACGGCATTAACATATCACAGCTCATCCGGTACGCTAGATCATGTACTGATATTTTGGAATTTCACAGTAGAAATTTACAAGTTACCAAAAACCTTTTAGGTCAAGGTTTCCGCTTTCATTACCTAGTTAAGACTTTTTGGAAATTTTATAAAAATTACAGTAAACTTCTTTTAAAATTCGGATCTATACATGCAACAGAGTACATTACTATGGGTATTACACAACCTGTCTTTTATGGTGATATGATAAACAAAATAAAAAGGATCAAAGGTAGGCAGCATAACCATCGAAAATGCGTCAGAATCATCAAACGCCTTTTATACCGTGGATATGATCCTAATGTCACCAGACGGACAATAGGCTTGGTACTTGACCAATCTACAGTCTTGTACAAGCGCATCCTTGAGACTTGCACTCTGACTGACTGTGACGACGGGACTCCATGACGGGTCCTGTCCAAACCTCTTTAGAGAAGACATGGCCCGACCACCTGTCCTCTCTGAATGTCAGTCGGACTCCTCGGATGACTACATACATAAGCTCGCTACAGCCGGCAGAACACGGACTGTATTACGCATGCCCTCTTTTTATATCCATTTACATATTCATCTGTGTTTCTGGGGCCTCTACGTTTCGCGGTCTTGTTTGTGTGAGGTCATCTTACAGTGAGGAGGTTGTTTAACACCACAATTGTACGTTCTTCGAGAAAACGTTTATGTAACATTTGTTTAATAATGTGTTTTTGAGACCATCCCATATTTTGTTCCTTTACGTACCTATACGTAGTACTAAGTTCGTTGGTAGTTATACGTCGTTTATTCGAACAGCTCTATTGAGACCATTCTGACAAGAACGGCAGTTCTCCTGCAGCAGAGTTTGAAATTTTTCTTCTTTTTATCCATAAACTCCTCGATCAATTTTTCTACACAGCTTATTTTGCCAAACATATTTCATACGTGCATGTCTGGTCCATGCTGTAAATTCATCTGTTCTAAAATGATGCTAATGAAGAGTTAAACATATATATTTTTAAATTCATATATAAAATGTAAAGAAAATATGAACTGCATAAAATTTTTAATGTTAAAAATATGCAAAAAAAACCCCATTAATTTTTATTAAACATAAAAATATGCATTGTATGATATGCATATGAAATATGAGTGAAATTTGCTATGTATTTTGCACATATATTTCGTATATTGAATATGCATCTTAGTCAAATTCATCTTTTTTCATTGGTCCGTACTTATGTGTGAAATTTCATGAAAACCAGATATGATGAGTGCCGAAATCTGTTACAGAGAATTCCTATTAAATTGTCCTTTTGATATGTTTTAATTTTTGTGTAAAATATATTTTTTTCACATGTATATAATTTATGAATAATACTACAGACATAATTTAGACATGGTCCATTTGATATTCGGGGGGGGGGCTTGTTTTTTTTCCAAAAAACCCCACTTTTCTCTGAATTTTGATGAATTAAATAAATGTGCTTATGGTGTGACAGAAAAAAATAATCTTTCTCTTACAAGTTATCTGAATTTGAAGAATTACCATAAAATTTATCTTACAATTTTCCAGCTCGAATCGCTCGCCGCTATTTTCAATTCATATTACAAAAATTTTGGCTCGCTTCGATCGCCATTGTTTTCTATCAAAACATAAAATTCCTATTTGAAAATATCAAAAGAATGCATGTTAATGAAAAAAGGGGCTTCCTTAAAGGCTTGAATATGTTATTAGTATATATGTTACAGGGAATAAGTGAATCATGGATTTCATGTAATTCCTGAAATTTAGGGATTTCGTGTAATTCCTGTTTCGATTAGTTATTACATGTAATTCCTGAAATTGTTCTGGTATTTCATGTAATTCCTGAATTGTTATGAATTTTTACACTTATTTCCAAACCTTAAATTTTCCTTTTATTGATTTTAAAATTCTTTATTTTTGAATCAGTTGATGCTGAATATCCTCTATCAAGTACCAAAGAAACGCTTATGCCAAATAAGTAAAAATATTCAAACTAGAATAGGTAAACATATTACCCAAATGTCGAAGTTCTTTTATCATAGTTATCATTATCTTTGCGAAATGGACATAAAACAGACACATGAGGGGTCTAAGAAAAATACATTTTAACTTACCGAACAACAATCTCGTGCTGTACTCGTCTTTTATGTTTTTGCATCCGGTGTTTTGGTGTTTTACTGTTGATGCTGCAACGGGGTCTTGTTGGAGATCTCCTCCCTGCTTTTTTTAATGTTCAAAGGACTATAAAACATAATAACCGAAGGTTTCAATCGAAAATATTAGAACTATTTCACCATCATTCACGTGTCTTGATAATGTGAAAAAAAGAAAGAAGAAATTATAAAATGCTCTGATTTTCAACTATTTATTATGTAAGGTCTAAATAGGTTTTAAAATATATTGAAAATGACATTTTGGCTAGGCAACGGATGTCCCCGCCCGACAGCAAGTATGAAGGTCTATAAAACAAATCTGTGTAAATTATTCCTATATCCCGATAAAAAAATGGAATATCCCCTTGCCTTTGTTTATATCTAAATACTAAGATTTCTAATTGCAACAACTTTCATTGAAACTGAATAATGCAAAGAAAAAATGTTCGGACGAATCCATCACCATGATAATTTGGTACAATAACTGACTTGAGTTACATAGTGACTAGTCTAATCAAGATTTCCATTCATACAATTTTACTGAGTACATGTATTACAGAGACTGATTGAACATATCAATGGGCCAAAAGCAATCTGTGCAATCAAATTGTCTGCTCAAGTGTTTTTCTTACATAGCGTTAATCCTATCAATTTTAAATTGACGAAGACAGCCTTAAAATCATCTCTGATTGTATACATAAACATTTTTTCTCTCTCAGTAGAATTTTATATTATGAACATATAAAATATCTATCATATCGCAATTTGACAATTTTTACATTATTTTGGCCGTCAGGAAGTAAGTGTAAAAATGCTAAAATATTTTAGGAATTACATGTAATCCCTAAAATTTTGAGGATTTCATTTAATCCCTAAAATGACCAAGAATTACACGTAATCACATGTAATTAATGTATTTCAGGAATTTTCATGTAATTCAGGAATTACATGAAATCCCTGATTACACTTATTCCCTGTAACATATATATTACTATTGATAGTTTTTCACCAATTTACAATTCTAAATTTGAACATTTGTCTGAAAGACCCTCCCTTCAGACCGTCTTACTTATACCTTATATGAATTTTGTTTACTGAAGATCATATTGTAAAATTTTTATATCTTTCTGTTTAGATGTGAAGTAAATTTGTGCATAAAAATAGTCATATTTTAGAGGTTTTAGTCAAAAAAAAAAAAGAATTTCTATTAATAAAATATAAATATTCTTCATATATTGTACATCACTAATGTTAGAAAATAATCTTGTTCAATCTTTGCATGAAAAAAAATAATTTTGCTCCGGTCCGGGGCGAAAAAAATAATCTTGCTCCGACAAAAAACCCAAGCCCCCCACCCTCGAATATCAAAAGGACCGTGCCTTATACAAATCGCAATTTTCGCCTACCATCCCTCAACTCCCGACCACTTTTTTGGACAATCCTCCCCTCTCCGACCATCAACAAACCACTCATTTCTTAACCACAACCAATCTCCCTGGATGCAGTCCCATACCAACCATTCTTGCATTTCACTTGTATATGTAGGAGATTAAACTATATTGTCACACATTTTGGTATGCATAATACGGAAGTGTTCCAACTCTGTACCTTCTGGAAGAAAATTTCAAACCAATTTTCATTCACAAGACACGTGTTTCGAATATTACATTCTCATCAGTGATGCTTCCAGCCAAAGTACTTTACATAAGCAGCCAAAACTCATTTCACTAGCGCCTTCTGGTTTTCTTTTTAGAATTTAAACTTCTGCACTTACTTTACAGAGGGTGCGTGGCTCCACATTTCCGGTAGGATCGCTTCAGTAGCATATCTAAATAAAATCTATGCTCAAAATAGCATTGAAGGGATGATGCTAAGATGTTAACCTCCTTTGAATTCGATGACATTTTTCGAGGAAATGACAAGTTTCCGAAACAGCCAAAACATATATATGATGTATAATTGATAAAGGGCCACATGTTTATTACGAATATTAAATACACATGTATCTTGTAAGACTAGCAAATTAAGCAAACGGAAAATGGACGAAATTACCATCAAAATGATTTTTTCTTAGCTTCAGAAAAATACACATACACTCAAGCTAAAATCAACATGACAAAAGCCAAGTGGAAGATTTTAAGGTATTCAATAAATCATAGCGCACATCAAACATCAATTTCATTTAACTTTCCTTGATTTTGAATGATTTAAAAATCTGAGGATAAAGTGGACTACTTCATCCCTTACACACTGATAATACATTCTCCTTAAATGTCTGACTCGGAATTCACATTTACAAATGTTCCGTGCCCGGACGTGATGGCCTACATCAAGTACATGCAATCCTACATCAGCTTTTTAATAGGGCTGTACAATGGGTTCTTCCGAGGAGCCAATGATTCGTCGGACGTAATACATGTAAATATAGCTCTTTCTGTACAAGGATGTTTTGTCTTCCTTGTTACTTTTATGCATCTTAATGAGTTTGTCTACTCTACTCTGTGATATCTTATGTAGGACATTTTTGTTGGTGTTTCGGTGTTTTTTTTTATCTAGGGGAATTGAAACCAAATTCTTCTTTCCCTCTTGTTTTAAAAGTCATGGATATTTATAAATGGAATGCAATGAACTTTAAACCGTACATTATTTCATCGTCATATCACAAATACAAATAATTTGTAAATCATTTTTTTCATGCAAACCAGAAAGTTGGGACACCATTCCTTCTGGAAATATCCATGCTATATGGTAATGCTTAATAGGATATCCCATAAGTACAGAGATATCAGCGAAATGTATTGAATTTCCGTGTTTATTATTCATATATTTGCGCATTTTATAAAGAGGAACTTAGTTGTAAAATCACAGTCGAATAAAGAAACAGCTAAGTAAACATCACTAAATGTGGTTCCACAACGAACGGAACATGCTTTTGGATCTCTTCATGTGTACAATCGGTCTTGGATTGATCTGCCTGATTGATACAACTGTTGGATATCGTACTCATTCAGCCATCAAGATAGAGGGGAATGGATACACAGGACTCTCTGTTGGTATATCAAACTATGTAGAGGAGGACCCAGAACTGATAGAAAACATCAAGGTTGTAATCTAATCTATTTTTTACAGAGAATTGATCTATACACAAAATTTTGAATTCCAATGTATTCATGAAAATCTTATTGAAATTCGATTTTTGTAACCGAAAAATGTTATGCAACACGCATTCTTAAACCCCATAGAGGTATTACTTTTAATATACTCATGACCTATTAAATGATGTACGAATACATATGTACATAATTTTCTTTACTTTCGGTACTTTTCAAATGAGCACCTAGTGATGAGGATTTAATATCCGAAACACGTGTTTGGTGCATGATAACTTTGTTTGAAAATTTCTTCGGAAGGTTTAGAATTGGAACACTTCCGTATCATTGGTATTATCCTGCTTCGTCGTTCGGTATTTTTTTGGACATAATAAATTTCACACCCTTTGGCTTTATCACATTGTTTAGATTGAGGATTACTGACGAGGGCTATGTACCCGAAACGTGCATGTCTGGGCAATGCTGTAAATTGATCTGTTCCTAAATGATGCTATTGAATTTGAAGACATTAAACATTATGGCTAGACTTCGCGGGTCAATATAAAAATATAAAAGGCTTGAATGTGATCAATGGTTTATAAATGCTCAAAATAGAATCACTGAAGCTTCGTTCAAACAATAAGCTTTAAAAAAGTTTTAAGTTTTTTTTTCTGGAAATCACTCCTCGATACAGACTTTTAGACGGGTCTCTAGATGACTTAACACTTTCCCTCTAAAATCAATTTAGGTAAGAAAAGTTCCTTCAACTTAAGAACATTCCATACGCTAGGACAGAATATGTCTAATGATACTCAAATTTTAAATATTTCATCAACCAAAATAACAAAATTTTCCATTTGAGTTGAAGAGTTGAAAATATACTTTGATTCTGTGTTCACATGTACACAGCTGAGTGTTTCACGTGACTGTCATCAAATTCTATAATTTAAAGGAACATGCCGATATCTTTTTTATTTTCTGGAAATGTGGGTCATATAAGAAAGAAGGAGATCTCCGACAAGACTTGGTTGCAGCACCAACAGCAACACACCAGACATCCAAAGTGAAAACACAGAGAAGACACACACAGTGAGAGACAAGGAACAGCAAACGAGACATCAAACATCGAACATAAAAAACAACACATATCCCATATCGGGAGTTAGCTTCTTTTCATATGGTGGAGGTTTTTGTTTGTTTGCCTTGGTTCCTGTTTTATCCTGATTCTGTATGCCTTCGGTTTCTGATTTTCTGAATTATCGATTTTGTGCTGTATACAGGGATATGGTCATTATCCATATTTGTCATAAATCAAGGAGACCCATGGGCAATCGGTGCCGACTTAGGGCGGCCATCATCAATCAGCATCATATCCCACCCGTCCAACTACGTCCTTCGGTACTTTTTTTTATTTTCACAGTCTTAGGCATGTCTGGTATATGCCTCGAAGTTTCTGTCTTTAAATGATGCTATGAGTTTTGAGACGTGACATTCGAACTATTCCTTTTAGTCATATGTCATTTCTACTCGCGTGGCAAATGGACTTCCAAAGTCGGCACCGGTTGCCCATTGGTCTCGTCAGTTTATGTGTAGCCTATTGTGTTTTTGCATCGGGTCAAATTGGAGATCCCCTCCTTCTTCTAATTCACAGACAAAAGCAAAGCAACAGTGATATTGTTTTAAATGCAAAATGCTGATTTGATAAAAAGATATTTGAAAATTATGTATCATGAATTCATGATTTATATCTGACTTTTGACAATTACCTTATTACATGTACCTTATTTATCAAAATAGCATTATACAATTTATGTAAGATCGGGACCAAATAGGGGACGGCTATGATTTTAGACCATTTAGGTTATACATTTTATTCATAAAAGATGGGAGGATATCTGACTGATCTCGTGAAATATCGCTGTTACATGTAAGAAATTGAATACAGAATATGTGTTTAAAACCGCTAAGATTATGTGAATTATCTCTTGAGTATTAGGAATTGATTTCTTTATAAAAAAAAATCATGTCTAAATATGCCGGAAGTACATTTCTAAAAGCGATCACACACCGATAGAAATAAATTTATTTTCAGACAAAAATTAGACCATAGATAAGAGAATTTTGGGTGTACTTCTATCGACTTTTTTAAATAAAAAAGGTTTTACAACGATAACTTTATGGATTTCTTATCTGTTTTTCTCTGAGATAACACCTTTCTGATCAATTTTTTCTTCAACCCTTGTTCGATCATTATGAATCTGCATGTAGGACAGCCTCCCGCCAAACTTTCACTTCCGGTTAAGAGTTCTTCGGATCGTACAATTTCTCATTTTATCCCGAAATTAAAAACCGGAAAAGCATCCCGTTCAACCAAAATGCGGCAAAATTTGGCTGATAGTCATCGTTAACAATTGTGGACTATTGCAATGATGAACAACAAGTGCCTTAACGAGAATAATTTACAATATAACAACATAAGCGATTGAACGAAGATTGTTGGAATTAATCTCAACGAAAATTCAACTGAAATGATATGATACTACATTTCTGAAAGAAACCCTTATGACATTCTTGAATCTCGAGCTAATTGTGGTTTATCTCATTTGTAACAAACTGTTACCATGATTTTTCGGTGTTTCTAAAAAAAAATATAATTTTCATTTGTGGCTTTATCCAAGTCAATTGTTTCATTTTCGAGATCATTTAGTGATAACGTTAACAAAAGAGGTAAGGTCTTATACAAAAGTATTGATATTTGATATATTTTGGAAAAAAAAATCTCTGTGGTATCGTTTAAAGAATACGGTCTGGGATGTTGCTGAACTTTTGTCTGTGTGTATATGAGGCTAATGGGGAAGAAAGATTTGTAGGGGGCACGTTGTATGAAACTCACAAATCTTAACTATAGAATATAAAATAATATATGACCATTTGACTTCGTTTCCCTGCTTGTTTCATCAGTACCATTCATTATCTGAAGCAGTTTATCCGGTGAAGTGGGAAGGAAATATTCAACTGAAGTGGAGAGGAAATATAGACGATGGATACACATTATGAAATTTAAAAACTGAAGTGTCTTCTTCCACTTGAAACAATAATATTCCCTTTCTCTGTTTGCGATTTCAAAGTAAGATAATTCAGATTGAATAGTTGCACTCACTGATTAAGGCACAGTAGAAATCTAATAGTTTGTAAACTGAAGACTTTTCTGTTTCATTACCAGGGTGTAGTCGATTTGACAGCCTTATATAACATAAGGCTACCTACAAATGTCCTTTCCTATGAACTTTTTTTGTTCATTCTTATCTGTATGGTAGTACTGAACGATTCTAGCTTGGTTGCCACTCTGGCAACCTTTGGCAACTCTTTTTATCGGCGGAAATCCAAAATGGCCACCAAATGCCTTCCACCAATAGGTTAAATTAAATTCTTTCTTCAAACATTAAGTGTGGCACATCAAATCAGGAGTTTCGAGGGTCAACAAACCATTCAGAACTACAAATTCAAGATGACCGCAAAATATCAACCTCATTATGGTACAATGAGAATATTTCAATAAAACCTTCGTATAACACATCTTATTTGTAGTTGAATTGATCCTAGAATACATTTATTTTGGTTTTTTTGGTTGTTTTCAGCTAACACATGTTTCTGGAACAACTCTGCTTATCGGAGGAAATTCAAAATGGCCACCAAATGCCTTCCACAAATAGTTAAGATTAAATTCTTTCTTTAAATATTAAGTGTTGCACATCAAATCGGTGGTTTTGAAGGTTAACAAACTCATTTCCAATGTCCTCTTGACATTTTGAGCTTATTTTAGGCTAAAAATTCAAGATGGCCGCCAAATTTCAACCTCATTATGGTAAAATTGTAGATTCCAATAAAAAGTTAGTGTTACACATCTTATTTGTAGTTACAATGATCCTTGAATACATCTATTTTGCTGTTTTGGTTGTTTCCAGTTCACACATACTTGTAGGACAACTTTTTTCATCGGGGGCAATTCAAAATAGCCGCCAAATAGTCCCCTACCACTGAGTAAAATGTAACAATTACTTAATATATCAAGTGAGGTACATCTATTCAGTGTTTTTAAGGGCCATAAAATCCATAACTTGTGTCTTTATGTTAATATGGGTTTATTTAAGGCTGAAAACTCCAAATGGTAGCCAAATTTCAGCTTCAATGCAAGAAGATTTATTTTCATTAATTTTTTTTCTAAGAAAAAGTAAGGACAACACATCGTATGAGTAATTTGAAGGTCGTAGTATTCCTTCGCAGGGATCTTGCTACGACTTGAGCTTATATATATATGCTTATTTCAAGATTTCCACCTTAGTTGGGAACTAAGAATAATACAGAAGAAACAATGAGTAAACGTTATAAATCAATATGTGAATACTGTATTCTTCTAAAAAGAAAGATCACAAGCTAGTATTGCATAAGACTAACAATATCATGAAAAACGAATAAGAGTTACATATAAGATTGGATGGTTTCAGCTTTAACAGACTAGGATTCATCAAAATAATAATGTCATTTGTTTGATTAAAATGGTATTCAAAGGACAAAAATAAAGTTTCCCTACTGATCATGTTGGTAAAAGACCAGTTTGTTTGACGCAGGGGATTCTAGAGTAAACAAGAAAAACTCTAGGGGTAACTTGGCTATTTTGGATCTTTTGACCATCATGGCAATTTCTTTGCTTGGCCTGTATAACTTTTTTCCAATCGGCAAGAATGCAATAGAAAGTGTTTGGTGTTTTCTTTACAACAGTCCTACGATTTAATTTATTTTGAGTTGAGCTATCTCCTATATTTTGGCTGGAAGTACCGCTAATGAGCATTCATTGTCCGAATCATGCATGTCTGGTGCATAGAATGTATCGTTCTATGTACAGAAGGCTGCCCAATAGTAACAGGATTAACTTAGCACTCTCCTTTCTCTTTATAAGGTCGGTTAAGTTTGTAAATGAACTGGCCTTTTACATTTTCATCCGCTATGATTACATGAAAGGAGGGGATCTCCAACAACACCTAGTCGCAGCATCAACAGCAACCTCCCAAAACACCCACTGTAAAATACAAAAATGACACGCACAGAAAGAGACGCAGTAGTACAATGAACGTCAAATCACAGAAAAACATAAAACACAAATGACTACACATAAACCAACGAGACCAATGGGCAAACGGTGCCGACTTAGGACGGCCATCTGCCTCGTCAGTAGCAGACGGTGTGGTTATCCTGGATTACGTGCGCACAACCCTCCCACTATTCCGATTACCCAGAGGTCTCGAAGAACGTACAATTGTGGTGTAAAACAACCTCCTCACTGTCAGATGACCACACACAAACAAGACCGCAAGACGCAGGGGCCCAAGCAACACAGATGAATATGTAAATTGATATAGAAAGAGGGCATGCGTAATACGACCTGTGCTCTGCCGGCTGTAGCGAGCTAATGTATGTTATCACCCGAGGAGTCCGACTGACATTCAGAGAGGACAGGTGGTTGGGGCCCTGTCTTCTCTAAAGAGGTTTGGACAGGGCCCGTCATGGAGTCCCGTCGTCACAGTCAGTCAGCGTGCAAGTATTAAGGATGCGCTGGTACAAGACTGTAGATTGGTCAAGTACCAAGCCTAGTGTCCGTCTGGTGACATTAGGATCATATCCACGGTATAAGAGGCGTTTGATGATTCTGACGCATTTTCGATAGTAATTCTGTCTACCTTTGATCCTTCTAATTTTGTTGATCATGTCACCATAAAATGCAGGTTGCGAAATACCCAAAGTAATATACTCTGTTGCTTGTATGGGTCCGAATTTCAAAAGTAGTTGACAATAATTTTTGTAAAATTTCCAGAATGTCTTGACAAGTTTATGAAAGCGAAAACCTTGACCTAAAAGTTTCTTTGTTATTTGTAAATTTCTATCATGAAAATCCAAAACATCAGTACATGCTCTAGCATACCGGATGAGCTGCGAAATGTAGATACCATAAGACGGTAATCTAGGAACATCACCGTCAAGCCAGGGAAAATTTACTATATTGAATCCAAAGTCATCTCTTTTGTCATACACCCTTGTATGAATCTCTCCATTAATAATTTTGATATTCAGGTCCAAAAATGGTGTTTCTGTGTTTGTGACGTTCGCCTTGTTTAGAGTCAGTTCCTGTGGATAAATGACATTTTTATACTTTTCAAAAACAGGATTGTCGATAGTAAGGATATCATCCAGGTACCTAGAAGTACCATTGAAACATTTCACATCATCATGTTTTCTTTGTTTTTGAAGATTTTGGATAAATTCTTTTTCATACGTGAATAAAAATAAATCTGCAACAAGAGGCGCACAATTAGTACCCATAGGGATCCCTACAACCTGCTTGTAGAGATTCTCACCAAATCTTACATAAATGTTGTCCAAAAGAAAGGACAAGGCAATACAAAGGTCACTACATGTCCATGATTTATATGATTTGTATTCTGTATTGGAAAAGAAACCCTTTGATTCAGATGTACAAATATAAGTTTTACCCTCTCGGTTAAAGCACCATTTAATGAGTTTGGACAATTGATCATTAATCTTATCGTGAGGAAGCGTGGTGTACATATTTGAAAAGTCGTACGAAGAAATCGAATTGGCTTGAAAATTTCTCGATTTCATTTTGTCAATCACATCCCTTGAATTTTTAATAGACCAAAATAAGTTTACATCATTCCTGTTTAGAACAGTTTCACAATATTTTGCAACGTGTTCCTTTATCACCGTGAGTGCTGACGTCAGATTTCTAGACAAAATTGTAGCTGAGCAGTTGCTAGAATTAGCAATGTATCGAAATTTGTAAGGAGACTTGTGCAATTTTGGTATGCAGTTTAGTGTAGGAAGATCCAGTTTAGAAATAGGGATCTTGAATGAAGAAATTTCACTGTTGTGTTTGTTCAAAATGTTAGGAACACTTTCATTGCTTTGGATATAAGTGTTTGTAGACGAAAGTTCCGAAACCAAAGTTGATATGTAGTAACGTTTTCAAATGATTATGGTGTTGTTGGCTGCTTTGTCTGCAGGAGCGAAGACATATTTTTCGTGTAAATTGCGTAATTTGGATTTGAAATATCTTTCAGATTTAGAACTTGGATTTTCGAAAAGATGAGGATTTTTGTGGAAGTTATCTATTCGAATATCGGTAATATCCAACATGAGGTTCTTCCAGTCATTCAGAGAATGTGACTCGACCCCTTCCGATTTACACCATCTTTTTGTGTAGTTATCTAAGGCTTCCTTGAGTTCTTCGCGACATTTGATAAAATATATCTTGGATGGAATTCTGTACTTAGGTCCTTTCTTGAGAAGATTGCGGAGCTGCCTGTCCTGGATAATTGAAAAGACACCTGTTACAATATGGCCAGCTGGTTTATAAAGGTTTTTCAGAAGTTGCACATTCTCAAGAAGTAGGACTTGATTCAAGAATTTTAGGATCTGATGTTACTTTATTGTAGTTAAATACGAAATTTCGAATAGGTTTTTTATACTTGTAACAAATAAGAGGAGGTTCAAAATTCTCAAAATATTGAGGAATAGCACTTTGGACGCGATGATCCCGAAAAATATTAGAGATGTTAAGAAGATCGAAACCTTTGTTAATAAATGGAATTTTTTATGAATCGTCTTCCAAGGGGAATGTTTTTAATGACAGGAAAACGTTTATTCTGTGCGAATGCGACAATGATATTAAGTTTGAATCAATCAGTATTTCTTAAGAATGCAACCTCTGCTTCATCAAAGATAGATTTCAATTGAACTGCTGGTATTGATGAGAGAGCATGAAGTAGTTCATGTCTGCCGCCGTTTCTTGCAATTATAAGTAGATCTCTGAGGGTACGATGTATTCTAGCTCTGTTTCTAAGGTTTCTGTTTCGCCTTTTTCCGTGTGACCTAAACTTTCGTTTAGCGTCAGGGCGGATTGAAAAGACATTTATCTTTGTCGAGGTCGAGGAAATATTTCCTTGTCCGTAAATTTGATCTTTTAAAAAAAGGGGGTACGCAGTTTGTAATTTAGTGATCCAGGCAAGTTCAGCTTGTAGTCGGCGTTTTTTAATTTCAGTTTTACTTAGATTTTTGAGTTTTGGGAAAGACTGAACTGGAGTAATACTTAAATCCCAAATTGAATGTTTATATTTAAAGAAGTGATGGTACAGGAAATTTCTGTGCTTTTTGTGACGCGAGTTTCTTATCTGATATGAATGATTTCGAAAACGAGATTTTAAGGACTGGCCTGTTTCCCCTACAAATTGGGCGCCACATCCCCTGGCGTTTCATGTAATAACATAAATGACATCTTGATACGATCAATCAACGTCGCTATCAATCTCGATCTGAAACGTATGCCCATTAACTCTAGATGTAATCGTGGAATTGCAATTGATGAGCGGACAAATGGAACATCTCTTTCCATTGCACTGGCGAATGGTTGAGAACCCTCTGTGTTTATTGTAAAATGTAGAGCCTGCAGATGGAGTAGTAGGTGTAATACGTCTACGGGGTATAAATTTAAGAGGTGATAGATGTACTCTGGGTGAGGTAAAAAGTTGATTACTGTTAAATGTCGATGATGGTAACGTGCCTGTAGTGACAGAGGGTAATCTCAAAGGTTTTAATTTAATACGAGGCGACCTTAGAAATGCCATAATGAAATAATCGAGGATAGAAAAGTGAATTAAGATCCTGCGTAGAAGATACTACAACACAGTCAAGTTAGAGAACGATTTGGAAATAAAACACTTCAAACATCGGGTCGCGGGGAATTGTATTACCAACTCCACACTGCAACACGAAATAAGTGTAGATATAAAAGAAAGGAGGGGATCTCCAACAACACCTAGTTGCAGCATCAACAGCAACCTCCCAAAACACCCACTGTAAAACACAAAAATGACACGCACAGAAAGAGACGCAGTAGTACAATGAACGTCAAATCACAGAAAAACATAAAACACAAATGACTACACATAAACCAACGAGACCAATGGGCAAACGGTGCCGACTTAGGACGGCCATCTGCCTCGTCAGTAGCAGACGGTGTGGTTATATATTACATCTAAGGATAAGTTTTACTTCTGGTAGGAGTACAATGATTCAAAATTGAATCTGATGAGTCTTCAACTGTGGTAAGATGAAATTGTACTACGTATGTTTTGGCATGTAAAACTCAAGTGGGTGAAATCTATCTTGAAAGCAATTGTATTGGATATCAGTGTTCCGTTCGGTTTGAAGATTGTTTCATATCTTAAACAGGTTTTCATTCCAAATGTTTTCTTACAACACAGAGCGTATTTGGTTGAAGAGTAAGACGTAGTCAATGTGACCAGCTTGAAATGAATCTAGAACAGAACAAGAGCATAAGTCAAAAGAACAGTGACAGGGAAAATGATCTATGTCAAAAATACAGATCATGCAGAAATTCTGGAAGAACTTTGCGCCTTTGAATTCCTTTTGCAGACTTTCAAATAGGACAATCACTTAAGTATTTGACATGATATTTTAACAATTCATAGCCCTATAATGTAGATTCTTGCTTCAGGTCGACTCTTATCCCCCTTTCTTAAAATATACAATATTTGCAATTTATTTTTTATCTTTATGATAAAAAAGAATTCTTCACTTTTACGGTTTGAGAATGTGCAATCTATGTAAAAAGAGCATGTGCGGAACTTAAATCGGACGCATGCGTAGGAGATTGGAGTCATTTTATGTTTAGCCTTTAATGAACCAATAAGCAAAATGACACGAGATATGGCTTTCTTGGCCGTTAACACCCCTGATTAGATGTGCTAAACTTGATATATCAAGTAATTGTTACATTTTACACAATATGTAGGAATGACAAATATGGATAATGACCATATCCCTGTATACAACACAAAATCGATAATTCAGAAAATCAGAAACCGAAGGCATACAAAATCAGGAAAAAACAGGAACCAAAGCAAATAAACAAAAACCTCCACCACATGAAAAGAAGCGAACTCCCGATATGGTAGTGAGACCAGGTGCCCAGGAAGAGTAAGCATCTCCTGCTTGCAAACTATTTGGTGGTCATTTTGAATTTCCCGCGACAAGCAGAGTTGTCCCAGAAGCATGTGTTAGCTGAATACAACAAAAACAGCAAAATAAATGTATTCTAGGACCATTGCAACTACAAATAAGATGTGTTACACGAACGTTTTATTGAAATATTCACATTGAACCATAATGATGTTGAAATATGGCGGCAATCTTGAATTTAAGTCCTGAACGAACTCAAATTGTACAGTGGTGATCGTAGTAGTTTACACACTGTTTTTCGGAAACTTCGGGCACACCTCGGAAACTTCGTTAGGAAAAACTGGTAATTCGGAAACTTCGGGCAAAATTCCGCCATAAATTTACCGATGTTACCTAAAATTCCTAACTTTCCGAATTTCACCGGAATAACCTAAATAATTGTATTTACCCGAAATCCAAAACGAGGCTGCGTTAATATTTATTATTATTGTTTATTTCTTTTAATAAATATATTATTTCGAAATTGTTTTTCATTTGAAGGCATCAAATGTACAACTGATTCAATTTGATTGTCTAACGAGCATCATTTGCACCATAAAGTGGCGATAAAATTCATTTTCGTTTTCTATCATTGCAAACCACGGATCTGTAATTTTTTGCCGATGAGTCGAGGTTAATTTCCTCAAATTTTAGAAAATAATATATATTCAAGGATAATTTTAATATAAAATTAGACAAGTGATCCCTCTCCTTTGCCTTTAGACGTACGTGGTATGGGTCACCCCCCCCCCCCTCTCCCCAATCAAGCACAGACATACATGTACATTTTTTCACTCACTACCGAGAAATTACATATTGCATAATGATGATAATAAAACAGCTTTATCTCTCTCTCTTTATTTTATTTCCCCCCCCCCTTTTTTTTTTACATGAATAGCTCTGCATTTTGTCGGATTCGGAATGTTCTAGGTCTACTTTCGGTTTCAAAACATTACTACGATCGAATTTTTGTAGCAGTAAAACTTGATGTTTTATATTTCTCCCTTGATGAAATGGTGTCCGCCCAGTATTCCGAAGGTCCGATAGTTCGAGGGCCCATAGAGCCGAAGGTCCGATATATCGACGGTCCAATAATCCGAAGGCCCGATAGTCCGAAGGCCCGATAGACCGAAAGTACTGCATTCAAATATACAGAAGGATCCATAATCCGAAGTACCTAAAAAATCGAATATCCGATATTTCGAAGGTCTATTAGACCATAAGTTTAAAGGTCCGATAGTAAGAAGGCCTAATGGTTCTATGGTCTGATAGTCCGAAGGTTTGAAGGTCCGAATGCCCTGTACATGTAGATATAAACATGATACAAATGAGTAAAAGAAGAAGTTAAAGATACCTGACTGTATCATTGAAATTGATAGATTTAGAAATCTAAATGGAGGGGGAGGGGGCTGAAAGAGACATTATCAAGGAACTTGAATTGCATATATATCCAATTATCAAATAAGATTTTAAAAGATATAACAAGACAAATCATAAAGAAATGATATCATCAAAAGGACTGTACTTTGAATTAGATATCTGCAATGGCTATGCAATCGCACATAAGTTAAAAAAATGTAATGATTGCTGTGCGATATAAGTCCCCTACCGGTGGCATAAATTTATGTCATGCATCTCTGTTCATCAATTCATTATCTGCAACAACAGCCAAGAGAAGTCTGAGAAACTGAATTCACGAAATTTGCTAAGTCCACGGGACATAACTCTAGTGAAAATTAGTCAATCTACATCAAACTTGAATTTGATCTGCATCACACTATAATGTATTTACATACAAAAAATCAGTTCATTATCTGCAATAAAAGGCATGAAAAAGTTCAGAAAACTGAAAATTTCATGAAATTTCCCACATGTAAGTCCAAGGGCCATAACTTTTGTAAAAATAGGCCAATGGAAAACAAACTCAAACTGTATACCAAAAATCAGTGCATTATTTGCAAAGAAAAGTCCGGAAACTGAAATTTTCATAAAATTTACTAAGTTCAAGGGCCATAGCTCTTGTAAAATTGGGTCAATCAAAATCAAACACAATCTTGATCTGTATCACATTGAGATATATCCACATGTATTACCAAAAATGAGTTCAATATATGCAACAACAGCGAAAAAAAGTCCGGAAAGCTGAAATTTTCATAAAATTTGCTAAGTCCAAGGGCCATAACTCTTGTAAAATTAGATCAATCAAAACCAAACTCAAACTTGATCTGTATCACATCGAGATATATCCACATACCAAAAATGAGTTCAATATATGCAACAACAGCGAAAAAAAGTCTGGAAAACTGAAATTTTCATAAAATTTGCTAAGTCCAAGGGCCATAACTCTTGTAAAATTAGGTCAATCAAAACCAAACTCAAACTTGATCTGTATCACATCGAGATATATCCACATACCAAAAATGAGTTCAATATATGCAACAACAGCGAAAAAAAGTCTGGAAAACTGAAAATTTCATAAAATTTGCTAAGTCCAAGGGCCATAACTCTGGTAAAATTAGGTCAATCAAGACCAAACTCAAAGTTGATCTGTATCACATTGAGATATATCCACATACCAAAAATCAGTTCAATATATGCACCAACAGCGAAAAAAAGTCCGGAAAACTGAAAATGGGACAGACGGACAGACGGACGGACGGACGGACGGACAGACAGACAGACCGAGAGGAAACTAAGAGTCCCCTTCGGCGTTGCCGGTAGGGGACTAAAAAGGAGGGGGGGAAGGGGGCTGCAGTTCAATAGCGCAAACTGCTCCTAAACAATTTAGTTATTTAGAAAGTAGTGAAAAAATATTTGTAACGAAGTATGTCTATACTGCTGAAAGCCATTGATCAGAATGTTGGAAATATAAGTTGTTTGTATAAGTCAACCAAAAGAAAAAAATAACGAGGACGTCCTTATTCATTGGAATTTGAAAATGTGCGCGAATACTTTTATTGGTAACTAATGCAAAACACACGTTTTTTTTTTAATTTCTTTAAAGATGTGTGTTATAGATTTTATAGGATTATCATAGTTGCAAAGATAGCCTGGGTAGGCGTATGCGCTGAATGAAAGTCAACCCGAAATCAGACTCCAAAAATAGCAACGCCAACGCTGCAAGACATCGGGGTTTTAATATTTCTCATGGACGCACAGACAGCGTCATAATATAATATGTCCCGTCTTATGACGAGCGTATAAAAATCACATTCAATCAAAAAGCTTACAAATTAAGGAATTTTATTGGATATTCGGACTTCTTGGTCTTCGGACTATCGGGCCTTCGGAGTTATGGGCCTTCGAACTATAGGACCTTCGGACTATCGGGCCTTCGGGCTATCGGACCTTCGAACTATTGAACCTTCGTCTTTTTAGACCTTCGGAATACTGAGTGGTCACCGATGAAATGCACGAAACAGTCAGGAATTTGATGAAGAATGATCATAGCCGTGTTACATATTGAAGAACAGACTGGTAAATGTCAGTATTGACAGCAAGGTATCCAAGAATCTGCAAGATGTGCATGGTAGAATTGTTGCATCATCATCATGGCATGCATGTACATGTACTGATGAATGGTACCAGGGACGTATATAGTACGTATCAAAAACAACAACAAACATGGTCCAAACATAATGAAGGAATCGCAAACTACTGTCAGAGCCACTGCATTCAATCCAACAATCAACGATTGACGTACGGATTAACGTACGTTTCTACGTACGGCCCGGTATTCTGGAAATTCAACGGTAGGTTAGTACATGTAGGACATGTAAAATGATCTGATGATGTTTGATTTTGTTTATGATTCGGGCTTGGACCGTTTTATTATGCTGCTGTTGACTGATAATCCTTACTCGGGTAGGGACTATCAGTCAACGGCAGTGTAATATAACGGTTATTATGTTACCGTTGACCTATAGTCCTTACTTGAGTAAGTCGACGGCAGTATAATATATAATTGACTGATAAATCGATCCTTACTCGGGTTAGGACTATCAGTAAATAGCAGCATATTAGAACAGTTTGTGCCTGAATAACAAAATTAAGAGATTATGATTTAAATCACTGTCCACCAGTCTGTACAAAAAAATTCAACCATTGGCCCGAAGACAAGCTAGACATTGAAAATGCCCCAATCTAAAAAGTATTTGGCTTGATTGCAAAGCAGTTCCAGTCTATAGATTGATGATGTCTGCCTGTCTGTCTATCCGTCTGTCTGTCATCCGTTGTCAACATTTTGGTTCAAGTTTCTGGTTAAAGCAAAATCTAAGAAACTTTACCTTGACCTTTGACTTTGACATAGTTAAAGATTTTGGTTGAAGTTTCTAGTTAAAGCAAAATCAAGTGAACTTTATGCAGTAGAAACTTTATGTTATACATGTAGTTGCCTTTGACAAGACCTTTCAATTTATCTCGTAACATATGACCTTAAGTGTCTCATTGAACCAAAATCTCAGGAGCTATATACATAGTAGAAACATAATATTATACTTATTGATTGCCTCTGACAAATCCTTTCAATTTATGCCATAACATTTAACGTGACCTTGACCCAGTTAGTGACAAAAACTTACTTTGCAATCCGGCCATACTGTCTTTAGCAGTGTTTTATTTGTTTATAAAATATAATTGCATTATTGCATTCCTCTACCATATAACCATATAATTTACGAATAAGTGAGAACTATACAATGATATCTATTTGGTAATAATAGGAATTTACCTTTATGATTTATTGTTAGATGATGTGATTTAGATGTTTGTTATCATCACATTTTTGTTTGTACTTGTTTTATTGCAGGATAATGAGAGTCAACTCATACAACATGGTCAAACAGAAGTGAGTGATCATGGATTGGTGCGGCATAGCTTCCTTCCTTCATAATTTGTGTATCTTGGACACCAGAATCAAGACAAGATGAAGAAAAATTAACAAATTTATATTGCATGTAATACATGTATGTGGAATGGCAAAAACATGTGGTTTCTGATGTACTCAGATTGAGAAATTTAATGTCGCCATATAAAAATCACTTAGTTAGGCTGTTTGTTCATCTGTCTCTGACTGTCTGTCCGTTTGTCAGTCTGTCACATATTTGTTTGTAACTTACTTGATATACATCATTCAAACATTTTTTTTTAAACTTGCAGAGATAGTAAAGCATGATGAGACTCAGCAGGTCAAGGTCACTTTCAAGGTCAAAGATCATTACGAAGCATTTTTAATTAAAAATTTTAAAATTTCATTTATTTTTCATCAAAATGTTTTGAAACATTGTATAATTCAAGAAATCGGCATTGATATATTAGGGCAGGGACAATACTGCACCCAGCCGATATGATACGTATCATGATACCCGATATCGGATATAATATGTATCGCAATACTTTATAAATTGATAAAACCTTCTCAAAATCCTCATGATCCTATTTGATACTATTTATATTCATCATATATAAGTAGCTTTTTTTCATTCAACAGGTTATATGTATTCAATACTAGCTTTCTGACCAGAAATTTTTCTGATTCCTATAACATGTACTTCATAAACCAGGAAACAAAATGTTTACATGTACTTTCATTTTCTCTGAAAGTTATTTTTGGTTTTGGCGTGGTGGACAAAAATCCAGAAAATTCAATAAAAATTTTTTTGTAAAATTTTAACTTTGGCGTGTTTGGATATATCGATACTTGGATCGAGAAAAAAAATATTGTGATGCATTGATGAATCAGAGTATTGTACCAGCCCTATGATATATGTCACAGGTTTTTAGATCATGTGTCACATAGTTGTGAACTTAAGTTAAAAGGGAGGGGGATGTTCATTGAAGATACATGATCATATATATATATATGGCTACAGTATCTATAGCTAATTGATATGCATCATAATGAAGTATGTTTAGAGGCTATAGTCTAGCTCAAGGTCATTTTCAAGGTCAAGGCAATGTTTTAGGGTCAAACATGTGACAGGTGACATACCTGTTCTTGAACAGTGTTAATCTTGTACTCAAATGTAGACAGTAATTTACCATCTACTGCCATTCACACTTGCTGTCTTTTGACAGTTACAGTTGTAAATTTTTATTGTCAGATTGATAGTATTCTACATGTACTTCATCAGTTGCAAGAAAGGAAATAAATTGTAAAGCAACTGGGTTTTGGTCTCTAATATTAATTTTTTGAGCTATACCTTCTTGACCTAGAAGGTGTTGAATATTGATCCACATTGTACTTGAGCTGAATAAGCTATAATAATTACAATTACAATGAAATTGAATGGGTTAAAAATCTTTGCAAAAATATATATACACAAACATGTCAGCACAAAATGCAAAAAAAAAAAAAAATACCGAGCACACACAGAAGTTGGATCAGCCAAAGGTCTATAGATCATGTTTACACATGTAAATTTATATTGATGATGTGATTAGAATCATTAGATCACTTATTTGAATATCTGTTTATACATGATCATGCTCATCAGTTCATTATGTTACACTTCCTTTTGATTTCTACTTTACCCACTGCAAAGCAAATACACCGTGCATATATGCGGAAAACTTTATTCAATGTCTGTTATTCAGTATCTATGTCAAGGTTATCTTCAAAATCAAAGTCACATATTGAGGGTCAATCTGCAACGAGCAACTTGCCCTCTCCTTGAGCAAATCAGTTTCCGGTCCTCCTGGTTATCAATTTTATTGTGTTGTTTGCAGAATTGCTACGTATATGTAGCACTCAAGGGTTTTTTAATGACCTGAATCTAGATCAGAGGTCAAGGTAACAATAGACTTTCTTGGCAAAACTTTGTGACAAAACTATTTCCCCTCTACATGGTTTTCAAAAACATTTGACATAATTACTCTTAGGACCCAAGGGTGTATTATGCTCTTAAATAAAAGTAAGAGGTCAAGGTCATATTATACTTTTTTTATGAAACTGTTTAGAAGATTCAGTATGAATACTTTGAATGAATAGTTGGGTATAATTCATTCCTTTATGACAGATCTTGCATAGGAGTTTTTACCTCAAGATTGCAGACAATCACAGTTTTTCGGACAGAGTCCGGCAACATATTTGTATCTCGGGACTTGTAAAAAAATTATAAATAGTGTGTGACGGTACGGTTATCGTGCCCGGTTAGCTCAGTTGCTAAGAGCGTCTGCCTCCATAGCATAAGGTCTCAGGTTTGATTACCGGACCGGCCACATTTTTCATTCTGCCTATCACAATTCATTAGTGCAAAGGGCTGTCATAAGATTGAGAACACCTTGGAAAGGAATTTGTTAGATAAAGAGTTGTAGATGTAATGGATAATGGTAGTAAGACAAAAATTTTAACAGATTTGTCGAACAAATTATAAAATATTGAGAAGGACAAAGGAACCCCATATGATTTTTATGAGAGGAGGGGCAGGAAGACTGCATCCCTCCCCAAGAAAAATGTCCAGAAAGGTTGCACCTCTACAAAAAGAATCTAGCCCGAAGGGTCTGCTGAATTACCTTTGGTCATGCATCCGCTAAAGAACAGAAAAAAAAATCAGGCCCTGATCAAGGACTTATAAACAGTCCTTGTCCTGATCGAGGGTCTCCAAAATAAAAAACAACAACAAAACCCTCCACGCCTCTCCATTGTACAAAATGCTGTTATTTTTAAAAGCCAGTGCGGCAGGGACGTATTATATACCTCCCCGGCTAAGGACAGCTGAAATTCTAGAAAATCAAAAAAAAAAAAAAAGAAAAAGAAAAAATACCACACACACAAACACACGATGAGGAATTATTTAAAAAAACAAAACACAGAACTTGCCTGAAATTTGCAAACAAGTTCGATCATTAGCTCGGTTTATAGTCGGTACACAGTGTAAAATCGGCTTTTTATGTAGGAATATAATATATTACTTATTGTCTTTGGAAATTACATTAGTTTTCTCAATTTGAAATTAAGAAATTTCTAAGAATTTTTGAAAGTACCAAAGTGTTTCCACTGCGAAAAGTACAACTTCGTCGATCAGAGGAAATTCGAATTGTTTATATTCAACGATCTTTTCTTAGATAAGATCTTTTCTTTAGTTCAACGATCTTTTCTTTTAATACTTTTCTAATATCGGATCTTTTCTGTTTTTTTTTTTATTTATTGTACACAGGGGGCCGAAGCAAGGTTTTTTTTTAATATTTCAATGACTGACGTGTCCCTCTTTCCATTTAATCAGCTACGTAACGTACAGCGATTTTCCGCAGATTCCATATATCTTTCATATAGAATCTGTGGGAAATCGTTGTACATAGCTGATTAAATGAATCGAGGGAAAGAGGGGGGGGGGATTTTGATTGCAGAATGATTTCATGGAAATAAAAATAATCTGTCTACGGCCCCCTGTGATTTATTCAATACCAAATTTGACTTGTATACATCATGATGTATGTGAGAATCTAGACAATCAGGGGAGGGGAAGAGTTATAACAGTGTGAGCCCTAGTATTGCAAATTGCCAATAAAAAAGTATATGAATATGTTTGGAAATTTTCAAGGGATATACCCCCCCCCTCTTTTTTTTTCAATTACACCCCAGAATTCCCGAACACATGTTGCATTCCTTTTGTGAACATAATTGAAATTTCGTTTTGTTGAAATCAATCTTAAAACTACCATTACCCCGAAACACCCGAAATATTACACTTTTTCCTAAAAAACCTAACTAAAATACCTAACTTTCACGGTTTACCCTAAATTTCCTACCGAATTTTAATAATTCGGAAACTTCGGTCAAAGCGGTAATTTTCGTAAAGTTAGGATTCGGAAACTTAGGTAGGATTTTTCCGAAATTCGGAAACTTAGGTTAAGCCTCGGAAACTTCGGTAAAAGTGTGTAATCTCCCGCGATCACCACTGTACAAATGACATCGGAAATGGGTTTGTTGACCCTCAAAACCCCTGATTTGATGTGCCACACTTAATATTTAAAAAAAGAATTTAATTTCATCTATTGGTGGAAGACATTTGGTGGCCATTTTGGATTTCTGCCGATAAAAAGAGTTGCCCAAGGTTGCCAGAGTGGGAATCAAGCTAGAATCGTTCAGTACTATCCCATAGATAAGAATCATCAAAAAGAGATCATAGGAAAGGACATTTCTAGGTTCTGAAATTTTCAAATCGACTAGTGCCCAACTGATATAAAAGATAACCATTGCTTATTATTATAGATAATTCATTCCGATTCCAATTGACATGGTAATTACAGAATGATTCGTTTGTCCAGCGTATGTTTATTCTGTTTAGAAATATATTAAGATATTTTCAATCATTTTAAAATCTATTTACATAAGATCAACTTTTAGGGCCCAGACTGGCAGAAAAATTCAATTGTATTTCGCATTAAAATTAACAGAGGAGACCGCTGCACCATTTGACTAAAAAGACCCATGTACACTCGCCCTTTTGAAGATTCTTTTTTCAAAAGTAATTCATCATTTTAAAACGAATAACGTATAAATAATGTAGAAATGGACAATTCCGCAGTTTTTGCAGATATCCCACCCATCCTTCTACGTCTTTCGGTACATTTTTGGACATAATAACTTTCACACTCTTTAGTCATAGTACATTGTTTAGATTGAGGATCAGTTACGAGGGTTAAGTACCCGAAACGTGCATGTCTGGTCCACGCTGAAGATTTATCTGTTTTAAATGATGCAATTCAATTTGAAGAATTTTAACAATTGAATGAAATGCATTTAATGATGCAAATCAAGTTAGAATTTTGTTCGAATATGACCTATTTAAACTAGTGCTGTATATTGATATTGGAATATTGAAGAGTATCGATATTTTGAGATTTTCAATACGTATACAAAAATGCTGAGTATCGATACTTTCAGTACAACTGATAAAGAAATAAAATCCTTAACTTTTCCTTAACTTATCTTTATATTTCTTCAGATTCTTCTCTGATCACATCAACGTAAAATTTAGACAAATGATTTCAAATATAGCTTCTATCTTAATTATATTCCAATAAATCGGGTTGCGAACATGACGTTATGTCTAAGTTTTGAACGTATTAAAAATTTACCAACATTAGAATACTTTTGACGCTGTAATTCGTTGTGTTTGTGATGTTCTTACAAAATATTGGGTGTCTCATATTTAGCAAAAATGTAAATTTAAGAAATGACTGTCTTAGTTTTGGTGGTCATTGGTGTATAAGTCGCGATTCACACGGAATTTGCACGTGACTCAATATAATTCTTTGATAGATCAAGAAACACTTTCCATAACTTCGATTATCATCTGTTTATTTTATTTTATTTTAAAATTATATTGAAAACATCCATATTTCCCTGACATTGTCGCCATAGCACTTTCTATATAGACATAACGTCAGACAGTGCATGAATTTTATATATTTTCATTTCCATGTTTCATAAACATCGACGGCGGGTGCGGCTAGCCAACAGGCGATGCTTACTCCTCCCGGGCACCTGGTCCCACCTCTAGCTTGATAGGGGTCCGTCGATGTTTAATTTTGTGCTCTATTGTGAGTGCTGTTGAGATTATCGTCAGGATCTTCTTTAACTCATTTGTGTCACACTTATGCCCTTTGCCGTGTGGAGCTCGTGAAAAAGTTCCCCGCGAGGGGTTTGACAGTAAGTGTTTTGAATAAACTTACCTGACATTGTCGCCATAGCACTTTCTATATAGACATAACGTCAGACAGTGCATGAATATTATATATTTTCATTTCCATGCTTCATAAACATCGACGGCGGGTGCGGCAAGCCAACAAGGGATGCTTACTCCTCCCGGGCACCTGGTCCCACCTCTAGCTTGCTAGGGGTCCGACGATGTTTAATTTTGTGCTCTATTGTGAGTGCTGTTGAAATTATCGTCAGGATCTTCTTTAACTAATTTTAAGACGTTAAACATTAGCCCTGTTTTATGAAGTTCTCATTGATTAAAAAATAAAAAAACTCCATTTATTGATTCTTTATTAGGATTTTTTAGAAAAATGCGTATTGTATTGAAAATATTGAGTATTGAAGCAAAATGTATTGTATTGTATTGAAAAAAAAAATTCAATATACAGCACTAATTTAAACACGGTAAAACAGACAAGAATATATTTCATACGTATAATATGTATCACATGTTTTATGTTGCCTTATCTCTCTTCCTAAAAAGGTTGGATTTCATTTTTCATTAACAATTATTTATTTTACTTTTTACTCTTTTATGTGAGTGTGCTTGAATTGAAATTGCCTCTGTCTTATATGCTTGATATATAATCTATGTCTTGATGATAAAAAGTGTTCGATTTGATAAACTGATATTTAGAACCTTGGAATTCCGTAATTTTCTGATCTTTAGATGCACAATTTTGCCTGATGGACACAACACAACCTCTAGATTGATTCCAATTAGTTTGAGAATATTGTGGAAGTTCTATTTCCCGATGTTCGTGAAATGGACCATATTGCAATAACCTTTACTTGTTCATTGCAATCTTATGAACCATTTTAATTTTTTGCGCATAGATTCTCCATTTTTAGACAGCAACTGATAAAGGCTCGTTTGTAAAACAAAATGATCTCTTTGTTGTATACAAAGTATGAAAATATCAATTGAAATTTGATTACAAAAAGCATAGATGAATTTTGGGAAACTTTCAAAATAAAATCATGATCTTGATAGCCGGTGTTGTATAGTAGTCTTTCCCTCTAGCCATCTTTCCTCCCGGAAAAATGGCTATATAGTGGTTTTCCCCTCGGAAAATGTACTATATAGCAATTTTTCATCGGGGGAAATTCTGCTACATAGTAGACTTTCCCCCATGATATAGTAGATTTTTCCCCGGGGGAAAACTGCTATGTATATAGCCATTTTACCCCCCTCGAATGAATTCCGGAATTTTTTTAAATCCATGTTGTAAAAAAGCACGAAATTAATCCTCCAATTCCAAACACCGCATAACTAGGTAGAATATTTGAAATAAGATATTGGCTTTGACATTGACCTTGAGATTTGAAATTGTCATAGAAAAATGTAATTTTGAGTTATGAAAAACATGTGTCATATTTGCTTGGAAAAAGAAAATAATTAGCTGTCATAGACTTTTGACCCTGAAGATACAATTTTAAATTATACTATGTCGTAGTAATGTACATATAATATATCAAATATTCCGTTTAAAGTAGCTCTTACTTCTGGTCGTGAGAGCTTATATTCTCCCTATAATATCATTTTTTACCAAAACCCCTACATGGTAGGGATATCTTTCCTCCATGCTGCCAATTTATCTGTTCTTAAATGATGCTATTCAATTTGAAGACGTTTAACATTTATCGTCTATAAATTCGAATGACCCAAACCTTAACATTTCACCTAATGGAAATATTCAAAAATTCACTTTTTGAACATCGCAGAAACATTTTGTAGGCAAAATTATATTTGAAACCTGTATTATCTTAAAACCCAATGTGCAATAATAAACCTGATTTCAGCTAGTACCTTTGATATTGAGATTTTACCTTGACCTATTGTAATACTACTTATTGTACCAAAACTTCATGAAATATTACATTGACATCAAAACTTTACAAAATTTGATAAATTTCAAATATTGACCTTGACCTAAAGGATTGGTCTTAACTTAGAGGTTAAAGCTGTACTTTGCCCTTGACCTTATAGAGTTAGTTTTGATTAAGAATTATTAAGAGACAGACAGTCTGACTGACAGAAAGGCAAAGGGACAGACAGACACTTAAGGACACAAATACGGTTACTAATAGACACAAAAACAGGCAAATAAATAAAGTTACCATAAGACAGACACATGAATAAAGTAACACAGAGGCGAACAAACACAAATACAAACAGGCAAGCACATATAGGCAAAGAGTGTTAAAGACACAGAGCGACAGACAGGCAAAAAACACAAGGACAGACATACAGGAAGACTGAAAAATACAAACAAATATATATAGACAGTCAAAAAGACGGACACAAGGATAGACACAGACACACATACAGAGAATCTCAAAGACAGACAGACTGACTTACTCATTCGTAGAAAGACATGGACACATGACATAAAAAGACAAATATAGATAGACACCTAGACCGAAAAAAAAAAACCCAGATTGACTCAAACATAGACCCTTTCACATATACAGACACACAAAAAGATAAAGACATGAAAAAAGAAACAGGCAGAAAAACTTACAGATGCATGCGCAGACAGACACACGGAGAACGATATCCAGACAGGAAGGCAAACAGATACAAAGAAAGATATACAGAGATACTCACCCGCAGACAGATTGACAGACACTAATAGACACACACACGGATTAGACAGATACACCCAGACAGACACATAGACAGACATATCGACAAACAGACTTACACACAGACAGATACGACAGACATACATACAGTCAAGCATACAGTCAAGCATACACAAAGCACAGATGCACTCTCAGACAGGCTGGTGGATGGACGGACAGAGAGATACAGGGATACTGACAGTTAAATAAACACGCACAGACAAACAAGAAATAGTTTTTATTGATAGAAAGGAAGAAAGGAAATGACAGACATGAAGAAAGGCACAGACAGACAAAGAGACAGATACAAAAACATGCAGATAATATAAGACAAATTGAATGAGCATTTCGAGATCACAGACATATTCTCGTCAGTTCTTGATAATAAAGACATCAAGAAAAAAATTTTTTGATTTAATTTTTTCTCTCTCTCAAATATGAAACCCTTAAGTAACAATAACGATAAATATCAACAATAATTTCGGACATTGCAATATATCGCGGTATATATTTCAGTTGTGATAATAAGCACTTTTAGACGTAGACATGTTGCAATATTATTGATGTTAAAAGTCTTCAATTTAAATTTAATAGCTTCATTTAAGAGCAGATAAATTTGCAGCATGGACCAGACATGCACGTTTCGGGTACTTAACCCTCGTCAGTGATCAATCTAAACAAGGAAATATAATCTGAATAATTAATGAGATAAAGAAGATCCTGACAACAATCTCAGCAGCACCAACAATAGAGCACCAAATTGAGTATCGACGGACCCCTAGCAAGCTAAAGGTGGGGCCAGGTGCCCGGGAGGAGTAAGCATCCCCTGTTTGGCTAGCCGCACCCGCCATCGATGTTCATGCACGAAAATGAAAACAATATCTATGGAACATGCACTGTCCGAGGTCCTATCTATATAAAAAGTGCTATGGCGACAATTTCAGTGAAAAACATCATAACACTTAATGTCAAACCCCTCGCGGGGAAATTCTTTACGATCTCCACACGGCAATGCAACGTCTGAAGATTGCTGTATAAATTATTGATATGTTAACATAAGTTATGAATTTCTCCATCAACATTTTGCATATGAGATGAAAATTCCCAAGCAAGACAAAGTTGTCATTAAAGCTATACCGGTATGTGATCTCCCAGGGATTAACCTGTTAAGGTTAGGGTTGCGACTACAAGGAGATAACTCTATTTTCATATCACATAATATTAGAAACCGACATAAACGATACATGGTATAAATGAGATTGTTACATTACTTAAAAAAATAATGCTCCTTGAAACTTTCGTTGCTGAATGGAAATCAATGAAAAATCGCCGAAAATAGGGGAACATTTGTCATTTGCGCACGAGTTCTGCTACCAAAGATCCAAACATAAGAATATTTACTATCCATTATACTTTTTAAAAGTGAGATTATTAAAAATTCGAACTTCAAGTTAAACTCTATGTTTTTGGGTCAATATGTTGATTTTTTGCATAAATTATTGTGCTATTTATAGAAACAGTCATTTTGCTCAAAAACTAATTCGGGTACATATTCATTTGACTGCTTTAGGATAAAGCAATACCATAGATATATATGTAGAAAAAAATTGTGTAGCCGGCGACCTCCTAGCTATTAATGAAAATAACAAGTTGTTGCCATGGCAATCAGCAACATAGTCTTTATAAGAAAATACTCTTCTTAGAACTGATTATTTTATCAGAATTTCTCAAAATAGCCTTTAATTGATCCACAAGCTATAAGAATCCTGAAAAATAAGGATATATATGCATTTTTGAAATTTCATGCATTTCAGAGGTATGTAAAGTTATGATGTGGTATTCTGTAAAATTACAGAAATGTTAAAATAGGCCAAAAAATGGACGTTTATAGCCAAAAAACGAGACGGGCAAATTTTAAGATTTAGGTGTGAATAGTTCGAGGAGATGTTCCTCTACATATTAATGTGTCCATCTTTCTTCTACCTCATTTCTATTTAAAGTCGCCACCCTGACCTTAATATAGACAAAAACTATATATTGTAAAACGGTTTAAAATAGAACCATTTGCACATCTCGACATTAATGTAAACATTTTGTTTGACATTATCCGGTCACCTATCACAACTACTCAATGTCAGGTATTTCTTTTTTAAGCCTGAATATTCCATTTTCTCTCTGGTTGAGGGGAAACTGTGCTCTTGTATGTATTTACTGGTTGTTACCAATGAGCGAACAACCAATGATATTCGGTTTTATGGCGATGTTACTTTCACGTATATGACAAAATATATGAAGAAATTATGTTCAGCTATAAAAATTGAGTCAAATATGTCTCTTTATGTTTAGACATTTAAGGTACGCTTTATGATGACGTGTTGATTTCTAAAGAATTTGTTAGGTTAAAAATTAAATGAAGTATACTCATTTTTGGTACATTTTGGTTCTGATGGGGTCAATTCAACATTTATTCTTAAGAATCACACTCTTCTATGTATATACACATGAATGAGATGTAAAGGTACACATGGAAATTGCATTCAAGCCCGAATGTTGACATGTATTTATATGCAAGTTATTAGCAACGAAATACCAAACTTTGACATCTTAAACATCTTTTTTTCAGAATGCATTCACCGAAGCATCTAGGATACTATATAAGGCAACAAATTACACAGTATATTTCAAAGGAGTTGACATATATATTCCAGAAGAATGGTCAAGCATGAGAGCCTTTAAAAATGTAACAGGGAAAAAAATGGGAAATTTTCCTATCATTGTTGACCATAAAATTTATAACGATTATGTACCAGAAGTTCGTGGCTTGCAATATTGCGGTGGATATGGGCTGTTCATGCATTTAACTCCAGAGTTTTTATCAAATAAGCACAGAATGTCGCTTGGAGATCGAGGTAAGTGCAACCGAGTAGAAAAACCACACGAGGAAGGAGATCTCCAACAAGACGCAGCAACCACAGCAAAATAATGAAACACCCTTTGCGAATACACAGTTGGGAGACCAGGTGATGGTACATGATGCGAGTTTTTAATTGATACTATATATACTATAACTTACATCACATATGATACATGATTCATGTGATCTACTTTAAGCCAGGCGTTCACTGTCGCGAATGTAGAGGAGAATGAGCTACGATCAGAGGCGAATAAACAATCGTTTAACATTCTTGTCTGTTCTCATGAAGTATTTCTTGGCGCGATAGGCACACGATAGCGCTGCGAATGAAACAAGAATATGCTACGCGTCCGCTCCGAAAGCGAGGCGATGGTGATAAGAAAAGAGAAGAATGCGACACGAATGTTCCAAGATATAAAGACACTGAGGCGAATTAGAGGCGACTGCAGGAGACATGTCCGGTCCATGCTATAAATTTATCTGCTCTAAAATGATGCTAATGAATTTAAAGACGTAAAACAATGGGCTTTAAACCGATAGCGCTGTGATGCAGGGATTTCAGACACGCCTTTAACTCGATAGCGCTGTGATCATGACAAGAATTTTACAAAAGCAAAACCAAATTTATTTGACATATCCAGGAGCATCAATAACCTTGTTGACCTTGACCTCTTTCCGGGTTGTTTTCTTGAAAGGCATTGTCAACGTTTTCAAAATATTGATCCGCACACTTTTACATCAACTCTGATAATCATTCTTGTCACTGTTATGTGTGTATGTAGTACTATCGTGGTAATATCGTGTCACGGTCGTGTCAAGATTGTGGCTGATTCGGGTTTTTTTTTTCATTCGCGTCAGATTCTTCGCGCATTCGCATCACATTTGTGTGTGTCAGATTCTTTCTTGTTGGGGTTCTGTCGGGGCTCTATCGTGGCTCATTCTCCTCTATCTTGGGAACAAGAATGCACGAGAACGTGATGAGAACGAGCTGCGAATGGAGATGAATGCAACGCGAATGCACTGTGCATGTGCCGCGAGTATGAGCCGAATTAGAATTCACACACGATTGTTTTAAACAATTTGAAGCATTCGCGTTGGTGCCGGGAACAGATGAGAATGCAACAAAATCACCTAATCGTAGCTCTATCGCCTCTGCATTCGCGACAGTGGAAACTCGGCTTTACTAATTACATGTAGCACGGCATCGCTTCTAATGCGTCACCTATAATGCATCACGCAATTGCACAGAACATTGGAGATTGTTCATTGATTAAGTTGTCCTTCATCTTTCTATTAAATGATAAGGATGTATTGCCGAGTTTGTTTATTTCTGATTGGTGGAGACGCCGTTTGATAGAGTGTACATCAGAGTTAGTTGACCGCTAACGCTCGAAAGCGGTCTATTCGGGATTGAGTGACGTTATAATAACCAGCACGTGCGTTGATTTTCGTAGTGTTAGATCTTGATTTCGCGTATAATTACAATGCAAGTATATATCATTTAATCCTGATAATTTGATAAGCAGTTATTCACTTTTGAGTTTGGTCTACTCGTGACTATAAAGACCTGGTCGAGCATTGGTTAACCTCGGCCAACCAATACCTGACCAGGTCCGTATAGTCATGAGATTTGATCAAAAGTCAATAATTATATAATGTTATTGCCTTTGTTTGTCCTATTTTCTTTTCTTGTTTATGTTTTATATATAATTTTATGTATTTTTCCAGAATTTGTAAGCCTTCTGATTGTGATTTTTAAAACATGAAAAAAACTATTTTGTGTTAAACTTTCATTCACGGATAACTAGACATTAGGGAGCAACCATTTGATATATATGGCGGGGGAGGAAGATATTTGAAGCCCGTTTTTTTCTAGCCATTTTAAGTGCCGGAATTGATTTTTCGCCTTCCCTTTGGGTCGGATTTAATTTTCAAAAAAACATTTTCCAATGTTTATAATTACTCTTAAAGTATAAATCAATCAGCGTGATTTTTCGGCCTTATTGTATATCGAACACGGAGTTAGATCAAGTACCACGGAAGTGTAATTCAACATTAAAGAAGTATCTATCAGTTATTCAGTCTCAAAGTTGAGAAGACAAGGCAGAGTCTCTAGAATTTCCATATGAATGGTTGCGAACACTTAATTAAGGCTTCTCTGGCTAGCAGTCTACACATCTCTTCTTTTTTCTAGAATGGCATATGAAACCTCAATTGAATGATACTCAACGTAGACAGGCTATAATATAGTGTTTTGATTTCATTCTTTTGCATAAAGTTTGTTCCAGTTTTATTTGTACTTAGTTTATAACACAAAGAAGTGTTTCCCAGGCATGTGGAAAGGTCCGAAAGAGGTGATGGGGAGGTGGGGGCAACTTCATGATCCAGATGTTTTTGTTTTTTTTTTCTCTACACTCTTGATCCGGAAAGTCTTACTGCCCTCCCAAAAAATTAAATGGTTGCTCCCTTATGCATCGATTACATTGTATATTTTCTTCTTTTCTAAGTCAAGTATACAACAAAATGATATGTCGTCTGGTATTGTAGTTCGCAAACTCGTCGCACTGACACAGATTAAATCTAAGTGGATACACTATACACAATGTAACATTAACACAGAAAAGAGGATTTGGATCCGCCATTGAATGGATGTTTACTTCTTTCAGTGAATGAATGTTTACTTCTTTCAGTGAATCAATGTTTACTTCTTTCAGTGAATGAATGTTTACTTCTTTCAGTGAATGGATGTTTACTTCTTTCAGTGAATGAATGTTTACTTCTTTCAGTGAATGGATGTTTACTTCTTTCAGTGATTGAATGTTTACTTCTTTTAGTGAATGAATGTTTACTTCTTTCAGTGAATGAATGTTTACTTCTTTCAGTGAATGGATGTTTACTTCTTTCAGTGAATGGATGTTTACTTCTTTCAGTGAATGAATGTTTACTTCTTTTAGTGAATGAATGTTTACTTCTTTCAATGAATGAATGTTTACTTCTTTCAGTGAATGGATGTTTACTTCTTTCAGTGAATGGATGTTTACTTCTTTCAGTGAATCAATGTTTACTTCTTTCAGTGAATGAATGTTTACTTCTTTCAGTGAATCAATGTTTACTTCTTTCAGTGAATGGATGTTTACTTCTTTCAGTGAATGGATGTTTACTTCTTTCAGTGAATGGATGTTTACTTCTTTCAGTAAATGGATGTTTACTTCTTTCAGTGAATGGATGTTTACTTCTTTCAGTGAATGAATGTTTACTTCTTTTAGTGAATGAATGTTTACTTCTTTCAGTGAATGAATGTTTACTTCTTTCAGTGAATGGATGTTTACTTCTTTCAGTGAATGAATGTTTACTTCTTTCAGTGAATGGATGTTTACTTCTTTCAGTGAATCAATGTTTACTTCTTTCAGTGAATGGATGTTTACTTCTTTCAGTGAATGGATGTTTACTTCTTTCAGTGAATGGATGTTTACTTCTTTCAGTGAATGAATGTTTTCTTCTTTCAGTGAATCAATGTTTACTTCTTTCAGTGAATCAATGTTTACTTCTTTCAGTGAATGAATGTTTACTTCTTTCAGTGAATGAATGTTTACTTCTTTCAGTGAATCAATGTTTACTTCTTTCAGTGAATGGATGTTTACTTCTTTCAGTGAATGGATGTTTACTTCTTTCAGTGAATGGATGTTTACTTCGTTCAGTGAATGAATGTTTACTTCTTTCAGTGAATCAATGTTTACTTCTTTCAGTGAATGAATGTTTACTTCTTTCAGTGAATGGATGTTTACTTCTTTCAGTGAATGAATGTTTACTTCTTTCAGTGAATGAATGTTTACTTCTTTCAGTGAATCAATGTTTACTTCTTTCAGTGAATCAATGTTTACTTCTTTCAGTGAATGAATGTTTACTTCTTTCAGTGAATGGATGTCATACCTAAAAATCACAATCAAATGGCTTACAAATTCTCGAAAAATATAAAACAAAACTTTCTCACGAAAAAAAATTTGGACAAACGTTTTCATTCTAGAATTTCTCAATTATAATGAGGTCCAGGTCAACCAAACTTGGTCGGTCAGTATCTTGTTAAACCCCTTGACTATTGATTTAAAAAATAATAGAAGTCAGAATGTTGAGATATCATTTTGTCGAAAATATCTCCGACACATGAGTAAAATCCTTGTTATTGATATTTTTTAAAGTGCATGTATGTATCCCGGCGATCTTTCCGCCTGTGGGTAAAAGTATAATTTCTATTGTTTTTCAGGAAGAACCATTGTTCATGAATGGGCACACCTACGTTATGGAGTGCTTGACGAATATCCATCAATTCAAAAAGCCAATAAAACCCTTAATTTCTACAGTGTGGAAGGAACTTGGAAACCTGTAAGGTTTGTAACTTATTTGTAATTGGTAATACTATGTATTAATCCATTTCATTAATTATATGTAAGTGAAGATGTATTACTATATTAATTTGTCAGCTTTTGTCTTTAAATTCAGTTTTGAATAAGGATATATTCTTATTTCTTGATATCACCATTTTATTGCTTCATATGCATAATTTTGTGTCTTTGTTTCTTAAAGTGATATTGATTATATTTCATTTACACATTTTTGCAGTTTTCGTTCACAGATTTTAGTAAATTGGAAACTTAATTACAGAATAGCTTAAGTTTAGAATATTATGTTATGTTATGTTAGATGTACAAATGACATAAAAGGTTCCTTATTAACGGACTGCTCTGACGAGTCTACAAAATGTAGGAGGTCATCAACCGGGTTTCCGGATGAAAACTGCATATTTTGTCCATCTGATTCAAATACTGCAAAGGCCTCTTTGATGGGATACAACTTTTTAAATAATGTAAGTGATAAGTTTAAACACCTTTCTTTATATAATCTAATGAGATAAAGAAGATCCTGACGACAATCTCAATAACACTCACAATAGAGCACCAAAATGGAGCACCGACAGATCCCTAGCAAGCTAGAGATGGGGCCAGGTGCCCGGGAGGAGTACGCATCCCCTGTTTGGCTAGCCGCTTACATACAGAAATAGCAAGCAGTTAAGCATCTTCCACAAATTATATTTACGTTGAAATTATTGATAATGTGAAATGTTAAACGTCTTCAAATTCAATAGCATCAGTAACAGATACATTTGCAGCATGGACCAGAAATGCACGTTGCTTGAATGATAATACGTAGGAGGTGATTAGATAAGGACCATATATAGCCCTGAATTTCATGCCGCAATTCTTGCAGAAACATGTCAAGAATAATTCATTATGAACAAAGGATGTACTGGGGCGTGAGGGAAAGACAATGTTCTGGAAAAGATTTCCATTTTCTATTGATTTCTTTATCCAAAAACAGTTTGAACCGAATATTAGCAATATTATGCAGAGTTGATCTAATATAATTTCAAATAAAGACTTTTTTTTTCGAAATTAGTTTTTTTTTCAGGAATACATCTCCTTTTATCAGCAATGTTTTTAATATTGCAAGCACTCCCTGATGAATAACATAGTATTGATTTACTATATATCATGTTATATCTTTCATTCAATTCTTTCTCAGCTGGAAGAGTTTTGTGATATTGACGACCCTAGTACTCCTTCTGCAAGAAGACATAACAGCAATGCAGATAATTTGCAAAATAAGTATTGCAATGGACAAAGCATCTGGGAAATTCTACGAAAAAATATTGATATAAATGGTAAAAATCATACTCTCCATTCTGCTTAATTCAGTTATGATATTTGTAACAGTAAGCCATCAACTGACTGTCCGTCTAAATCGTCAGACATGTTTTGTCTAACTCCCAATCTGTACCCAAGAAAGGTAACAAGAAAGGAATTATGCCCCCTTTAGTCCATAATATTGCTACATTTGACACTATTTTACATGAGCAAACATGTATCCTCTGAATAAAATATGTGTTTGTGAAACAGAGGTGCCCCTTGAATGCATAATTGTAGAGATAATGCTAAATTTTAACATACTTCAATTAAGGGCGTTGGTATAAAAATCTGGTGTGAAATAATTCATAATTGTCATTTATACGATTAAAGATCATATACACATATGTGCAGACTAGAAAAGCCCTATAATTTTATATCCATATGTTATAACAAATTCAAAATGCAATCCTCAATGTTAAACGTCTTCAATAGCATCATTTAAGAACAGATAAAATTGTAGCATGGACATTATTAAAAAGTAATATGAAAAAAAAATGATTATAAGTCAGTGCATTTACATTTAACTTAAGCATTTTCAAATATCATATTGAAATATATGCTCTATCGTAAAAATGTATTGCTCCATATAACAAAAAACCCCCCCGTATCATCAGTGATGGTGAGTCCAAAAAGTGAATATTAGGATAGCGAAAATCTAAATTGACCTAAAGTGTATGTCAAAGATAAAGTTTCGCATCAACATTAATTCTCTCTAAGCACTGATCAAGGTTAAGAAAAAGAAAATTGGCAACAAAGGGATGAACTAGAAATAAAATGTATTTTCATAAAACATATTTATTCCTTTAAATAAAGCCTTGATTGCTATTTCGTCCTAGGAAGTTTGTAAAAAAAAGTTGTCCTTCATGTCTCTATGGAGCTGTGTTGATTCCGTACGTTTGTCAGATGTCCTTTCTCGTTAGATAGTTCTGTTTTACATTTTCTTACAAATCCGTAGGATCTTTAGATAATGATAATATTGTAGAATCTGATTTGTAGAGTCTTATTTGTAGAGTCTGATACGAAGAGTCTGATTTGTAAAGTCTGATTTATAGGGTCTGATTTGTAGAGTTTGATTTATAGAGTCTGATTTGTAGAGTCGGATTGGTAGAGTCGAATGTGTAGAGTCTGATTTATAAAGTCTGATATGAAGAGTCTGATTTGTAGGGCCTGATTTGTAAGGTCTGATATATAGAGTCTGACTAATAGGGTCTAATTTGTAATGTCTGATTTGTAGAGTCTAATTTGTAGAGTCTGATTTGTAGGGTCTGATTTGTATGGCCTGATTTGTAGAGTTTGATTTGTAAAGTCTGATTTGTAGAGACCGATTTGTAGAGTCTGATATATAGAGTCTGATTTGTAGGGTCTGGTTTTAGTAGTATAATTTGTAGAGTCTGATTTGTATAGTCTGATTTATAGAGTCTGATTAGTAGGGTCTGATTTGTAGAGCCTGATTTGTAATATAGGTCAGAGACCACTTAAAGGCCGGTTCTGATTGGAGAAAAACCTGTAGGGTGAGGGGGCCTGTTATTTTAAATGTGACAGAAGATGTGATTGGCTATCAATTATATTTTCTTTTGGTATATTGTTTGAATATGATATATATAAGTAAAAAATAAGTGCAATTGAAATGTCGATACCCGGATTTTTTCCCTAGCTCCCGATCCGCTAAAGGGGACGGGCGCGGGAAAATTTGAAAATTCTCTGCAGGGTACCTTGTGACGCAAATAGCGCGAAAAAGAGCAGGTCATGCTATATTTTTTTATTTAGTTTCGTATAAAGCTTGAATCAATGAACAAATCGGTATATAACATGCATGGCCAGCAATGTTAGTATAGACGTTATAAGGCATTTCGTTAACATTACGGCCTATGGAAAATGATTTGGTTGTCTCTGACCTAGAGGGAAACACGTGCTTTACTGAAATAAATGCAAAATATCAACACCAACCTTGTGTTAGCGTTTTGTTTTCTTATTATTCGTACCATTTATGTACTTTTCTATATTTTCATGCCGAAAAGTGTTCAATAAAACAGTTTTCATGGAAAATTTATGAATATGACTGAATTTATGGGCAAATTGGGATTTCGCGCCAAAAGCGCGATGTGGGCATTGTCATTATTTTTTAAATTCAACACGTTTTAACCACTCTGTATCGCCAAATATGCATTTAAACCATTGTTTTATGCACGGACATATAGTTTAACATTAAAAACAAATTATTTCTTAAAAATTATTCGTCGGAGATACATGAAAGTATCCTCCATGGCATCACAGGCAAAATTTTCTATGATATTGCTACACATATAACCGTATAGAATTAGAGTCGGATGATTTTATTCTTTTATTTTCTGCATAAAATAACTTTTTATTTCATCATTAAGGATTACAATCGCATTCAGATACATTATATGTGACATTGTCATAATTAATGTGAGTTCACATTCCTACGTGAAAATACGTCCTACGGAGGGGGGTAGGGATCCTTAATTTCTCATAAATGCTATAATAACCGTGAAATTATAACAGATGTGCACAAATTGTATTCTTCATTTAATAAAAAATGTAAAATGAGTCGATACATGTTCATAACATTAGACCCTTTCCTCTGAGAACGGAATAAAAGAGAAAAACTAGAAAAATCAAAATGCGAATTTTGGCGCCTTTTTCAATGCAGACATACACGCATAAATCTCAAATATCTCCCATACCACGTACAGTAGAAAGCTGAAACTTCGGATAAATTTTATTGATATCAATGCCTTTATTATGCCAAAAAATTGTATTAATCAAAGAGGGGGTTATATAAGTCTATAGGTCAGAGACCACTAAAAGGCCGGTTCTGATTGGAGAAAAACCTGTAGGGTGAGGGGGCCTGTTATTTTAAATGGGACAGAAGATGTGATTGGCTATCAATTATATTTTCTTTTGATATATTGTTTGAATATGATATATATAAGTAAAAAATAAGTGCAATTGAAATGTCGATACCCGGATTTTTTCCCTAGCTCCCGATCCGCTAAAGGGGACGGGCGCGGGAAAATTTGAAAATTCTCTGCGGGGTACCTTGTGACGCAAATAGCGCGAAAAAGAGCAGGTCATGCTATATTTTTTTTATTTAGTTTCGTATAAAGCTTGAATCAATGAACAAATCGGTATATAACATGCATGGCCAGCAATGTTAGTATAGACGTTATAAGGCATTTCGTTAACATTACGGCCTATGGAAAATGATTTGGTTGTCTCTGACCATTAGTAGAGACTGATTAGTAGAGTCTGATTTATAGGGTCTGATTTGTATGGCCTGATTTGTAGAGTCTGATTTGTAAAGTCTGATTTGTAGAGACCGATTTGTATAGTCTGATATGTGGAGTCTGATCTGTAGAGTCTGATTTGTAGAGTCTGATATGAAGAGTCTGATTTGAAGGGTCTGACTTTAAGAGTCTGATATGCAGAGTCTGCATTGTATGGTCTGATTTGTAGTTGTCTGATTTATAGAGTCTGATTTTTAGGGTCTGATTTTAAGAGTCTGATTTGTAGAGGCTGATTTGTAGAGTCTGATTTGTAATGTCTGATTTGTAGGGTCTGATTTGTAGAGTCTAATTTCAGAGTCTGATTTTTAAAGTCTGATTTGTAGGGTATGCTTTGTAGAGTCTGATTTGTAGAGTCTGATTAGCATTATTTATAAAGTCTGATTTGTAAAGTCTGATTTCGGGTTTTTTGCTTTGGATTTTTTTCACTGATCTATTATATTTTTAATTTTCCCTTGAAATGGCTTCTATGACACCATTTTGTACCTTTCTTTGACAAATACAAATTTTTATTATATAATATGATAATCATGTTGTTTGACAGTTGCTACTGTATGACAAATACTCTCTTGCGGTTTGGGAGTAAAATTATCAAAGTGTTGTTTAGTAAATATAACATGTACTGACACGGGTAAACGATGCGGTTGATATATATATAGTGTAATTTTGATACGTCACATGACAAGTGGAATTTGTTTACATATCTAATTAGGGATTACTGATGCTATTGAGTAATGGATAAGTTGGGCATAGTCGTTGTGTATAGTCATAATCAAGAATCATCTTTTGTTTTCAAAAAAATATGACAAACACTATTTATCAAGCAATAATGGTGAACAAATCCTTTTAACTCTTCACCCATGTTATATTCTGACAAAAACCAGGGAGTTATCTCGTTTCATTTGCAAGCAATATATACATATTTATTTATTTTCCTGCTTTATCTGATGCATCATGAAACAAGAAATAAAAACAAAATATGGGGGTAGTAAATTTTATTTTAATCGCTATAGACTATGCAATTTCAGCTACGATTCCGGGCTCTCCTCAGATGAACACAGATCCAACGTTCCGTGTCTTCAAACAGCAGTCTGCTTTAGTAGTTGTTTTCGTACTTGATGTTTCCGGAAGCATGAAGGTAATACTGCCCATTTCGATGTGATGTGAATAGCTCTTAGATTTGATTTTTGATTTATGATTGTGTTCTCCCACTTGACAATCATCTGTCTAGAGGGAGATCACTTTTTTATATGGATAGAAAACATTGGCGTCCATGTTATCTTTTGTATAATATTTCCCAAAGACGTAGTTAAGGAAGTGTTTTAGAATCCCGTCATCAAATTGAGAATGTCTTTAAACTTTGGCGTCCCCTTGCAAATCGCAATCAAATCTTTTTACATTTGACCATACTACAAGCTAACACACAACGTACTTGCAACGCGCACAAAAACTTTTTTTTAGTAAATAAAGAACGGAATGTTCCACCTCTGATGGCCGTCCTAAGTCGGCACCGGTTGCCCATTGGTCTTGTTGGTTTATCTGAAGTCATTTGTGTTTGATGTTTCTATGTTGTGCATTGACGTTCCTTGTCCCTTATGCGTCTCTTTCTGTTCTTGTATGCTTTGTGTTTTTTCATTGGGTGTTTTGCTGTGAGTGCTGCAACCTGGTGTTGTTGGAGATCCCCTTCTTTGTTTTTGAACTGAAAATTGATAGGATTTGTCCTCTCACCATTTACAACTTGCATGCAAATTTTGATGAAATTTTGTCTTAGACTATGACCTCTAGAATGTGCAATTTTTTCTGTTATTGCCTATTGTGACCTCGACCATTGGCATCTTAACTAACAAATAAATAGGTGTCATCTTCGCACCATGGACAACTTGTATGCACAGATTGGAAGTAAACAATATCATCTGGAGTGTATACAAAGTTTAATTTTTATTTTCGTCTATGGTGACCTTGGGCTAGACCCTCTGACCCTGAAAATCAACAAGTTTCGTCTTCTCAGAGTGGAGATAAACTGTGGCCTCTAGAGTTTCCACACGGTTCTATTTCCGGCAATTGTGACTTTGACCTCTGACCTATTAGTTTCGTTTTCGCACATTGGACACTTATTTGCAAAGTTTGATGAAGATTGAAAGTAAACTGAGAGTGTTTTCTAGCTTTTGTGGACCAACATAGGAACGCATCCGCTTACACACGGGGGCGTTTCTAAGAAAATCCGAAATCAGATTCCAAAAGTATAAATATAAACAGAATTTTCTCACGAGATAAGAAAATTGAACAAAGAGACGGAGACACAGCTTCAAAGAAACACGAAGGACAGCGAATGAACAACCTCCGGGGACAATTGCAAATAAAGAATGCATTGTAGCGGCGCTGTGCTTATAATTGCAGTCCAAACATAGGAAACTATCACAGACAAAATCATTCGAAACTTAATGAAATTGTAAAGTCTAGCGCATTCTTTTCATTTCGAAATTCGAAAAAGAATAATATTTTTCTGTATTGTCTATTCAGAAGTCATATTCATCTTTATTCCAGGGTAAGCTCTTGCAAAATCTTAGGAAAGCTGCAGACTCTTACATATCAGATACAGCGAATGATAAAACTTGGGTTGGAATTGTAGAATTTAGCAGTGTGGCATATATCTGTCACAACATCACACGGATTACATCAACCACAGTGCGTAAATCATTGGTAAATGCATTGCCCACATCTGCATCAGGACAAACATCCATTGGAGCTGGACTAGAAAAGGCATATCAGGTAATATGAAGATGAGGCTAAATAGATAATGAGGATCTTCTGCTTTTCTGCTGGAATAATAGTTTTTGTGACACGAAGGCCGGTATCTGCATCGGTAATAGGTACATGAAATATGTAGATGTACTCGTGAGTGATGTTGCTTTTGTAGACGTGATATCTGCTTTGTAGGTAGCGGTGTGACTTCATGATCATGTAATCCTTATGTTTTCAATAAGATACCCTCATTAGATAATGTTTCATTTGTTTTAGCTGTCAATCGAAAACGCAGAGGGTTGAATCGGTTGAAATAGACCATTAAGATGATACTGAGCAATTTTAACCATATAAGGCCATTTCTTTGTTATTTTCTGTTTTGCGTCCTCGTGCTGGTAGGTTTTTAGCCCAAAGTCATAAAACAAAACAAAATTAAAATAATGACAATTTTTTGCAAATTAATTTTGTTTTCTACAAAAATTTAAGAGAAATTGTTTAATTTTTATTTTTCATGTAAAAATATAGAAGTTCCGCAATGATTCAAGGCATTGCAATATCTATCATTCCTTTTTTTATGAAAATCTGATAATAATCAGATGAATTAAGTTCCTGCAAGATTTCATATAGTCGTACAATATGAAACTGCAACTTTGTTTTATATGCTTGTTTGTTTTTCTTCCTTGCTGGCTGCTAGCTTTCTCAATTTCGAAAGGACGCAAAACAGAATAAAAACAAGAAATGGCCTAATGGTCGAGAAAAAATGACAGACAATTTACATTTCGCCACATGTAATCCCCACTTACTTTTAAGCATCAATTATCTAATGGTCAACTGATAAGTTTCAATCATTTATCAAAGGGAGTTGTAGTTAAGAAGAAATTATCAGAATCTTACACATAGGACCAATGATATTCGATTTCAAAATTACGAATAGTTCCGATTTTCTTTCCTTTATTTTATATTTTCAGATGATTAAGAAGCACGGCAGAAATATAACAGGAGCAACCATTCTGCTTGCTACAGATGGTAAAGAAAATACGCGTCCATATATAAAGGACATGAAACCTTATATAATTTCTGAAGACATACGGGTAAACGCTTTAGCAATCACAGACAAGGCTGACCCAAAGATTGAAAAGTTAGCCAGGGATACTGATGGAAGCAGCTCATTTTATCCTGGATCTGATAATCCCTCTCTCATGAATAATGCATTTGACAACTTGGTTCCACCTGATGAAGTCTCTGTTCAGGTAGGGTATGATTAAAAACGGAGTTCTATTTCATTTTTGCCTCACACAGATCATTATAATAACACTTATCCCATTGTTTCCTTTCAATTTTAGATTAGTTCATCTGCTGTTTCTATTACCAAAGGGGAGGACCAACGTATTGAATTTTATGTCGATGCAAGTATGAGTCGTGACGTAAAAGTCCGTATTTCTGTGTCAGAATCCAATGTGTCTGTGATGACTTCAATACAGACGCCGACTGGAAAGATGATGTATCGTCCTAGCTTTAAGGACAACACTGGTAGCATTAAGACCTTTCATCTTAAAGGGAGGAATGAGGTAGGCACCGTGATAGACTTTCATCATTACCCTTCCGTATTATAAGATATTAATCACCGTATATGAACTTACACAACAGTCCCCACAGCAAAGCACCTCTTGTGAAAACACAGAGCAGACAATCAACATTAAGTAATCGTACCTATAGAGATGAAAGAAATGAGGGGATCTCTAACAATACTCGGTTGCAGCACCCACAGGAAAACTTAGACACAAAGAAGACATCAACATTAAGAAATCGTACTTTATCTAAATTTATGTAAACAGATAAATGACAAATATGGATAATGACCATATCCCTGTCTACAGTACAAAATCGATAATTCAGAAAATCAGAAACCGAAGGCATACAAAATCAGGATAAAACAGGAACCAAAGCAAACAAAAACAAAAACCTCCACCATATGAAAAGAAGCGAACTCCCGATAAATGACAAATATGGATAATGACCATATCCCTGTCTACAGTACAAAATCGATAATTCAGAAAATCAGAAACCGAAGGCATACAAAATCAGGATAAAACAGGAACCAAAGCAAACAAAAACAAAAACCTCCACCATATGAAAAGAAGCGAACTCCCGATAAATGACAAATATGGATAATGACCATATCCCTGTCTACAGTACAAAATCGATAATTCAGAAAATCAGAAACCGAAGGCATACAAAATCAGGATAAAACAGGAACCAAAGCAAACAAAAACAAAAACCTCCACCATATGAAAAGTGCATATTTATCTGTTCTTGAGTTATACTTTTGAATTTGAAGACGCTTAACATTTGTACCTTTTGGTGAGTGTCACTGCTGGTGGTCCTTTATTGTAATTTACACGTGTTGTGGAAAAATATATTAAAGAACGTATAATGTATATAAATCATTTTTCTTGTCAATATTCAATTAGAATTTTATCGTTGCGAAATTATTTAAAACTGTAATGTCAATGCTGTATTTTTCAGCCTGGAATGTACCTAATACGGCTTTCCACGAACTCTACTGACGTCATCTCCGGAGGAGTTCAAGTAACATCGAAGATGAGTGGAGGAATGGCTTCACATAGGACGAAAAGGATGGCCACAATGCAGATGGCAGTTGATGTTACAGGATGGCTTTCAAATGATATATTTCGAATTTCTCATATGCAGAAAATCTCAGTCCATGCTTCCATATTAAAAGGTTATGCAGCGATAATTTATGGGAATGTTTCAGCATGGATAGATGATGGTAGAGGAAACGAAACGATCCTACCATTGAAAGATGATGGCATCGGTAAATGTTAAATCTGTATTTACAGGACAATTGAATCTAATATAACTTTTCAAGGGGGTTGGGTTACATCGCTTCTTTTTATACGCCCGTCATTTGACGGGTCGTATTATGGTATGGCGAAGTCCGTCCGTCCGTCCGTCTGTCCGTCTGTCCGTCCGCCTATGGAACGCAATAACTTGATTATGCGTCAACGGATTGTCATGAAATTCATACATTATGATTGGACTGTAGAGAGGAAGCCGCCTTTCGATTTTCAGGTTCATTCGATTTGTCATTACAGAGTTATGGGACTTAGATATTTTGAAATACAGTGAAAATATACTAAAATAGTTAAAATTATTTAAAAATCTATTTTTGATCGAAATGTTTTGAAATTTTGTATACTTAGGGTTAAAAGGATGTTCTTTGACATATGTAATGGGTTTTTAATTTTTTTGTCGCAAAAACCGAGATATTTTTAATGGGAAGGGGGAGGGTGATATGCACATAAATGTTAAGCTAAGGGCAAAATATAGGCGCATGGAACGCAATAACTTGAATATGCGTCGACTGATTTTCATGATATTCATACATTATGTTTGAATTGTGGAGAGGAAGCCGCCTTTCGATTTTCAGGTTCATTCCTTTCGATTTTCAGGTTCATTCGATTTGTCGTTACAGAGTTATGGGACTTAGATATTTTAAAATACAGTGAAAATAAACTAAAATAGTTAAAAATTATTTAAAAATCTATTTTTGATCGAAATGTTTTGAAATTTTGTATACTTAGGGTTAAAAGGATGTTCTTTGACATATGTAACGGGTTTTTTATTTTTTGGTCGCATAACTGAGATATTTGTAATGGAAGGGGGGGGGGGGGGTGTTATATGCACATACATGTCAAGCTAAGGGCAAAATATAGGCGCATGGAACGCAATAACTTGAATTTGCGTCAACAGATTTTCATGATATTCATACATCATGTTTGGACTGTGGAGAAAAAGCCGCCTTTCGATTTTCAGGTTCATCGGATTTGTCGTTATGGAGTTAAGGGACTTAGATATTTTAGATACAATGTAAAAATATACTAAAATAGTTAAAATTCTTTAAAAATCTATTTCTGGTCAAAATGTTTTGAAATTTTGTATACTTCAAGTAGAAAGGATGTTCTTTCACATATATAACGGATTCTAAAATTTTTTGTCCTATTATCCAGAAATTATGTGTAATGGGGGGGGGGGGGGGAGGGGGGGGGGGGGCTTATATGCACATACATGTTAAGCTTAGGGCAAAATATAGGTGCATGGAACGCAATAACTTGAATATGCGTCAACATATTTTCATGATATTTGTACATTGTGATCAGACTTTGAAGAGGAAGCCGCCTTTCGATTTTCAGGTTCATCCGGTTTGTCCTTATAGAGTTATGGGACTTAGATATTTTGGTGTTGTGAAAAAAATCCCAAACGGGCGTATCTTGCTGCGTGAGCGTAGGCTTTTTAATGATTTTATTGATGAATATACATAGTGTAGGACTACCTTTAAAATTGTCAATATTTGTGATGGGAAAAGCAGTTTTACTCAAACGATAAAGATTGTAGTAGCTTTATTTTCATTTCTACTTTTATGTTGTATCGGATCTTCCTTTGGCAAGAACTCGGGTATTTCGGTGTCCTTTTTAAATAATTATGCATTACTCCCTAGAATATTTAACTGAATGATTCTTTTGGAATTTGGAGCCGCGCGCTCTCTGTCATGTAAATGTAAAAATCTAACTTCAAAAAATTAAAGAGGGCTCTACTGAAACTATTTATGGTGGCGCCGCTGAAAGCATCACTGATGAGAATTTAATATTCGAAACACGTGTCTGGTGCATGTAAATTGATTTGGAATTTTCTTCAAGAAGGTAGAGAGTTGGAACCCTTCGACATTATTTTGATACTAATGTTTACTTAAATGGGACATAAACTCCCTCTTGTTCTTTTTTCATCGAGGCTCTGATTTTCAAGCTAATGACGGAGTATATTCAGCAAGTATTATTGCATCACGTATCCAGTCAAATGGAAGGCATTCGGTTAGAATAAAAGCTTCGAACTTGGATGGGGAGGCAAAACTTCTTGTTCGGGACATGGATCGGTCACGTAAGAATTAACCATTGTTTTTGTGAGAAGACTCATAGAAATCGCATGTATTCTTTTGATTACATAATGTACATCGGAGAGCGAAAGTCAAAAGCAACACAAATGAATTAAAGAAGATCCTCAACAGCACTCACAAAAGAGCACAGAATTGAGCATCAATCGCAACACAAGAATCAGATTTCTACAATTAAAATCAATAGGCTAACACAATCTTATAAAACATATACGTTACTTAATAGTTCTTTCTATATAGATGGAACCACATACAGTGCATGTATTCTTCATATACTGTTTTCATTTTTCGTGCATGAACATCGACGGCGGGTGCGGCTAGCCAACAGGAGATGCTTACTCTTCCCGGGCACCTGGTCCCAACTCTAGCTTGCTAGGGGGTCTGTCGATGCTCAATTTGGTGCTCTATTGTGAGTGCTGTTGAGATTATCGTCAGGATCTTCTTTAACTCATTAATGTTTGGTTGATACTTGATAAAACTGAAGGTACATTCTTCAATATATATACGCATGTACTATTATACAATTAATCACCTTGTGGATGCTATGTAAGGTAGATATATATTGCAGTATTGCTACCCGAAGAATATGTTATTCACCGAGGCCGCAATAACATATGCCGATGGTTGCTTTACTGCTATATCTACTGAACACAAGGCAATTAATTGTTTTATTGTATGATCATGAAATACAATAATTAGCTTGGTAGCATCCTTTGCTTTAAGGAATTTATAGATATTCTCTGATGACAGGAAATATACGCATGCATATGCCGCTACTATTATGACGTCATAACTACAACGCTACTCTTAGAAAGATAATGGGGAAAATATGAGATTGTTCCAAGTGTAGCTCTCTGGGGATGGTTATAGCGATATATCCAGTCATGTTATCAGCCAATAAGTGATTGGCACGTTTTCCATTATTATACAATAAATGGAGAATAACCCTAGCTGGACTACCCTGTAACGACAGGAAATCATCCAAAAATCTAACAACATATAACAATTATATATAATATTAGAATGGTAGTTTAAAGGAAGTTGATATTTCACACATGTGTCCTTATGGCAAGACAAATCTGTAAAAAACTTATTTTCTGATCAGATGGCATTAACCTTGAGCTTTGACTTGCTTTTGAGAAAAAAGTCCAAAATTTAGGTAACCGGTTAAAAGTTTTGGCGTATGCATTTGAAAATTGTCTTGTAATAATGTCCATCTTTCAAAAACAACAACAAGTTGAAGAAAAAAAAAATATTATAGTTTTCGAAAGATGTATGATAGAAAGTTGATATTGAACACATTTTTTAAAAATTTCATTCAGTGTTTAGATTATATTCCCTATATATAAAGAAGTACAAAATCGTATAGCCATATCATTTTCTCAGCTTTTTTTATAGTAAAGGTTCTGACATTGACCTTTGACCTTTGTAATGCATTAAAACAAATTCACAATAACTGGCATATTAGTACCCATAGTAATTGTTATTACTCGTTTTAAAGATGTTCTTTCAATGACGAATAAAATTGGAAACACTTCAGTATTTCATAAGCATGCAGTATTTCTTGAAATTTCTAAAAAGTGGGTCCTGTAGCATCATATCCCACCCATCCTGCTACGTCTTTCGGTACCCTTTTTCGACATAGTAACTTTCATACTTTTTGGCATATTACATTGTTTAGATTAAGGATTTAGGATCACTGATGAGGGTTAAGTACCCGAAACGTGCATGTCTGGTCCACGTTGCCAATTTATTTGTTCTTAAATGATGCTATTCAATTTGAAGACGTTTACATTTTCTAAAGAAAAGTGGTTAACTAATTCTAATTTGTTCAATTTTAGACACTTTCAGAAACGTTTTCAAAGAAATGGACGTGGAAATGTTTCAGCGGGAAAAAGTAATTGAGGGTTTCACAGTATCTGGTTTTTCGTTTTCCCTTTCATCAAGCGAAGGGGGACCAAGGGATACATTACCACCCTCACGAATCACTTCCTTGTCAATTCAAAGCTATTCAGTCGACAACCACACATATATCATAGAATGGATGGCTCCAGGAGATGACTATGAATTTGGTCAAGGTAATAATTATTTCTTATCTAATTCATATCATTTCGTATTCCATTTATTGTTTCTATTCCACATTCGGTCTATCAAAACAGAAAAAAAAAGCATACAAGCTTAGCCAAAAAGCTCTATTTTATTTGATTTTAGTCTAATCAGACAACAAATATTCAATTTGAATAAACGTAGTTCCTGTAGCATCGTATTACACCCATTCTGCTTCGACTTTCGGTACATTTTTGGACATACTAATTTTTTTCAATATTTGGCCATATTACATTGTTTATACTGAGGATGACTGATGTTTAACATTACATAAACGATATAAGTATGTTAAACGCCTTCAAATTCAATAGCATCATTTAAGAACAGATAAATTTGCAGCATGGACACGACATGCACGTTTCGGGTACTCGTCAGTGATCCTAAGTCTAACAATGTAATTTTGCCAAATATTGAAAAAATATTACGTCCAAAAGACGTCGTAGTATCTTATATACGTAGTATATTATTTAAAGGATAAAGTTAAACATAAACTTAATGCTCGGATATCATTATAGGATCTTGATTTTTTCATTTTTTCATGGTCCACGTTGTTAATGTACTAACCTTTAAGTGATACTAATCAATTTGAAGACGTTTAACATACATTTATAAAAGTGAAAATAGTTGATTAATTGATTAAGAGATATGATAAACGATTCTATAATATCTGTTTTAATTTTTTTTTCATCAAATACTTCCTGCGCAAGGAAAAAGATACTCACATATTTGTATCTGTTGCTCTAAATAGATCACAATAAGATGTCGTTATTCCTATTTCGATATAATGTATACACTGAACGAAAAAGTTACGTCCCTAATAATGAAGATCACCACTTGTGCAGATGAAATGTTATAATCCTCCAAATAATAAAATTCACTCAATGAAAACTCAAAAACTATCCTTTTCACTCAGACATTGTACGCAATGAAGCGTGATGAAACAAGGTGATTTACCTTTTAAGGACAATTTATCTGTTTCTTTGCTCTAATTGACTGCTTTCGAAAGAAAAGAGTTTATTAATAAACACAGGAGATTTCTCAGTTGAAAAACGGAATAAATGTTTCATATGGGTTATCCATAAATCAGTCAAATAGCTTGTTAATCAAGATAATTTAGCTTAAATGACCCAATATATTTTTGTCTCTCCCCTGTAAAACACTGTATAATGAATTTATCCCGCCGATGGCTGTTGGCGTGTGCATGTTTACGTCAACATATTTTAAACATTTCGATGACGTCAACAGCGTAAAGCGTCCTAGTGGAAGCGGGATATTAAAAGTAATATCCCGTCAGTAACATAATACACCATAATATCCTGTTCTTCTCGGCCAATCAGATTGCAAGATATTTGCCAGAGATGAGAAAATAACATTTGTTTATGAATACAAATGTATTTTGATTGATTTGCTTATATGACTTGAGATATCATCATTAAATATTTTCATTTTAATTTGTTTTGAAATAAATGCCTCATATAACGAAACTATATTAGCAAAATGTATCAGTATGAATCGAATCTCTATTCTGTTTCTAATTACAAAATATACCTACTCAATTACTTACAGCATCAAGTTATGACGTAAGAATAGCCGATTCCCCACAGATGTTAAGGCGTAATCCTGATACAGCGAAAAAGGTACCAATGACAACCAGCCCAAAACCTGCTGGAGAAATAGAAACGTTGGCCATTAAACCCGAAGCACAGAACATGACATATTATATAGGCATAAGAGGCATAGATGATAAGGATAATTACGGCGATATGTCAAATATCATCTCTTTGAGTGTAATAACTGATCCACAATGGACTGGTTATACAGATACGGGGTCCGGTTATGTAGATAAAGAGTCCGATTATACAGGTAACGGGTCCGGTCTTGCAGGTAACGGGTCCGGTTATGCAGATTTCGGGTCCGGTTATGCAGATATCGAGTCCAGTTATGCTGATAACGGGTCCGGTTATGCAGGTGACGGGTCTGGTAATGCAGATAACGGGTCCGCTAATGCAGGTAATGGGTCTGGTTATACAGGTAACGAGGCAAAAGGACCCTGTATTGGTATAATGATTGTAATCATGTTCTCTTTGGTTTTATAAGATAGCTGATGCTTCTTGTAAGGGTAGAGAACATCATTTAGAGTTTTCAACTTTTACAAACAAAACCAAATAAACGATGGATTTGCGAAAGTAAGCTCAAAATCTATTGAATTTTTCTTATATGTACTTCATAATTATCAAGATTTTTCATAAAAGCTAATGAAGCATTGAAATGAACAATTGTCATGTTCACTAAATCCAGATCACCCTCTGTTGGCGATAACTCCTAAATATACTGTTGTATCTTATAAACTGATAAAAAGTCTTCAAAACCCTTTTAGTCGTAACAGAAAATATCCTCTTTCTGTTGTACGTAGCTACGTTCAAATACACGATGGAAAATAAACTGCTTATGGAAAATATCTGTATAAAAGTATGGAGGGGGATTAGGGTCACAATGCTATTTGACTTGCTTACATGCTTCATGCTATGTTACTTCATTCAATGTTTGATTATTCCATGTTCATTTGTCTTGCTTTCATTTCAAATTGACTATTGCATTTGTCCTTCTTCTTTATGCAATATTGCTCCCGTGCATTTTACATTTGTCCTTCGTCAATGCATAATTGTCGTTCTACCATGCGTTATGACATCTTTAAATGTGCCATCATTCTTTCGTCCTAATGCAATTATTGCTTCGTCAATGCTAACCTCAATTTTGATACTAGGTGGCGCTCCGTTTGTGTCCGTTCCTTGTAATTAACTTTGAGACGTCCCTTGTTGCAGTACTATGAAAAATGAGTTATAAATAGCGGATAAAAAGAAAACGCCGATTGAAATATTTGAACAAAAAAAGAAATCATTTAAAAATGATAAATATTTGGACCTTCTGTTTGTTTGTTTGTTTTTTTTTTTATTTATACAGTAATAGCCATTTGGGGATTTGAAACCTCTAAAAAGATTTGCACCTCAATGTATGTGGTAATGACGTCGTGGCACAGAGGTAAGCGTGCCGGACCTCAACTGTATTTCTTTTCCTGCATGGGTTCGAATCCCATCGGCTACATATTTTTTCTGAATTGTGAGTGGGAAATGATAAAGAAGTAAGTTTTTTTCTGAGATATCGTGGGAAAGGCGGTATTTCATATCGAAAAATTCTAGATAAATTGAAACTGCCGCGCGTCCTATACATGATCGAACCTAGAGATCAACATCCCCAGTCCCATTGATTCAGTCAATAATGCAGTTTCTAGTCTCCTTTCATAATTTTGACCTTGAAAATAAACTTTTGACATCTATATATGCAAAAATTATTCCAAGCTGTTGTCCAGGACAAGCGGAGTAGTAGAGGGGGGGGGGGGCAGCGGGGGGCAACGATACCGCTCTCCAGTTCTTTAAAGACATTCTGAATAATTTAGCTATTCTGATCCATCCTGTAGACATTTAACTCAATCTATATAGAATATTATTACATGTAATGATAAAGGGTATAGAAAGTATTTTCTGATAAGTCAATAATTTTGCTAAAAATAATTCCGGTTTTTTTTATTTATTCATGTACTGAAAATTTAGAATTGCACCAGAAATGTTAAAATTTGTGCATACAGAACATAAACCCCCCATATCTTTTTTATATCTCTCCCCCCCCCCCCCTCTTTTTTTTTACTTATTTTTTTCTATTTTCTTTTTTTGCTTGTTAGAAATTTTGGGATGTTGTGCCCCTCAACTTTTTCAGGCAGAGCTACGCCGTAGGTCCAGGACTACGCCTGCTCAGGAACGTGAAACAGTTCAGTGTCATTCACAGCCTTTTTCATCAATGGCCAAAATTTAGACCTTTATTGTGTTCCTATACTCCGTGTTAGGAGCGCAAGGAAGGTATAATTTTAATTAGATTGCACTATGGAAAGTTTGTCAGATTCTTATTGTTCAGTGGCGGATCCAGCGCCCCCTTTGCCGGGGGTCAAGGGGCGAATTTTGCCGATTTTACTGATTTTACTGATGTACCTGTTTTTGCCGGGAAAATATTGGGTCTGTGCAGGAGCATCCCCTAGATCCGCTACTGTTGTTCGATCCAAGATCAAGTTTAAGATTGAAATCCAAGCGTTTAATGTTTGAAGGGATTGACCTTGAACATTGACCTTTATAAGTCCATACTTCAAAGTCAATTATTATAGAAGTTTTATCTTTTTATGCAAGAATCACCCGATTTATGGTACAGAAACGACATTGACGGGCATATAAAAGGCAAGTTATTAAAATTATTTTCATAGATGACTTGCAAGCGATGATAGTGAACCAACAAAGCCTTTGCAAAGTTTTGTAATAAAAATGATTTTTTATTTCAACTGAATAATGGTAATGTACAGTTGCCCGCCACATTTTTTCCCAAAACAATGACCCCCCCCCCCAAGAAAAACTGAAGAAAAAATTGCATAAAAACGTTTTATTTTTATAAGTACCCCCAATTTTTTTTCTACATCCTCTACTTGGCAGATGGACAACATGGACAAGTCACATTATACTTGTAAAATTTGATGAAAGGAAAAAAATATATCCTCGTCCGGGATTCGAACCCACTCGGAAAGGTGCAAAATGATATTCAGTGGCCAACGTGATAGCCAATACGCCACAGAAATTCTTCATGTATATGTGAATTTTATAGTAACGGTTAAAACTTACAAAAATCTTATGCATACAAAATCAAATATTTACTTATTCAAAATATTTTTCAAATATTCATACAGCCAATCTACTTCTGTCCTCTCGTGCGATAATATAATTACTTTTCGGAAAATACTGTAGTAGAATTTAAAAGAAATTTCTAACGACAGGGGATGTTTCAAAGTTCATTTCAAGGAACGGACACATAAGGTCGCGCGAAGCGCCATCTGGTATCAAAATTGAAGTTAGCATTGACGAAGCAATAATAGCGTTAAGACGAAAGGATAATGGCAGAAAGAAGGATGTCATAACGCATGGTATAATGACAGTTATGCATTGACGAAGGACAAATGTAAAATGCAGGGAAGCAAAATTACACAAAGAAGCAAGATAAAGTCAATTTGAAATGAAAGCAAGACAAATGAACATGGAATAATCAAACATTGAATGAAGCAACATAGCATGAAGCATGTAAGCAAGTCAAATAGCATTGTGACCCTAATACCCCTCCATATAAAAGTAACATAATTGCGTGCCGTCGGACATCAAGACGTCACTGTTTATCTTTGTTGATACAAAGAACAATATGGTGGCGAGCTGAAATTAAAATGGGAATTTCCTGTATATATCTTATTTCCGTTTAGCAGCTTAAAACTTTTGAATGGTGAGTTCATGCACATTTCATGTTACAACTACTACTAAAGGAGGTCAACCGACAGAGACAATGAATAATTTGAAAATTTCTAAATCGGAAAAAAATAATAATATCCAAAACAGGGTGCTCTGGATTTAGCGAAAAGGACAGTAGTTCATAACGCGTTCGGTGATTTGTTTTAGTAAAAAACGCGATGATTTGCAACATGGACAAAATATAAGTCTGTACAGACATTGACAATAGTACATTTTAATGATTCCTTGATATGTACCTTCACTGTAAAATGCTTCTTTTATTCACCATCCATATATTCTTAAATTCCGCACTTTTGTAAGTTCATACAATTGGTGTTATTTTGCTATATTATGAATTTGCTAAAAATGCAAAACACTGTGTTGTAAATTTTACTAATATAACGGCAAGTTTCCTTAATTTAATGACGTGAGCTCTGAAAATTACACTCAAGGTTGTTGGGTACACGACGTCATGCTTTTATCGGAGTAATCAGAAAATCATTAAAAATTATAAAACAAAAATAAAGAGGAATGTGTAGAGGATATCAAATTATGCTTGACGGTAAAAACGCACTTTAAATCGGGTCTCAAAAACAGGAGTTATGACGTTGCAAATACGACTCGAGTGATGCCTTTATACTTGTTGCCTTTTTAGCTGAAATCCATCTTCTCGCTTAACAATGATGACGCCATATACAACAAAATAAAGAAAATACACAAGAACTTCGTAAATGATATACAATATGAGAATAAAAACAAAAACCGCATTGTATATAAAACGTATCATAGATGGTACTTTTATTTCTCGATAAATAAATTTAAGATATGTAACAGTGTAAGATGCTCTGATATTTACCTTCTGCGGAAGTAAGGGAAATTTTAAATTAAAGGAAATTTTACTTTCCGCAAAAACGGGACAACCATTCGTTTTAGAAATGTATATATACACATCTTCCGGAACATACAAATGAGAAATAATATTCAGAAGATGATCTAGAATTTTTGCTTTTTTACCATGATTATGTTGAATACAGCTAGGGGTACCGTATTATTATCATAAAAAAATGACGTTTCCTTCGTTAGGCATGTCCGTAGTTAACAATGAATAATCAAGTTAATAACGCGTGCGGATTTAAATTTTAAAGGTAAGACTCAGTTCTAGTCTGCAATTTAATTAAATATTACATTTTATTAACTTCCTGCTGTCACCCCGCTGGATTGACCCTCCAGAATCTGAGACTTGACGACCGAAAGAGATACAGAATTAGACACCTATTTCAGTATTTCATTATTTTCTCGAAAACGGGACAAAATCTTTTTCTCAAAATTTAATTATTTAGAGATGATTCTACAATGTATATAAATGAAGATTGTGAAATAAAATAAGCCAAAAGCTATAAATTTTCGATAAGATTTGCGCTTTCCTTGACAGAAACTACAGGTAAAGATTTGTAACGTGAAAATAATATCATTATAGTCATTATGAAATGTACGCTTTAACTTATTTATTAAATCAAAGTACCAGTGCAATCAAATTCGTGTTAGTAACGTAGCCAAGATGACATTTTACGATTCGCACAAAAATAAAATGTTTCAAAAATTCTACGTTTTAAGCAAAATTTTGCACATAATGAAATGCAATGTTTGGTATGGATATTCAGAAAGTTCTGTCTGGTTCTATCCATAGATACCAATTTCAACTGAATCCGTTCAGAAATAAACGAATTACGCGAAGTTTAACTTTGGAAACCTTTAAGTGATACATATGCTGGCTAGATTTACGTTCCTTAGGTGTACCCAACGACTTTTATCAATGAACGTTTATCAAATATATTTGTTCATTATCATTCCACTTGTTTTCACTAACATTTATGTACAGAAACAGAAAATATTTAATTTTTATCTTTATTTCTCAGTAGTATTTTATATCATGTTGTTGGTTCTTTTTTTTAACATTAAAAGCAAATGGCTCAAGCTGTTTTTTTTTTCATTTATATGTGCTATTAAATTTCTTTTCTATGTTTTATAGAGCAATCTAAACCCCATGCATAGTTAATGTTTTTCAGTAAACGATATGATCTTCTGAATACTAAATACAGCTATGTTCGCCCTTTGAGAAATCAAGACTGATTCGCCCAGTCTAAAATGCCGCCTCTTCAACCCTTGAACAAATCGTCGAAACGTTGATATTAAGTAATTAAACTGAGTGGGCGCTGGTCTATCATCTACCTAAGTCAATAGTCATAGTTTGTATATAGTCGACTGATTTTAAAGAATTTGACATTTGAAATGGTGTTATAAAGATAGAAACTTTTGTAAGTATACATACCCAAATCCAAAGGACACCACAGATTAACCCCCTCCCGATATTTCAAATATGAAAGAATAATTTTCAAAGCATTCGAACATCATAAAATCTATCATATTGAAGGTTTGACAAATGGTAAGATTACTCTGTATAAAGTTGAATTATGACGCTTGATCGACAAATACCCAATTAGTGCGTTATCTGTGCGTAAATGAGATTACGCATCTTTCTTTATTAATTGTCACGCTGTTGTTGCAAGTTTATAAGTAATAATCATTCATTTGATCAGATCTATCATATAATGAATTCTGAATAGATATCAAGATGTTCGGGAATACGTAGGAGATATATGCATGGGAATCTTAAACGGAGATGGTGGTGCTTTCGATATCACCAGAGGAATGTCAAATGATAACAATAAAGCACTTACGACGAGAAGACATTTCCTCCGATAGAATTTCTCCTATAAGAGGGAAAAACGGACCAAATAAAAACACTCCAATACACCTATTTTTGGATCCTTGACTTTTATCAAGTGTAAAAACGACAATGTTCATTGCAAAAGGAACACGAAGGAAGCAAAGATGGATTTTACTTAATCTTAATATACATTGTCGTTTTTCTACACTTGATAAAGGCCAGAGGTCCGAAAATTTGTGTATAAGAGTTTTTGTGTTTTTATTAATATCATCCCTTCCCTCTGGAAGAAATATTTTAATGAATCAAACATAATTAAACGGGCGCGAAATTTCTATTTATACAAATATTCAGTTTGTGTTATATGTAAAAGTGTCAAATGTACAGGATTTGTCAAATCTGACAAAGCATATTTTTTCCTTAATATATATCTAATTATGGACTCGAAATCATGCAAGATTTATATTTTTATGACTAATCTACATTGTTGCTGTTACAGTTCATCTAATTTTGTATTCTATCACGTGAATTGTATATGCTATACAAAAAACATTGTTGTGAAATTTTGGATATAGCATAATATGTTACTTATTTAACGTATCCAATGTACAAATGAAGATCTCGCGGACGTCTCGTCCATTTAAACAGTGTTAAAATCATCTCGGTAATCTTCGGCAGTGTCTCGATAGTTTCCGTGGCTTGGGCGATGGTCGGCTTGCTGACCTTTGATGATAGAAACTATTATTTATGTTGTATTGGGTATATTTAGGTAAAAATATGCCATGATTCTTACTATATAATACACTTGATATTTATTTGTACAACGGATACCTTAAGTGGTTTGATATTATGGCACGAATCAATTTCAAGATGAATAGGTACATAGTACAATGGAAAAAGTAAAATGAGCTTATTCATGATTGCGATACCAGTTTCATTTTGAATTTCCATTTTTTATTGAACAACCTAAACTTTTGTCTAAATACTATATCCTTGTTGTGTCTTTTGCGAATCTTATATTTTTTCATATACATAAAATGCTTTTGAAATGCTTGAAATGGCAATAAAGACCGTTAAGACTTTCAACAATAGCACAAACGTCTATATTTTCACATATTATTAATAAGTAACGCAAATCAATACTTCCTTTTACGGTGATATGATAAACAAAATAAGAAGGATCGAAGGTAAACAGTATATCCATCGAAGATACATCAGAATAATCAAGCGCCTTTTATACGGCGCATATGATCCCAATGTCACCAGACGGACACTAGGCTTGGTACTTGACCAACCCACGGTCTTGTACCATCACATTCTTCAGACTTGCACTCTTACTGGCTGTGACGACGTGACTCCATGACGGGCCTGCATAGACTTCTTTAGAGAAGACAGGGCCCCGACCACCTTTCCTCTCTGAATGTCAGTTGAACTCCTCGAGTGATAACATACATGAACTCGCTACAACCTGCAAAGCACGGACTCTATTACGTACGCCCTTCCTTTCTCATATCCATTTACATATTCATCTGTGTCGCTTGGTCCCCTTCATTTTACTGTCAGTGTCTTGTTTTTGTGGTCATGTTACAGCGGGGAGGTTCTTCTACACATCAATTGTAACCGAAAAAGTTGGAGGGTTGTGTGTACGTAATTCAGATAACCACACAATTTGATTTTTGCGTTGCTATGACCGTCACAAGTCGGCACCGATTGCCCATTAGTATCGACGGTTCATATGTAGTCTTTTGTGTTTGATGTTCCTATGTCGTATGTCACCTTTTCATCTCTTGCTGTGCTCTTCTTTGTGTTTTCCCACCAGATGTTTTGTTCTTGGTGTTTAAACAGAGTCTTGTTGGAGATCTCCTTCCTTCTTAACATAAGAGATTACACATATTTTTTTTTACAATTCAAAAAGTCTATTTTCAGCAAAATTAATGAAGAACATATTTATAAATTTACCCTTATTTATTGATAAATGTTCTGAAATGTTTAACGTCTCAAATTCGATACCATCATTTTAGAACAGATAAATACACATATATTTACATCAGTATAATTAAGTATACAGTCTCGATAGAAAAAAATATGGCAATTTTGCGTGATTATTTGAAATTTTGGATTCTAAACCCATAAAGTTCAATGCAAAAAGTGATTTTCTCTCAAAGTCTAAGTTTTAAGGTATACTTTAACTTGCATTAATATTAAGTTCTGTATCTTAGGTTATCAATAGACTTACTAGAAGAAGACTACCTACAGTATTTGTGTACAATTGTATATTGAATGTGTATACCCACTTCTTTCAAATATTAATTTTGTCCTATAATTCTTCATTTTCGTGCAAATCTATATGTAATGATGTATACTGTATTTCACAAATAATCATGATAATAGGAATAATATATTAAGTTTAAAAACAGTCACAAGAGAAGAAGTCCACACCTGCATATGACTGCACCTTCAGTACCGAAATCCCCTTCATGGGAAATTAAATTTTTTAGTAAATATGTTCACTTACATATCGATGTCTCAGAATCTAAGGTGTTAAGATAAACTTTAACTTGCATCAATATAAAGACCTATATCTGAAGTCCATACAAAACGTACTAGAGGAAGCCTACGTACAGTATCTGTGTGTAAATGTATATTGAATGACAAATATGGATAATGACCATATCCCTGTAAACAGCACAAAATCGATACTTCAAAAAATCAGAAACCGAAGGCATACAAAATCAGGATAAAACAGGAACCAAAGCAAACAATCAAAAACCTCCACCATATGAAAAGAAGCGAACTTCCGATATGGGAGTGAGACCAGGTGCCCAGGAAGAGTAAGCATCTCCTGCTTGCATGCAATACCCGCTTCTATTCGATAGAACTGTCACATCCGGTTACTTCCATTTCGGAAGACATACAGTACAATCTTAGGTTGGATGGTTCAAATGGTCTATATGTATAGTTGCCCCTTTACGGCAAACATAAATTTATTTTGTAATTCTTTTCACTTTCATGCAAAATTTCTTCTATTCTATGTGTAATGATGTATACTTCATTTCATCAATAATAGAAATACAATAGTGAGTTTAATAAAGTCACAGTAAAAGAAGCATCCCCTCATGTATTTTATTGTAGCTTGAATAGATATACATCCTTATTAGAAACATTTATAATGCAGTGGATATGTTCACTTTAAAATTTTATGTGAATCGTGAAGAATCTAAATTATAGATGTGTAAAGATGGTATTTTTTATCTTATGAATATAGATCAACATAGATTTCGTTTATAAATTTAAAAGTCACTTTAGAGGCAGCAACCATCTCATTTATTTTCTTTGACTGCACCTTGAAAACATACATTCCCTCATTTGAAACATCGATTGTATTATAACACTTTTCACTTTCATCATGCTCTTGAAATCTTATGTGTAATTCTGTATAGTTTATTTGTATAAATATATGTTTTCCAAAAGAAAAGAGGGGATCTCCAACAATACTCGGTTGCAGCACCTACAGCAAAACTTCAAAACACCCAATGCAAAAAAAAAAAAAAAAAACAAAAAAAAACAAAAAAAAACAACAAAAAAACAAAAACACAGAGCAGACACCCACAGAAATAGACGCAAAAGGGACAAAGAACATCAACACACACCATAGAAACACGAAACATAAAAAAAACACATATAAAACAACGAGACCAATGGGCAACCAGTGCTCGCAATAGATAAAGACATAGATTTATACAAGTAATTAATAATATTTCGTTATTAGCAAGTCCATCCTACATTGACAAATTGTAGTTTTTTTTTCTTTCATATGTGATAAATTTCGTAAATATTTGATATAGATGTGATATATATGTGATAAATATGTGGTCAATGTGTGGTAGGACGAGTTTATGTTTTCTTCCTCATTTGAGCTTTGTTTAAATAATAATTTACATTTAATAGGCGGGTGCTTATAGTTCAATCGGTTAAAGCGTTGCACTGCCGAGCCGAAGGTTCCCGGATCAAATCTCGTTAAGGTTCTAGACATCTCGCTCTTATTCTTTTTCCAGCTCTGGAAGGGGAAAATATGAAATCTGAAAAGACCCCGGACCTTAAGGAAGTGCTTTAAAAATCCGTTTTCAAAATTTTCACAATTTATTGGACTGACCTTTTAAATTATTAGAACTATGTCTAAACAACATTCACTGACGAGGATTTAGTACCTAAAACGTGCATATCTGGTTCGTGCTGAAAATTTATCTGTTCTTCAATGATGCTTTTGAATTTGAAGACGTTTAACCTTCTTACCCTTTTCTATTAAGATATTGCCAGAAAAGCTGGCAAAGTCATTTAAAATCTACCAACCCTTCGGCAGCTTTGGTTGAACTATGCACAGAAAACCCAGGTCAGTCTGATAGATTTTTTTCATGGACACAAGTCAGAATGGCTAATCCAGAAAACGACAGATAGATACTTATTTGGCAAATTCTCCCTAAACAAGAATTAGCCATAATTCTAATTTGCCTTCATGTTAAAATCAGAGAAAACCCAAGAAAAAAGTAGCATCAAAAGTTATAAATTTAACATAAAGAGTGTGAAAATTATTCTGTCCCAAAGGTCCTAGCCTTTGCCGTCTGTGGTGTTGTCTTTAAAAAATGACTATCAAAGTGAACACTCCAAAAAATAATAAATAAAATAATAATTAATAATAATGCTGTCCAAAGGCTCGCTGAAATCTATGAGAATCAATGTTCGTCATAAAGCAGCTCGTCCGTAAGATTTATCGTAACTTACAAAGACAGAAGCCAAAACCGCAAAAAGAAAGGGAGTGTTCAAAAGGTTTTATGACACTCTATAAGTAATGTACATCGGTCAGAAGGTATCAATGCATTTTCTTTACAATTTCTTTACATTTGGATGATTTTCAAAGAAAAACTAGACTCATTACTGTATGATTCTTATGTGAAATGCTTCATTAGTACTTCTAGGTACCTGGATGATATTCTTACTATCGATAATCCTGTTTTTGAAAAGTATAAAGATGTTATTTATCCACAAGAATTGACTCTTAACAAGGCAAACTTTACAGACACTGAAACACCATTTTTGGACCTAAATATCAAAATTGTCAATGGAGAAATTCATACAAGTGTATATGACAAACGAGATGATTTTGGATTCAACATAGTAAATTTCCCCTGGCTTGACGGTGATGTCCCTAGATTACCGTCATACGGTATCTATATTTCACAGCTCATCCGGTATGCTAGAGCATGTACTGATGTTTTGGATTTTCATAATAGAAATCTACAAATTACAAAGAAACTTTTAGGTCAAGGTTTTCGCTTTCACAAACTAGTAAAGACTTTCTGGAAATTTTACAAAAATTATGATCAACTTCTTTTGAAATTCGGACCCATAAAAGCAACGGAGTATATTACTTTAGGTATTTCACAACCTGCATTTTATGGTGACATAATTAACAAAATAAGAAGGATCAAAGGTAGACAGCATATGTATCGAAAATGCGTCAGAGTCATCAAACGCCTTTTATACCGTGGATATGATCCTAATGTCACCAGACGGACACTAAGCTTGGTACTTGACCAATATACAGTCTTGTACGAGCGCATTCTTAAGACTTGCACTCTGACTGACTGTGACGACGGGACTCCATGACGGGCCCTGTCCAAACCTCTTTAGAGAAGACAGGGCCCCGACCACCTGTCCTCTCTGAATGTCAGTCGGACTCCTCGGGTGATTACATACATGAGCTCGCTACAGCCGGCAGAGCACGGACTGTATTACGCATGCCCTCTTTTTATATCCATTTACATATTCATCTGTGTCTCTGGGGCCTCTGCGTTTCGCGGTCTTGTTTGTGTGACGTCATCTTACAGTGAGGAGGTTGTTTTACACCACATTTGTACGTTCTTCGAGACCTCTAGGTAACTGGAGAAGTGAGAGGGTTGTGCGCACGTAATCCAGGATAACCACACCGTCTGCTATTTACTTGGCAGATGGCCGTCCTAAGTCGGCACCGGTTGCCCATTGGTCTCGTTGGTTTATGTGTAGTCTTTTATGTTTCTATGTTGTGACTTGGTGTTCCTTGTCCCTTTTGCGTCTCTTTCTGTGGGTATCTGTTCTGTGTTTTTTGCATGGGTGATTTGGGATTTTGCTGTGGGTGCTGCAACCTAGTGTTGTTGGAGATCCCCTCCTTTCTTTTATATACTCAAAATGTATATTTGCAAACGGAAACTCTTCAGAACAAGGATGTATTTCGCAAATCAAATATACACAGATTACTTCAATATGAAAAGGATGACAATACAAAAGCTCTTTCCGTAGAGGAAATTATTTGTCCGATTCAATGCATGATAGCAAAGTCCAAAGATTTCCGTTATATCTTAGTATGAAACGAGAATGATTTCCAGCATGACCACTCTGCACTCAGGAAGCCAAACACACCCACAAGAAAGTGACACATGAATGACATCAGACAAAACTACAAGCCACAAAAAGGACACAACAATATTCACTAGAACATCATGCAAAATAATAGAAACAGACGTACAAAAACATCAAACATAGATGACAACACATAACAAGAAGGAAACCAATGCGCTCCCGGCACCGACTTTGGATGGCCATATAAGCAAATGGTGTTGTTATCCGGACTACGAGCGCGCAATCCTCCCACTTATCCGATTACACAGAGGTCTCCATAGAAGCACAGTTGTTGTATAAGCATAAAACTTCTCACTGTAAAAGAAAGGAGGGGATCTCCTAGAGAACGAAATGGAATTATAACGCTTCAAACATCGGGTCACGGGGAATTGTATTACCAACTCCACACTGCAACACGAAATAAGTGTAGATATAAAAGAAAGGAGGGGATCTCCTAGAGAACCAAATGGAATTAAAATACTTCAAACATCGGGTCACGGGGAATTGTATTACCAATTCCACACTGCAACACGAAATAAGTGTAGATATAAAAGACAGGAGGGGAGGTTACACCACAAACAAGACAGTTAAACACAGCTTCTTCTTGTAACACAAATTCTATGTAAATGGATCTAGAATAATCAATGGCATGCGTATAACAGTCTGCGATCTGCTGCTTAAAGCGAGCTCAAGATCAATCATCCGAGAAGTCTGACCAATTTTCAGATAGAAATTAGGACCCAGTCTTCTCTGAAGAGATTTAAACTTCCGTCATGGAGTCCTGTCGTCACGGTTGGCAAGTGCGCAACGTGGGGAAACGTTTATGTTCCCATTATTTAGTTTTGGGAAACGTTAGTGTTCGCATTGTTCGTTTTCATCTTTGAATAAATCTGTTCGAAAAATTGAATAAAGTAAAACAATCAAACAAAGAAGCGGAACTTGAGTGATATTGTTACGTTTGACGGTACATCCTTTCATTATCAATCCTCAAAATTTACAAAAATGTAACTTTGCCTTTTTCAGTCATAGGTTCATCCCTCATCACTGTTGATTCGGGGAAACGTCATTTATTTACATACTAAGAAAGTGTTGAATTTCCGTGTATGCTTACATATGTTTGCGCTCTCTACAAAAAGGAACTAAATGACAAGAACGTTTGCAAATAAAGTAATATCGTTTCTCCTTGCGGTATGAAATTGAACATTGCACGAATCATGCTTGTGAGAACAATTACTATCATACTTTGTCTGTGGTGTTTTGGCCTGATTGGGATGGTATGTGGACAAGATACACATTCAGGAATCAAGATAGATGACAATGGATATACAGGAGTTTCTATTGTTATTTCAAACTATGTTGAGGAAAACATCACGCTGATTGAGGTTATCAAGGTAATACTTCTTTTACCATTTTTTCTTGCAAGAGAACAGAGGGGAACAACAAGAACATCCAGTGTCTTAACTTGTGTTTTGCTACGAGTATGCAACACACAGCAAGTGCATTTATCGTACATGTAATGCACTTGCTGCGTGTTGCATACCCGTAACAAAACACAAATAATGACATTCATTCTATACAAAGGTGTCTATCTCATCCTTGTTTTCTGGAATCGCGTTTTCTATGTAAAAGGTTGACGTTAAACATCATGTTACCACGGATTCATTTTGCAGGTTGGAACAGCCATCGCGGCATGTTTCCTTAGATGTTATGCATTGTGGCGTCACGAGCGTTAACATACGAATTGCAACACGTTCCTTTCAATAGTTTCATTTCGGGAATTACATTGGCTGATCATATTTATAAAAATGACTAATGAACGAGCCAAAATCCATCGAAATATTACAGACAACACACAAAAAAGGATACAAATTAAAGGCTAACATTGCACGACCAGACCACTGGCAAATACGGAACCCATCTCATCAAACGATTCCCCTAAATCGATCATAAATTTAACATAATATCAGAAGTTTTGTTTTACTCCACACGTTATATTTTGCTTTGGACGCATTTTCATTTGGTTATCGAGTATATAAAAAGACAGGAATGGATATGATGCCATGATCAAAACGGAAGCGTTAGAACATTTTATTTGACATTATTTTGATCAGTTACGGAGAACAAAATGAGAGAAAAGAATTCTGAAAGATCGCTCTATTTCAAATGCTATTTTTTGACACTACTGGTTTAGCGACTTTGATCAATTCGGCAAGGCTTGGGGTTATGAAACCACTTAAATCATTTAAAAATACTGTATCAAATTTAAGGTGTCATGTGTAAAACAGACAAACAATTTCTAATCACATCGTGAGACGCATTCATGCAAACGTGTGAACAGATATGACTAAGAAGAACAGCGTGCATTGATAATGTAGTCTTTCCTGTTGGAAAAAAAATGACTACATTCATCTTTCTTACATACATGGTACATAGAGTATATTTTTTTGCTAAATTGTTATACCTTTAAAACTCAAATTTTAAAGCCCAATGCTTTAATTCTTAAATTATGGTATTTTTGATTTTATCTTCGACTAATTACTGCATACTAATCGAAGAATATATAATTTTCTTACATAGATTATCAAAAAATCTTACCCAATTTCCTTTCATTTCCCGGAACTTTCCCCATTAGCTTTGCTTAATCATAAATAATCATAATACTATCAATTTATGCTTTTGTGTGTATGGGTGTGGGGGTAAGATTAAACCTAAACATTGCTTTTTTAAAGAACATTTTTCAATGCATGTCACATTTAAAAAAAAAAAGAAGAAAAACCACTTATGTAACATTATCGAATTAAAAGCAGATCTGTCCATTAATACCGATTTTGATTATATATTTCAATTATAAGATAATTTGGTCGCAAAAATAACACGGTATTTGCACACAAAAAAAACCAGTTAACTATCTGCTTGATAATCGTAAAGGGCAGAAACCAGGATACAATTAACTGACCTGATTTTCAAAGTATTTGACCCACCTCCTTAAGGTTATTGAAAAGAGGAAATATCACGGAAATATCACTGAAAACCATCCAGAATCGCCACTTCATCTTGAAGTTAGAGTACACGAGAAATATTTTATCCGACTCTAAAAATCTGCTTAATTATTCATATCTTCAATACACAGGAAACATTGAACATAGTATCATCTTTGGAAATGTCATGACTATATATAAAAGATGTCAATTTGACATGAAATTCTGAAAAACGATACCTTTGTGGAAAATTAAGTAAACCCGGTGAAAAAATAAGTAAAGGAAGAAACATGAGAAAAGAGATATATGATTTAAATTACAACCTTTTTATCATTGTTTTCTCACATCTTACATAAGGACTGTTCTTCAAATTTAAGATAGTATTTCTTGTTAGATTACCGTCAAAATAGGGTAAGTAGGGAGAATCAGAATAGAAACCATGATTGTAAAAAATGTCTGTCCCTTGTGGAATCCTCAATTATGGCTGTAACGATTTTTGTATGGTGTTCTACTGAATATTTTTATGTCTCTTTGCGATTTGCTGTTTAGATTGAAGGTTAAATACCTGAAACGTGCATGTCTGGTTTATGCTGAAAATTTATATGTTCTAAAATCAGCTAGGAGATTATGCCGTATAAGGAAGTTGACCTTTGTCTATTTGCGTATATATATTTGCTACACAGTGTCTCGTGACTGCCCTCTCAACCAATGACAAACCGCTTGACGATAAACACTCTGACGTACATATAAACAAATACACGTGTTTCGTAAAATATTCGAGTGGTCAATCTAAAATCACTCGGTAGAAAAATTATGTAACAAATTTGTGGATTTAATGGCAGAATATCATTTATGCATATTGTAATGAAAATTTGGCCGTGTCAAAACATGCATTTTATAAGGAAAGGTCTAGTCAAGTATATGACCCCCATTCGTGTCAATCAAGCATGGCAAATCCCCATAAAATACCCATCATTCATGCTTGAAATACATGTACATGCGCGGATCCAGCTTTTCAAGGGGGGGGGGGGGGGTTCCAAACGGGCTGAGGGGGTCTGGGGGCCGCCTTTAGGCCACAGTAGGTCATGGGGGAAGCCCTGGTGGAGGTTCAAGAAACGAAACCCCCGGAAGCTCATGGATTTCAAAGTTTTATGTATTTGGCGAATGAAAGCGAGCCGGAAAAAATCCATATGAAACAATTTATCCTTAAGTCGTAATTGCATGAAACCCCGCCCCCCCCCCCCCCCCGAGATCTGTCAAAGGTGGGGACCATGGTCCGTGGACCCCACCTCTTGTAAATCTCAAGGGTGGGGGCGGACCCGGTCCCCCTCTTGATTCGCGTATGAAGTAAATGACTTTTGAGTGGTCTGTCAAACTTATATTTTTGTTGTGAAATGCACTCCCTATGAGAGATTTGTGCCTTTTCGTTTTCCTCCTCTTTTTTTCGAATGAAAAAGGAATTTCTTCGATCAAATGTACAAATCCATTGCATGAGGAGTGGGGAGGAGGATCCAACAACTAAGCAAAAATTGAACATGAGAGCTATAAAACTATTTCTAGCAATTTGATTTATTCAAATTCCAAAAAGGGACAAACATTTTTGCGAGGGGTATGTTCAAAAGGGTCCAAGAGCAAGAACCGCTCCTGGTTTTGTTAATTCATAAGTATTCCAGGGGCAAACCAGGGTATTTTCGATGTGGACGTCTAAAGAGGGGCTTGACCCAGAGCCTCAACTGTTCGAGGGAGGGGTTACAGACACCTTTTTATGGGAGATGATTTGCGAGACCCGAAGGACCGTATTGAAAAAAATGAAGGCGGTTCGAGGACTCCCCAATGAGTTAAAGAAGATCCTGACGATAATCTCAACAGCACTCACAATAGAGCGCAAAATTAAACATCGACGGACCCCTAGCAAGCTAGAGGTGGGACCAGGTGCCCGGGAGGAGTAAGCATCCCCTGTTGGCTAGCCGCACCCGCCGTCCATGTTTATGAAGCATGGAAATGAAAATATAAAAACTTCATGCACTGTCTGACGTTAGGTCTATATAGAAAATGCTATGGGGACAATGTCAGGGAAGTTTATTCAAAACACTTACTGTCAAACCCCTCGCGGGGAACTTTTTTTACGAGCTCCACACGGCAAAGGGCATAAGTGTGACACAAATGAGTTAAAGAAGATCCTGACGATAATCTCAACAGCACTCACAATAGAGCGCAAAATTAAACATCGACGGACCCCTAGCAAGCTAGAGGTGGGACCAGGTGCCCAGGGGGGTAATCATCCCCTGTTGGCTAGCCGCACCCGCCGTCCATGTTTATGAAGCATGGAAATGAAAATATAAAACCTTCATGCACTGTCTGACGTTAGGTCTATATAGAAAATGCTATGGCGACAATGTTTGCAAACGTTTGAAACGTTTGAAAAACAAGAAACGTTTGAAAAAATGAAGCATGCTAAGCGAATTTGAACTGAAGTTAGATGAAATGAAGCATATATCTGATTCTAAGATGAAAAAAAAAATCCGATAAGAAATTCATGAAATTCCCCATATACATACATGTAAATGAATATTGGAAGTTCAGTCCAATTCTTCTACTCGCACTTTGTCAGCGATCGTCGTGTGTAAATTCCAAAACAGAGAAAACTCGAAATAGAATGTATAAAAATCGTTGGTATATGCAGTGTATTTTTATTTTCTTTTAAAGCCCCCCCCCCCCCCCCCCGTTTTTTTTCTTTTTTTATGTCGCTGTATGTCGATGGAGGCACTTTCTCTAATTTTGTTTGGGCGAAAACGATTTGGACGTTTTGAGTTCAAACATACTCATGGCTACGCCCCTGTATTTTCATAGATTGTGTTCTGGAACTTTACTCAGAATTGAACGTATTTCAGATGAAAATATATTAAATTGGACCTTAATTATTCAACAAAGTCCCTGAAGTTTAAGTCTTTCCAGAGACATATAATATGAAAGGATTTTCAGTTGTTCTAAGGGCCTCTTCATTAATCAAATAAAGCGCGGATCTAGAGGGGGTTTAGAGGGGGCAGGGCCCTCTTGAGTATGCAATAAATGCTGATTTTACTTGTCTTTTCATGTTATTTTAGAAAAATATCTAGATCCGCCCATGAAAATGTCAAGGGATCCCAGAATCGTTCACGTCACAAACGGATTCAGGGTTTAACTAGATCCATTACACTTTTGAAACCTACATTTTTTGTCGAAATGGCTATATTCATTGAAAATTAGCATTAGTATGTAGTTGTTTAGAACAAAAATATATTAGCGAAGTTATCAATGTATTAAACGTAGTAAACTACATGTAGAGCATTGCAATAGATCAAGTTTTTCTTTTAAGAAACCAAAACTTAACGTTATGAATATCATAGATAATAATGAAAATGGGACTGATTTAGGTGGCCTTGTGGCCCGTACCAATGTTCATGGTAACATTTTGATTGTTATACCCTTGCTTGTTCTGCTTTGTTAAGTAAAGCAATATATATATATATCACATATAATGTGTGTATGAACTAGTTTGTTCCGACCCCCCCTTCCGCCTCTTCTAAAGTATTTCAAATAAACGTTTAATTTACATGTACTAGTAAGATTTTTCATCTATCATCAGAATGAAACCATGCGTATGTCATATATGCTTACATAACTGTGTGTGGATTGTAGGGGTGATGTAATGTAAAAACCTATAAAGGGATAAATGAGGACGAAATGTATGTTTTGACACAGCCAAATTATCATGAAAATATGTATAAATGATATTCAGCAATTAAATCCACAACATTATCACAGAATTTTTCTACCGAGTGATTTTAGTTTGACCCCTGGAATATTTTACGAAACACGTGTATTTGTTTATGTCTACGTCAGAGAGTTTAGCGTAAAGCGGTATTCCATTGGTTGAGAGAGCTGTCACGAGCTACTGTGTAGCAAATATAGATACGCAAGTAGACAAAGGTCAACTTCTTTATACGGTATTATCTCCTACCTGAAAATGATGCTAATGAATTTGAAGACGTTAAACATTTGTACCATTTGGTGAGTGTCACTGCTTGTGGACCAAGAGTCCCCGAGGGCACATGTAGCCAAGTTCGATCAGTTTCGGTTGGTCGTTTCTCCAAACGCATTTGAACATGACAATTATGGATAATGACCATATCCCTGTATACAGCACAAAATCGATAATTCAGAAAACCGAAGGCATACAAAATCAGGATAAAACAGGAACCAAAGAAATTAAACAAAAACCTCCACCATGTTAAAGGAAGCGAACTCCCGATATGGGAGTGAAACCAGGTGCCCAGGAAGAGTAAGCATCTCCTGCATTTCTGTTTACAAAACTTTCTCAAATTACTAAAACCTGGGTCTTGTAGCATCATATTCTAGCCATCTTGCTACGTCTTTCGGTATATTTAGGACATAATTTTTACAGATCTTGGCCATAGTACATCGTTTAGATTAAGGATCACTGACAAGGATTAAATACCCGAAATGTGCATTTCTGCTCCATACTATAAAAGGGTAGGGCCACGAGACCCCTAAATCGGCCCTTGATTTTTCTCTTAAAATAAATTTCATGAGGAATACTTGATATCTCTTTTGAAAATACACAAATGTTTACCGCTTTTCATGAAAAGAATAATATCACCAAACAATGTGCCATTTAACTGTTATGACGTCATGAAGTGACGTCATTTTGACATTATTGAGAAAATATGGCAAAAATTGCTGGGAATTTTGTCTTTTGTCGTAGAATTCAATGTGGCCGCATGCGTTAACTGAGATTAAACGTTTATGACAAAAGGATATAATGATAATCTTTCACATATAAATTTCCATCATAGTTAATGCATGCGGCCATTGCTAATTTAATAGAAATATTGAGTTTTTGCATCAATTTCGCCGAATTTGACCTATTTTGTTGTTTTCAAAGGGCTAAAAGGTGTTGATAAAAGCAATGTTTACAAAAAGTAGATTCGTGATTCAGTAGAGAACGTTTCAAAATGTCAAATAACAGTTAAAAATTCTATAAAGTACAATGTTCAAAATTTATCAAAATTAGGGCCAATATCGGGCTTCGTGACCCTACCCCTTTATCTGCTTTAAAATGATGCTAATGAATTTGAAGATGTTACAAATTTGTATGATGTCATTTATGTGTCACTTTCTTGTGGTTTTTTTTTTTTCGTTGGGTGTGTGCAGGTTGGTCATGCTGGAGATCCTTCCCTTTCCTCAGTTATCATGTAACATCTTGTTGTGTTAAACGGAATTTCTATATTGATTTCCTATTGAACTTTATCTCGATTTCACACTCCACCCTTTTATGCGTCACTCAAGACGTCAACAAGTTTTTATCTCTCAACAAGGAAACAAACCAGTCTTCATATACATGTAGCAAAGTCTTGTACATGTACAAGTGTCCGAATACCTCTTTTATATTATATGAAAATTACACAGTAAAGCATCTTTACGTAGCTGATGTCCAATGTAGGTTTGCGTATTTGTGTGTTTTTATTCACACTAAATTTAATATGAAAAGGCGACAGGTTAGAAATTCAAGAAAAATATCCTTTTTGCTACAATCAGTGTGAAAGCAATATTATTTTAGATGACGCTGTTATCGACACAATGGCCTTATGTTTTATCAGTCATATTAAATATGTTGATGCTGTCTTTGCTTCTTTCCTTTTTATCCCTTCGAAACTTGCGTTCGTGTGTTTGTGTACGTGTGTTTCTGAGTGTGTTTTCGGGGTCTTGTGAACAGCATAGAAAACAAAGCAATCATCATAGAAACAGACCTTCCGCAAATGTTCTCTATTGAGAAAGGATGAACACTATTATTTAACAAGGCCAACCATCAGAGGTCAAGGTCACTCTGGACTTAGGCGTAACATCCTTGTTAACAGTATTGCAGACAAAGCAGAAATAGAAATATCAAACCTTCCACAACTGTTCACCATTGTAAGAGGGTGATCCCTCTTGATTGTCAAGACCAAGGGTCAAATGCCAAGGTCACTGTGAATTTAAGCTTAAAGACCTTGTGACCAGCAATGAAGACAAAGCAATCATCATTGAAACATCAAACCTTTTTCATATGTTTACCATAGGAAAGTATGAGCCCTATTGAGTTTCAAGTCAAGGGTCAAAGGTCAAGGTCACTATGGACTTATGCTTAAAATCATTGTAAAATATAGAAGACAAAGCGATAATCATAGAAATATCAAAACTTCGACAAATATTCCCCATTGGGAAATCATGAAACCTATTGATTTATTGATTTTCAATGTCAATTGTCAAAGGTCAATGTCGACTTAGGCTTGAAGTCCTTGTGGATAGCATAGAAAAGACAAATCAATTACTGCAGGATCACCAAATGTCCTACCGAGAAGATGATGCACCTTACAGATTTTCAAGATAAAGGGTCAAAGGTCAAGGTCACTATGGACTTCATTCAAAATCATTTTGCTTCTAAAATAGAACGTGCAGTTGTGAGGGGATGCTACGTTAACTTTGCATAGTCATTATTAGCCTTGGTTTATGATGTATATTTTTTATATCCCCTTGATGTTGACTCTTTTGTCCTTGAGATCTTAAGATGATAATTCGTGTTATTACACAAATGAAATGCTGAAGATAAAACAGATCAATGAAACTTCAATAGTTAATTTAGGATTGGCTGTCTTTTTGCGTTCAAGGTTTTTTACATGTACACTTTTGTTGTTAAATGCAAATTCTTTGAACCACAAAGCGGTTTAGGAAAAATTGTAACTGTAAAACCGGTGTTTGAATGCCGTGAACGCAAAAAGTAGGACACTCGAGCTCATTCCTTATATTTACGTTTAGAGACATTCAGACGTGGATTATGTATGAAAATATGTTCAATTTTTCTTTAAACAAGAGGGATCCTTATAACTAGTGTCAGAATGTGTTTATGTTGTAAGCCGATGTGGGCTTACAAGTCATACTTCGTACCTACGTTGTGTGATTAATGTCCGTTCTTTTTCGTGGAAGGAAAACGTCGTTGGAATTTCAACAAAGTTTATTTCTCGAAATAAATTTGACAGAATCCATAGCATGCGAGAAAGTAGTTCTGACAACGGGAAAATAAATTTGACAATTGAAAAATGACATATTGTTTTCAAACCTGGGAGGAGAATTGCACAAAATGATGGACATATTCCTACATAAATTTCGTGTTCATCCCTCCAAGATAAGGTTGTCTACAACTCTTCAAAAGCATCTGAAATTATGAGAGATTGTACATAAATAAACTCAATATGCTGGTATTTCACGTGTGGAATTGACAATATTTTCTCCAACTTAAAGATAAAAGCGTCTCTAGGTTGTAGAATTGATAATAATTTCTCCAACTCGAAGATAAAACCAACTTTAGGCAAGGGGTTTGACTGTAAGTGTTTTAAATATTTTCCCTGACGTGGTCACTATAGCACTTTCTATATAGACATTACCTCAGACAGTGCATGTTTTAGATATTGCTTTCATTTTTCGTGCATAGGCATTGACGGCAGGTGCGGCTAGTCAATCAGGGGATGCTTACTCCTCCTGGGCACCTGGTCCAACCTCTAGCTTGCTAGGAGTCCGTCGATGCTCCATGTGGTGCTCTATTGTGAGTGCTGTTGAGATTGTCGTCAGGATCTTCTTTATCTCATTGTAATTAAGCCATTATCAATCTCTGGACTTTCCCAGTATTGATTAATTAATATTTCAATTAAACATGTTAAAGTTGAGGATATATATCCCTTAAAATCTTAAGATAAGCTTATTAACTGAAATTTCTTTAATCTGTTTCTAATCTTGATATGGGGAACTCGTCATACACTATGATGTCCCACTCTCCAGAATGGTAGATGATATTCTGTCATAGACCATTTGAACCATCTAACCAAAGATTGTACTCTATGTCTTCCGAAATGGAAGTAACCGGATGTGTCATTTCAACCGAATGGAAGCGGCGGGTGTTGCATGCAAGCAGGAGATGCTTACTCTTCCTGGGCACCTGGTCTCACTCCCATGTCGGGAGTTCGCTTCTTTTCATGTGGTGGAAAAGTATTTGTTTGTTTGCCTTGGTTCCTGTTTTATCCTGATTTTGTATGCCTTCCATTTCTGATTTCTGAATTACAGATTTTGTGCTGTATACAGAGATATGGTCATTATTCATATTTGTCACTTGTTTCAAAATTATCTTTATGCAAATTAATATTAACACCATCCCTCTTTCATGAAAGGGAATTAAGTCACTTTTGTGTTCTGAAAAATGCATTGATTCGGTTTTGAGTTATTCCTCTTTTTACAGTGTGATAATTCCCAAACATAAAATAATAATTCACGGTAAATATTGTGGGGGAGAGGCCATATGGCTACAATGTTAACATTTTTATTAATACTTACTGGAAAAGCTAGATCTCAACAATGCAACCAGTTTTCATCGTAACAAAAGCGAAACGGGAATTAGCTTACCGTAAACATGGTAAATATGAAGTAAACATGTTTTATTTATCATTATGAAAAAAAAAATAAATTAAGTATTTGTTTTACTTTTTCCTCGATAAATCCAATTTCGTAATAAATATCAATCACGCCCGTCGGGCTTGTTAAGTATTATAGGGAGCTAGATCATAAACTTTCGTTCAAGTAAATAATTATGCATGATTCATTTTATGTTCCAATTTGGTTTGATTCTTCCTGTAATATATTCTGAAGATATTTTTAAATAAAATTCTAAACATTATAAAAAATGGAGGAAAAAAATCGGTAAAAACGTATCAAACGTTTTGAGAATAAACATTTATGCCATGATCTCTGCTATTTCATACACTCATCAAAATTCCATCACATTCTTTCTCGATTCGACCTCTCGATCTCACACGTATAATGTACCTTACGATTATGACTATTCCTAAACATGATTCGTACATATCTCTACATTTCTACCATATGACGCATTATGAATATACAGATCTGTAAAACATGAGTCCGCGTTTTCAACGCCGGTCTAATACATGTACCTGTGTAGTCTCTCGTTACAGATTTATTCTTATACGTTTACGAAAAAGAATTTATTCTAAACCTTCAAAAGTAAAGAAACTCATTTGAAATATTACTATAATACCTCTTGGTATCTGAATGATATTCTAACAATTGACAATCCTGCTTATGAATTTTATAAAAATTAAATGTATCCACAAAAATTAACATTTAACAAGGAAATAAGAACCATTGTTGGTCCTAAATATCAAAATTGTAAACGGAAAGATTCATACAAGCGTATATGACAAAAGAGATAATTTAGGATTCAACATAGTAAATTTCCCTCGGCTTCATGGTGATGTTCTAAGACTACCATGTTACAATGTAAACGTCTTCAAATTCAATGGCATCATTTAAGAACAGATCAATTTGCAACATTGACCAGACATGCACATTTTGGGCACTTAGCTTTCGTCAGTGATCCTCAATGTGAACAATGTAATATGGCCAAAGAGTGTGAAAAGCATACGGCATTTACATATCACAGCTCATCAGGTACGCTAAAGCATGTACTTATATTTTGGATTTTCACAGTAGAAATTTACAAATTATCAAAAAACTTTTTTGTCAAGAATTTCGCTTCCATAAACTAGCTAAGACCTTCTGATCATTTTTTCCAAAATAACAGTCAACTTCGGATCTATACAAGCAACAGAGTACATTACTTTGGTGCTCTATCGTGAGTGCTTTTGAGATTGTCGTCAGGATCCTCTTTATCTCATTTTGGTATTGCACAACCTGCCTTTTATGGTGATATGATAAAGAAAATTAGAAGGATCAAAGGTAGACAGTACATCCATCGAAAATGCGTCAGAATCATCAAAAGTATTATATACCATGGGTACATGTATATAGGATCTCAAATTAATTTTCATTTCATACGATGTATTATGAAACGAGTTGTGTGTTTTATATCCCCGAGCCTTGGCGAGGGGATATAAAACGCACAACGAGTTTCATAATACAATGTATGAAATGAAAATTCATTTGAGATTCTTTTTATCACATGATATTGCCTAAAAATGTGTATTTCTAACGTGAAATCAACGTTTCCGAGAACTATAGAGGCGAACCACGCCGTTATCAAGACGTCGTCTGCTACGCCATGAGAAGTAGTGTCTCTCTGTGCGTAAGAGAAAAGTATTTCAATTTTGAATAGTATTTTAATGCAAGAATTAATTCAACAACAACAATTTTAACCATTGATATTGACTCCGGGTCTGAAATTTACAGTTGACCGATATTTGAAAGGTCACATTTGTCAAGGTTTATGTGATTAGGTTCCAAACTTGACCAATCGCATTCAAGCAGATCGATATGTAACGTGTTATCATATCATATATTTATGACATGGCTTTATGAAACTGCATAACGGGTGTATCATGTGATAAATGACCTTATGTCACCAGACGGACACTAGGCTTGGTTCTTGAAAAATCTATGTACCAGCTTATTCTTAAGACTTGAACTATGACTGACTGTGACGACGGGACGACGAGACTCCATGACGAGCCCTGTCCAAACTTTTTAAGAGAAGACAGGGACCCGACCACATGTTCTCTCTGAATATCAGTCAGATTCCTTGGGTGATAACACACATGGACTCGCTACAGCCGGCACAGCATGGACTGTATACGAGCGCCCTCTTTTTATGACCATTGACATATTTTATATTCATCTATGTTGCTTAGATGGGCCCCTGAGTTTGGCGGTCTTGGTTGTGTATGGTAATCTGACAGCGAGGAGGTTGTTTTACACCCCAAGTCTACGTTCTTCGAGACTTCTGGGTAATCGGAAATGTAAGAGTGGTGTGCGCACGTAACCAGGATAACACACCATTTCCTACTTGTATTGCAATTTGCCGTCGAAAGTCGGCACCGGTTGCCCATTGGTCTCGTTGATATGTGTAGTCTAGTATTTTGTGTATGATGGTTATATGTCGTATGTCTCTATTTTGTTTCTTAGTGTGCTTGTCTTTGTGTTTTTTCATCGGGTGTTTTGGGGTTTTTTGGCTGTTGGTGCTGCAACAGGGTCTGGTTGGAGATCCCCTCCCTTCTTTCTGATATGAGAAGAAGTGCGCGAAGAAAACTTACATTTGTCAGATTAATCTGAATTGATTTGTTAAATACCAGTCTATTATTTATAGAATAACTGTCTTTTGGAATGTGATTATACTGTGATAACCTTCAATGGATCCAGGGATTATGTTCCATAATGCACGTTATGAGAAACATAATTCCTGGATCCATTGTAGGTTATCACAGTATAATCCCATTCTAAAATACAGTTATTATATATATTTACATTCAAGTTTTTCACGCCTTAATGACGTTTGAATACGTTTACAACTACGTTGGTAAAGCTCTGTTACTACGTACCGTCGAAGTTCAAATCAAGCGAACTTACTATGACGTCATAGTTCAAATCACGCCACTGCGATTATACTCCTATAATCACAGTGTAAATTCTATACAAATGAATTGGCATATGTAAATATGTAGACTTATAGTAGATGTATTCATCTTTCAGCGAGGTGGTATTTTACAGCTTAATTGTGCGTTCCTCGAGGCCTCTGGATAATCCGTATAATTGGTACCGATTGCCAAAATAGCCTCGTTTATGTGTTGTCTTTTGTGTTTCATATTTATCTGCTGTATGTCTCTTTTGCGTATCTTGTTGTGCTTGTTTAATTTCTGTTCATCAAATGTTTTGTCCTGTTTCAATTTCCATCCGTCTGCCCCTCCCCCAAATAATCCTTTTTATATCATTTAATATCATTTTATATCATCTATACCGTTCTACTCGACAACGTGGTAACAACTATTTATAGAGTTTATATGTAAGCTTGGAAAATCACCGTATCCCACGAAACCTTTATAAAAGAACTTGGTATTTAGGAAACCGATCGCTTGTAGAGGTTTGGTGTTTAGCTTACATTATAGCATTATGAAACAAAGGAGGGGATTATGTTTGATACGCTATTAGAGATTTGGTATTTGGTCCGTACCTTCTGATAACAAAGTGAATGTAAAATTTGCTTTATTATGAAAATATAAATAATGTTCCTCAAAGCATCAAATTTAGTAAAACAAAGGAGGGGATCTCCAACAACAGTTAGTAACAGTCAAATACAAATCAGACAATAAAATCCACACGAGTTTTTGACAAACCTGGTAATTTGTATATCTGTTAACTAGCAAAAGTGATCCCTCAATGAAATGAGATCAGGATCCTCAATTTTGTTATTTGAAAATTCTTCTGTTTTGAAGTCTTCAGGGAACGACCACCAGATTATGGTCAGCATGCTATCAACATTTCGTTTTTAGCCTCACGAACACAAAGTAAAATATGCATGTACATGTACGATATATATCATATTATTGTATCGCAATTTTAATTTCATCGATACTATTTCATATGTGAAACATTTAAGTGGAAAGGACGACTATATGGTCATGTGGAAAGGATGGTCGCCCACTTAACGCTTTATAACTAGTACAGACGCTTACTTTCATATCATACTACATTTTTCAAGCTCCTAGCGGAAAGTGTTAATATAAATTTTGGTACATAATGCAAACCTAAGAATAGTCAATCTTTATTTCATCTATTAATTTTGCACTTTTTATCACACAGAGATGTAGAGTTATAGTTTCTCGACTGAATGCATCTTCTGGAGTGATTCCACACAAAACATGTCTTGGAATTTCCTTTCTTCAAGTAACGTTGTAAGAAAACAAGGCATTATATGATATGAAACGTTGTTTGAATTTCCTTCTTATGTTTCATGGAAGAAGAAATATATTCTTTCACTATATACCGAGTGAGACATAAAAAATTACACTCTTGACGGAGATTTTTCCTCTTTCACCTCGTTCCTTTACGTCCCATTCGGGAAAAGATAAAATATCTATCACTCGTGTAAAATTCTATGTTTAACTCGATAGATTGTCATGACAAATACAGATAATGACTATATCCCTGTATATAGCACAAAATCGATAATTCAGAAAATCAGAAACCGAAGGCATACAAAATCAGGATAAAATAGGAACCAAAGCAAACAAAAAAAAAAACCTCCACCAAATAAAAAGATGCGAACTCCCGACGTGGGAGTGAGACCAGGTGCCCAGGAAGAGTGAGCATCTCTTGCTTGCCTGCTATTCCTTTGAAACAAAATAAGGGAAAATATCTATCTGTCATATCACGTGATAAATTTCTTTCTTTGATGATGATTTCATATCATGTAACGTTTTTGTTTCAATTGTTTACCTTATTGTGTCGTCATTACTGTAACCCGTTTTACAATCTAGTGGTGAGGTGGCAATCAATATCGATTTTATCTTGCCGAATATTTCAAACAGCCTAATATTCGGCAAACCGTGGGTTTTTACATGTTTTTATTCCCATAAAGTGAAACATTTCAGATCATGAAAGAGTGATAAATTCTAAAAAAAGATCTTTGTTTTGAATTCTTAATTTTTATGAGTAAGACGCAAACATGTCTATCATTCTCTAATTTCGATTAGAGTATGTAGAATCGGGAGGTATGTTCTATTGACCTAATGTGATTTTTTGTCTCCGTATGTTTATATCCGATTTACTCGATCGATGAACGTGTGTTCCGCTGTGATAACTACAACGTCGACATGTTGGAGACCGTCTCATTATGTTCATACTTATACATTTTCAATATTACTCTTGAGGTATTTTCTGACACCGTTTCTCCATAAATTGCTTTACGAGTAAATAATATTCATGAGCTTGTGGTGTCTTATTGTACTTGTTTTCAATAGAAAAAATATCATGTCACTTCTGCCCGTATGTGAAGTTTTGTCAAGAAGATTTATTTCTAGCAAGGCATTCCGAAGACATCTTTTTTTTTTTGTTTTAAAGGCTCATGGATAATCGTAAACAGTATCGAGAAAATTAGATTATTTAAGAAATAACAACTAGCTTGCCGTGGTTTGAAGTCCAGTAATTCCCCGATTCGCATGATCCAATCAAATAATTAATGAACCGCGAAGCGGCGAGGTGATAATTTGATTGATTCATGCGATTATACGGGTATATTTTTGCCTGTTTTCAGTAAGAATCGGCAAATTTCGCCCCTTGACCCCTCGACAAAGCTAGATCCGCCACTGATATGAATTTGAAATGATATAATTTTCATTGTCATCGGTAAGAGGATGACCGTAATCAATTACGGCCATCTTAATATTTTAGTACAATAAACGACTAAGCAAAATCTTTTGATATTTTCACCGTGGCGTATCACGTGATGTGCATATAATCTCTTACAAGGGAATGCCCTTCGATTAAACAAGGTGGATACTGTCTAAATCTACTTGATATGAAACTAGTTTACGCCTATCATATGAGCATCATTATTTTACATATGATGGTAATCTTTTCTGGTCAAGAATAGAGGAATATTTATTTCTATTTTGTTTACATGTTATAATATGGTGCACGTAAATAAACAAAACTTTCTGTTCAAATGTTCTCTGGGCATACCTCTATTCTTGACCAGAATAGATAACCATCATATAATTTATAACGATGATCGTATGATAGGCCTAGAATAATTTCATATAATGTAGAATTAGACAGCATTTACCTTGTTAATCGAAGGGGATTCCCACGCAAGAGAATATGTTCATGAAAGAAAGGAGGGGATCTCCATCAACACTAGGTTGCAGCACCCACAGCAAAATCCCAAAACACCCATATCACGTGATACGCTACGGTGTTTTTTTATATATATTTTTGAATTATAAAGTGGTTAAAATCGCATTTAATGATTCATTAGGTTTCCAAAGGGAATTTAAGGAACATTGAAGTCAACGAAGTTGATTAAAAGTTGAGTCTACTTTTAAAAGCTGAAAAATGACTTTTTAAAACAGTTAAGTTAACTTTTACATGTAAGTCAACGCAGTTACTTCACGAAGGGAAGGTAGTCACAAAAGTGTAAAAAAAATATGTAAGAAATGAGGTAAAGAAGATCCTGACGATAATCTCAACAGCACTCACAATAGAGCACAAAATTAAGCATCGACGGACCCCTAGCAAGCTAGAGGTGGGACCAGGTGCCCGGGAGGAGTAAGCATCCCCTGTTGGCTAGCCGCACCCGCCGTCGATGTTTATGAAGCATGGAAATGAAAATATAAAAACATCATGCACTGTCTGACGTTGTGTCTATATAGAAATGACAAATATGGATAATGACCATATCCCTGTCTACAGTACAAAATCGATAATTCAGAAAATCAGAAACCGAAGGCATACAAAATCAGGACAAAACAGGAACCAAAGCAAACAAAAACAAAAACCTCCACCATATGAAAAGAAGCGAACTCCCGATATGAGAGTGAGACCAAGTGCTATGGCGACAATGTCAGGGAAGTATATTCAAAACACTTACTGTCAAACCCCTCGCGGGGAACTTTTTTTCGAGCTCCACACGGCAAAGGGCATAAGTGTGACACAAATGAGTTAAAGAAGATTCTGACGATAATTTCAACAGCACTCACAATTGAGCGCAAAATTAAACATCGACGGACCCCTAACAAGCTAGAGGTGGGACCAGGTGCCCGGGAGGAATAAGCATCCCCTGTTGGCTAGCCGCACCCGCCGTCGATGTTTAAGCACGAAAATGAAAACAATATGTACAATTCATGCACTCTCTGACGTTATGTCTATATAGAAAGTGCTATGGCGACAATGTCAGGGAAATATATTCAAAACACTTACTGTCAAACCCCTCGAGGGGAACTTTTTTACGAGTTCCACACGGCAAAGGGCATAAGTGTGACACAAATGAGTTAAAGAATATCCTGACGATAATCTCAATAGCACTCACAATAGAGCACAAAATTAAGCATCGACGGACCCCTAACAAGCTAGAGGTAGGACCAGGTGCCCGGGAGGAGTTAGCATCCCCTGTTGGCTAGCTGCACCCGCCGTCGATGTTTATGAAGCATGGAAATGAAAATATAAAAGCTTCATGCACTGTCTGACGTCGTGTCTATAAAGAAAGTGCTATGGCGACAATGTCAGGGAAATATATTCAAAACACTTACTGTCAAACATCTCGCGGGGAACTTTTTTACGAGCTCCACACGGCAAAGGGCATAAGTGTGACACAAATGAGTTAAAGAAGATCCTGACGATAATCTCAACAGCACTCACAATAGAGCACAAAATTAAGCATCGACGGACCCCTAGCAAGCTAGAGGTGGGACCAGGTGCCCGGGAGGAGTAAGCATCCCCTGTTGGCTAGCCGCACCCGCCGTCGATGTTTATGAAGCATGGAAATGAAAATATAAAAACTTCATGCACTGTCTGACGTCGTGTCTATATAGAAAGTGCTATGGCGACAATGTCAGGAAGTGTATGCAAAACACTTAATGTCAAACCCCTCGCGGGGGAACTTTTTTACGAGCTCCACACGGCAAAGGGCATAAGTGTGACACAAATGAGTTAAAGAAGATCCTGACGATAATCTCAACAGCACTCACAATAGAGCGCAAAATTAAACATCGACGGACCCCTAGCAAGCTAGAGGTGGGACCAGGTGCTCGGGAGGAGTAAGCATCCCCTGTTGGCTAGCCGCACCCGCCGTCGATGCTTAAGCACGAAAATGAAAACAATATCTACAATTCATGCACTGTCTGACGTTATGCCTATAAAGAAAGTGCTATGGCGATAATGTCAGGGAAATATATTCAAAACACTTACTGTCAAACCCCTCGCGGGGAACTTTTTTACGAGCTCCACACGGCAAAGTGCATAAGTGTGAAACAAATGAGTTAAAGAAGATTCTGACGATAATCTCAACAGCACTTACAATAGAGCACAAAATTAAGCATCGACGGACCCCTAGCAAGCTAGAGGTGGGACCAGGTGCCCGGGAGGAGTAAGCATCCCCTGTTGGCTAGCCGCACCCGCCGTCGATGTTTAAGAAGCATGGAAATGAAAATATAAAAACTTCATGCACTGTCTGACGTCGTGTCTATATAGAAAGTGCTATGGCGACAATGTCAGGGAAGTGTATGAAAAACACTTACTGTCAAACCCCTCGCGGGGGAACTTTTTTACGAGCTCCACACGGCAAAGGGCATAAGTGTGACACAAATGAGTTAAAGAAGATCCTGACGATAATCTCAACAGCACTCACAATAGAGCGCAAAATTAAACATCGACGGACCCCTAGCAAGCTAGAGGTGGGACCAGGTGCCCGGGAGGAGTAAGCATCCCCTGTTGGCTAGCCGCACCCGCCGTCGATGTTTAAGCACGAAAATGAAAACAATATCTACAATTCATGCACTCTCTGACGTTATGTCTATATAGAAAGTGCTATGGCGACAATGTTAGGGAAATATATTCAAAACGCTTACTGTCAAACACCTCGCGGGGAACTTTTTTACGAGCTCCACACGGCAAAGGGCATAAGTGTGACACAAATGAGTTAAAGAAGATCCTGACTATAATCTCAACAGCACTCACAATAGAGCGCAAAATTAAACATCGACGGACCCCTAGCAAGCTAGAGTGTTAAACGTCTTCAAATTGAATAGCATCATTTAAGAACAGATAAATTGGCAGCATGGACCATACATGCACGTTTCGGGTACTTAACCCTCGTCAGTGATCCTCAAATCTAAACAATGTAATATGCCAAAAAGTATGAAATTTACTATGTCGAAAAAGGGTACCGAAAGACGTAGCAGGATGGGGGGATATGATGCTGCAGGACCCACATTTTAGAAATTTCAAGAAATTTTGATAACAGAAATTTTAGAATGCGTTGAAGAAATGATCAACCGAAATTGATCGAACTTGGCTACATGTGCCCTCGGGGACTCCTGGTCCACCAGCAGTGACACTCACCAAGTAGTATAAATGTTTAACGTCTTCAAATTGAATAGCATAATTTAAGAACAGATAAATTGGCAGCATGGACCATAGGTTGGAGGTGGGACCAGGTGCCCGGGAGGAGTAAGCATCCCCTGTTGGCTAGCCGCACATCTGAGTTTGACATTGATCCAATAGAAAACGTCATTTGAAAAATAAGCATGGAAAAATGCATAGCGTATTTAAAAAGAAATACATATTTCATACTATTAGTGTTGTTGGTGGCCTAACAAGACCGCTCTAGTTCCCTCCGAACGTAAGAACAGACGGGTGCGAGACGATAAATCGTCTCTGAGAAAGTTCTCCCACGACGGGACTCGAACCCAGACTCTTCAGATTGGAGATCGGGCTGGGTGTCCGGCACTCTACTAATTGAGCTATGAAACCCCTTTCTCGAATATTCTCTAGTTACATGTAATGGTTAGTGCCCGATACCGGTTTGAATTTTAGAATTCCAAAGGCATAATTAATAAATATATAGATATAATTACTTCTAAACAATTATGAAATTCATATTGTCATATTATATGCTATACCTTCATATCACGCAATTTATCTCTGATCTCTTCGTTTCGATGGAGAATAGGTTAATTCGTTCGTTTTGTAGTATAGATTGGGAGAAAATCTCAAAACATGTTAGAATTGAAAATATTCATATTTCAGGATGCGTTTACGGAAGCATCTCAGCTCCTTTACGAAGCTACAGAGTATAGACTATACTTCAAGGAAATTAAAATATATGTTCCAAAAGACTGGTATAATACGAACTACTTTGGAAAGGTCCTAGGAACAAGATTTGACAGTTTTCCTATTCGCATTGCTCGCTCAAGATATGCAAGTGCAGCATTCGTAGAGGGTCTTGCATATTGCGGGGGACGTGGACGTTTTATGCAAATAATGCCAGAGGTTTTATCTAATGAGTACCAGGACATTTATGGCGATCGCAGTGAGTATTCGATATATATAATAAGTGTTCAATACAATCACTTAAAATTGATAACATTTTAGTAATTATTAATTTAGTTATTAATTTTAGTTATTTACATTAAAGTCCTTTATTATATGGTTAGCATTTTTCTATATTTTAAAACACAGGTGACTCCATTGGTCTCGTTGGTTTATGTGTAGTAATTTGTGTTTTATGTTTTTCTGTGATTTGACGTTCAATGTACTACTGCGTCTCTTTCTGTGCGTGTCATTTTTGTGTCTTACACTGGGTGTTTTGGGAGGTTGCTGTTGATGCTGCAACTAGGTGTTGTTGGAGATCCCCTCCTTTCCATATATAAAAATGATTATTTAAGTATAACTATTGGTGATGCAATGATCTTTTAGGCGATATCCTACGTTTGGAATTTTCATTCATAGTAACAGAATACTTTGAATTACTTTATCCCTGTATACAGCACAAAATCGGAAACCGAAGGCATACAAAATCAGGATAAAACAGGAACCAAAGCAAACAAATAAAAACCTCCACCATATGAAAAGAAGCGAACTCCCAATATGGGAGTGAGACCAAGTTTCCAGGAAGAGTAAGCATCTCCTGCCACACCCTTAAAGGTATACCTTCTTGAAGAAAATTACAAACCAATTTTTATGCACTATTTGGATTCAGTAAGGTATTGGCATCATGTAGAACATTCAATATTCAATAATCCTATCGTTCTTGGTTGTATATTTATATAAGTTTTGTAGCGTAGTGCCAATATGCATACCATGTCTTTCCAGGATAACCACACATTCTACTATTTTCGTGGCAGATGGCCGTCCTAAGTCCGCACCAGTTGCCCATTGGTCTCGTTTGTTTATGTGTAGTCCTTTGTGTTTGATGTTTCTGTGTTTTGCGTTGACGTTCCTTGTCCGTTTTGCGTCTCTTCCTGTGCTTGTCTACTGTGTTTTTGCATTGGGTGTTTTGGGATTTTGCTGTTGGTGCTGCAGCCTGGTGTTGTTGGAGATCCCCTCCTTTGTTTTCGAAAGCCCCGTACAAAGGTTAGTCAAAATGCAACCAGAATAACTTACTTCCGACTGAAACCCGCTCCCTATTTTTCGATGTTATTCCCCTCTAGTGTGATGTAAAGTTGTGATCTGTTCGGTTCACCAATCACCATTACGACGTCATGATCACATCCGACATGACGTTAAAGGTGATCCTTTTTGCATGATTTGGAATGGAAAGAAGTCGATTGGTTATAGGTCCGGGAGAAGGAAGAATGTAGTAGTATTTTAAAATTACATATTTCGTTTAACAGTATCCAGGTCAATTTTGCTCGTGTCAACCCTTGCGTTGTATTGCTAACGCAAAATTCCTTAAGGCATGTCGTTTCTGAATGAAGGAATTTCAATGATGTTATGATAGCCATTTAGAATTATACATGTAGTATCCATATCAATCAATCATTTTATCAAGGAACATAGTTCAGTGTGTTAAATGTCTTCAAACTGAATAGCATAATTGAAGAACAGATCAGATTTGCAGCATGGACCAGACATGCACGTTTCGGGTACTTAACCCTCGTCAGTAATCCTCAATCTAAACAATTTAATATTACCAAATACTGAGAAAGGTGTTATGTCCAAACTGTACCTAAAGACATAGTAGGATGGGTGGGATATGATCTAAAGGACCCATGATTTAGAAATTTCAAGAGATTTTGTAACAGAAAATTTCGAATGCGTTGAAAAAAACGATCAACCGAAGTTGCTCGTACTCGGCTACATGCGCCCTCAGACACTTCTGGACCACCAGCATTGACGCTCACCAAGTGGTGCTAATGTTAAACGTCTTCAAATTCAATAAGAACAGATAAAATTTGCAGCATGGACCAGACATGCACATTTCGGGTACTTAACCCTCGTCAGTTATCCTCAATCTAATGTGATATGATAATAGTTTTTCTTAGTTGCAAAATTGTGTAAAAATGAAAGAAATATTTATCTAAAAATAGCACATTTGTAAAATAAAAAAACATATAAAGAAGTGTTGAAATGCACTGATTTCATTTTGTTTTAGTTTTCTTTGTTAATATAATTATAATAAAACACTGTCAGGTTAGAATTTTGTATAAAAGTTGAATTTGTTACAGTTTTACTATAGTTACCAAATCTACCGATCATTCAAAAATTTTCTGATTTTACACAAAAATAACGAAAAACATTAAAAGAAAGGTCAAAATATCAGAGACACTGAATATCACTTTATTCAAACACACGGTGGTATGCATTCCCAGGGAGGATTAACAAAATATTGGAGAATAATTGTCCGTGTTCAGACAAAAACAATATCTCAGGCATAGTGGCATTTTGTATGGTTTTTTTTAAATGTCGGCAAAACTTAACATTATTTCAGGTGAGGTATCGCAATTTATATTGTTTCGGCATCCATAAAACACTTTACGTCTGACTCAATGTTAAACGTCTTTAAATTCAATAGCACCATTTAAAACCTGATAAATTTACAGCATGGACCAGACATGCACGTCTCGGGTACTAAACCCTCGTCAGTGTTCCTCAGTCTAAACAATGTAATATGGCCAAAAAGTATGAAAATTACTATGTCCAAAAATGTACCAAAAGACGTAGCAGAATGGGTGGGATATGATGCTACAGGACCCACGTTTTAGAAATTTCAAGAGATTTTGTAACAGAAAATTTCAAATGCGTTGAAGAGACAGCAATCAACCGAAGTTGATCGAACTTGGCTACATGTGCCCTCGGGGACACTTGGTCCACCAGCAGTGACACTCACCAAGTTGTTCAAATGTTAAACTACATTCCATACGTAAAACGAAATTCATGGGGAAAAATTTACGTAAGAAAAATCCAAACAGTTCCAAGGAGAACCTTCAGCCCAACTTTTATAGAACTTAGGGCAAAGCATTTTCTTGTTCATAATTGTCAATAATGAAATACATGTTCTATAGTATCAATTTTATTGTACTAGACACGTGTTTTGGATATTGAATCCTCGTCAGTTCTACTTAATGTCAAACAATTTGAATAAAGCCAAATGAAAGTGAATTTTTTTTTAGCACCAGCTACAATATAAACTTTTAATTTCCTTTAGCCAAACATGGGCGGCTCCAAATTTTATGTAGGGTGTATTCAGAAGCGTATTTTAGTGAAAAATATGGCCAAACAATCGTTGGATGGTATTCACAAGAATCTTAATTCTAAACATGACCATGATCCATTCAGTTTATATCAAATCTTCAAACTAATAAACTTTTAAAGTCAGAAATTATACATTGGCCGTAATAACTTCAAATGTCTATGGGCTACAACATGGGACGCGCAAGAATACACCAAAATGGTAACCAATGAAGCACCTTAATAGAATTTACCTTGATATTTCAACCAAAAGATAGACTCAGCTACTAAAGCAATCTTCATAGTAAGGATCAGTATCAGGAGACGCTGACTCTCACCGGGCACCTGGTCTCACTACGGAATGTTGTTCATTCCGACGTTCGCAGCCGTTCCGACGGGGATTCTCACGATTTGGCCTTGCCTTCTCGACTTTGAGATCTGAATAATTGTTTGGTACTTCTTTGATGTTTATTACTGTACTAGTTCAACATAATAACAGCTTTTGAGTCGAAACGACTGTAATAATCATCCTGCATGTAGGTGTCAGTGTCTTGAATTTATTTTCCCTTGAAATCTGCGATCATGTCCACCGACTACTCTAAGTTTTGTCTATGGCTTCATGAAATAACGGTATACCTTAAAAGCTGAATACAAATGTCCTGGTTGTAATTTGCTGATCATTGAGAAATTTTGGTACCTAGGAGACTTTGTTCTTACCCTTACTGTCACAGAGGATGGTTGAAACGCCACTATATGAAGTGCCTGATGTCTGTACTATTTCAACTTATTCGTTTATCGGATTGCATCGGGTTACGAGCCTATTATGGACTTGTCTGTGGCATCCGTATCTGCTATCTTCTTATAAAATTGTTGTACCCGGAATTTAATGCATAAAACGTATTCTCGGTAAGTTTTACCACTTAGAGGCGGGAATCGAATCACAGCGTGGCACTCAAAATTGGACAAAATTCATGTTATTAAACAAATAACTGATAAACATAATATTTTGTACCCAGGAATTAAAACTAAGTATTAATTGATATGAAGATGGAGAACGGCACAGTCTATTGAAAATGGGATGGGCGGGAAGCATATTGACGCGCCATCTTATTCATTGACTTATTGACTATTTTGTTAATGGGTTCTACAGAAGTACTAAATAATGTAAAGGTGAAATAAAATGATATTTTCTTCATATTCTTTCTGATTTATAGAAAGGGTCATTGTACATGAGTGGGCACACTTGCGGTATGGTGTATTTGACGAATATCCCAAGTTTTCGATTTATGAGAATTTTTATAGCGAGGGAAACACATGGAAACCTGTGAGGTATGTTTGTCTTCCTCATATTTTTTTAATTTGTATACACTGACAAGGAAATTGATGTTTGGAACACTTTTTGGGGCCCTGTAAAGTGCGAAATGAAATGAAACGTAACAATTCGAAACAAAACAAAACAGAACAATTCGAAACGGAAGGAAACATAGCGTAACAGCTCGAAACGAAAGGAAACAAAAGTTTTTTACGTATATTTTAAAAGAAAAAATAATTTAGGGGGAAAATGCTAAAAAATATTTAGTAAAGATATGCATTTATATAGCCTTGTAATTCATAAGTTCTAGTGGCAAAAGTACGGAGTCGGTAAAGGTTCACATGGCACTTTTCTTAAATTCGAGCGCTCAGTTTAAAATTCGAGAACTCTACATATAACTCGAGCGCTTAATATAATTTGGTGCACTTAATTTAAGAGCTCCGTAATTATAGAGAAGGTTGGACTGTTCAATTATTTAATTCTGAAATAAACCTCTTCAAGATATTGTTAACACAGATTTGGGGGATGGCACAATTCGCTTGAAGAGGGATAAGAATTTGTTTTTACAAAAATGTGCCACCTCCCCAAGTGTTGTTTTCTAATTGCGGTCTCATAACGAGGTTATTTATTCCCTATCCTTTGGTCAACTTGAATACATCTATGACATTTAACATTCATGCTTCTAATGGTCAACTTTGGATATTTAAGGAGGCTCAATAATCGTTTGACGTCATCAGATATCGAGTACGGTACGTTTATATGTGGCCTTTTTGTTTTTCGGCCTTCAAACTCCTCCGTAATTCGCTTGTTTCCTGACGGATTTCGACAAGTTTGGTATCGATGGAACCAGAAAATTATCCTCTACAATCTGAGTGTAATAAATATGTAGTCAAAACTATCGTTAAAATTATATATACAAAAATATTGCGTAATTGAGACGCCCTGGCTACCGCCGTAAACGTATCGTTTTTATAACGTCTTCATCGGTTATTCAACCGGTTGTTGCCCGGGATCAAAATTAAGAAGGTAAATTTAAGTTAATGATCAAATAAGATATTTCTTGGAGATTTTAGCGATATCAAAGATAAGATATTTCAAGTTTGGTTTCTCAAATAATCTTTGGTTAAACGAATTTTTCTTCAATTTTGTCAACTTTCGTGCTTTTCAGCGAATGTTATCGAATTAAGTTTCCCTACTTAAAAAATTTCAGAGAATGAATTTTAGTTTTAACCCTGCTTTGTTCAAAGATTTATCCATTTTACAGATTACTGCACGCATTATCGAGAACGAGGGAGGTGATTGACGTCCACTTATTGACATGGAACGTCAAAATGTCTAAAAATGCTTCCGTTTACTTTAGGTCTATTTTTCTTATTCATATTTCGGTATCTCTAAATAACTTCATGGAACTATAGATGAAATTTTGAACAAAACTTTTTTTAAGCTTTGACTTTAACTTTTTGACAAAACTCATTTAACTGACACTAACAAAACACGAAAGGTGAGTTTATAAAGGAAAAGGGCGAATAACGCTTGACCAGGGGTATTTAGAATTACACACGTTACTTCCCTTTTCTTATTTATTTATTCGACAAATTATTCGTAAACTTGTTTTATTTTTCCATTTCGATGATCATAGTTGTTTAAGTATTCTTCCTTGAACCAGAATTTGAAACTTTCGCTGAATGTTGGGAAAGAATAATCTCGACTCGGAGTATCTGATTTTTTACCTCACCTGAGGTATTGTCATAGCACGCCGTCCGCCGTCCGTCCGTCCGTAGTCTGTCCTCCGTCTGGCGTAAACCAAGTAGATTTGTACAATATGGAAACGAGGTAAAGCGGAAGGTTGTGTACTTTTGTAAACAGATTAGAGTCTGGTCTTAAAAAATATGTCAATTCTAACAGCTTTTAACAAATATTTTCATCATTATGATAATGTCAACTACGGGAACGGGGCATTTTAATTTGACTTGTTGCAAAGTTTTGCAAAATCGTTACTATGACAACCAAGTATTTTAAATCAGGATGAACGATAACATGTACTTTTTTATATATTTTTTTTCATTGAAAAATATGTAAAAGAAAAAAACTTCTGACAAAGACTTCTTATCACTGTGATGTCAAATAAGGGTACTGAGTACTTTTTTTAGATTCTGATTTTGGGGTGGGGGTACGTAAAATGTACTTTTCTGGAACAGTTGTAGCTATTTCACCCTTTGAAAGCATTATCTATAAAGAAATATACATATTCGATAATAATGTGGTGAAAATTATTACAAGAATGGTTTAAAGCTGGAATTATTATCAATATATCATGTCTTTATCTATCAAACTTCATTGTTTTGCGACAGATCTCGCAGTTGGTTTACATATGTTTATTCAGAGCTCGAGGACCACTGGTCAATCAAATGAACGATGATATGTGATCTTAATTACAAATATAAATCATCAGATATCAATGTTAAATAAACAAAAACAATTTTTTCCTCTGAAAAAGAATTCTTGGATTATTGAGCCACCTTAAAGAGAAAACCTCTGGCCACTAGAACTGATGGATAAAGCAATAATACATGCAGATCTTGACTTTAATGCTTGCTCATGGCAATTTTGAAATGAATCTTACACAGAAATGCGCAACCTCCCCCAGTGTTCTTTTCTCATTGCGGTCTCAAAATGAGGTTATCCATTCCTTTTCCTTTAATCAACTTGAATACATTGATGGCATTTAACATTTATGTTTCTTATCTTTTCTATTTATACTTCCGAATCGAAGGGTTTCTTTTCCGCCACAGATTACAAATCATACAAATTATGGACATGTGGTGACCTATGTATTGCCTTGTCCTTCCTTTTGGACAATATTTTTGTAAGATTTGGTGAGAAACTCTACAAGCAGGTTGTAGGGATTCCAATGGGTACTAATTGTGCGCCTCTTGTTTTTATTTTTATACACGTATGAAAAGGAATTTATCCAAAATCGTCAAAAGCAAAGAAAAAATGATACTGTTAAATGGCAAATATGGATAATGACCATATCCCTGTTTACAGCACAAAATCGAAAACCCAGAAAATCAATTACCGAAGACATACAAAATCAGGATAAAAACCTCCACCATATGAAAAGAAGCGAACTCCCGATATGATGCTTTATTGGTACTTCTAGGTACCTGGATGATATTCTAACTATCGACAATCCTGTTTTTGAAAAGAATAAAAATGTTATTTATCCACAAGAATTGATTCTAAACAAGGCAAACGTTTCAAACACAGAAACACCATTTTTGGACCAAAATATCAAAATCGTTTATGGAGAGATCCATACAAGTGTGTAAGACAAAAGAGATGATTTTGGATTTAACATAGTAAATTTCCCCTGGCTTGACGGTGATGTTCCTAGATTACCGTCCTATGATATCTATATTTCACAGCTCATCCCGTATGCTAGAGCATGTACGGATGTTTTGGATTTTCATAGTAGAAATTTACAAATTACCAAGTAACTTTTAGGACAAGGTTTTCGCTTTCACAAACTAGTAAAGATTTTCTGAAAATTTTACAAAAATTATCGTCAACTTCTTCTGAAATTCGGACCAATACAGGCAACAGAGTATATAACAACCTGCATTTTATGGTGACATTATTTACAAGATAAGAAGAATCAAAGATAGACAACATCTCTATCGAAAATGCGTCAGAATCATCAAACGCCTTTTATACCGTGGATATGATCCTAATGTCACCAGACGGACACTAGGCTTCAACATTGAGACAACTACGACTTGAAAAACAACTGAACCCCCCCTCCCCCCCTCCCTCCTTTCCAACGTCTGTTAGCACACTTAAAACTTTCAAGAATATAACGATAGCTCTGAAAGTAATTTAGTTAAATAAAAACTCCAAATTATATCACCATAGAAAATATTTTCTAATTATCGAAATATATACTATTTTGTAAAACAAGATGTCCCAGGTCGACATTACGCTTGACATGAAAGATAGAAGGGATAATTAATTAACCAATTAGCGCAGGGTAAAATTTACCTGTGTTTTACTTTACATGTATAAAATCGATTTATAAACGTGAAATTGAAAATGAAGAAAGTTCCTTTTGGGAGATATTTATCAGTATCTTAATTATTGCAGGAGTTTATTAATATCAAAAATATGGTTTTTATTTTCTTAAAAAAGAAAAATTCATATATTTTGTATATGTTTCATTGGCAAATGCGTTAACACCTCAAAATTTTAGAGGAAATTAGAAATACGAATATAACGATGTTAACAGAATTGTTGGTTCGCCGATTTAGAACAGAAAAAAATATTTAAGGGACATTTAGCTACATGCTATATTATTTTTATTAAATTAACTGTTCTTATTTTACCGGAAAATCCAGAGAAATATCGATTTTCACTAAATTATCTAATATGCTATTTATGCCTTTTCCATACATTGGGAGGTTATTTATTTCTATTTTATCTATTTTTTCTTGAAAACTTGAAATAAAATATATGTATCGAATGCATGGAAACAAAGCGTAAATTACAATAGCATTTATATAGTATACATAAGTCACATTGTCAAACGCCCTGATTCCTAGTATGTACATGTATTTATTTATCAATGAATTAACCTTAACGTACTCTTTGATTAAATGCTTCAGTGGTCACGTGCCAATGCTGTGAGGGAAAAGCTAGCGGTACTTTAATAATTGAAAAGCTATGACCTTACAGTGCAACTTTGTCAATAATTCATACAACTTCAGTTCCAATTATCTTTCTTTTTTTACCCTGACAATCATGTTTCATAATATTATAGAGGTTTGTAAGGAACATTTTATAACTTGGTTCTATGAAAAATACTTATAAAGAGGAATTTTACGTAAGTTTATTTGCCCTTTTTTTTTTTTTTTTTTCTTAACCTCTAACGAAAGGCAATGTGTCTTTTCTATAATTTTCAACACATCTCCTGGAGTGGCTATTTTTACTTTACTTTAAACTGTATTTATCGACGAAATGAAAAGAAATTGATAAATATTTTCACGTTCTATCATATTCATTGTGATACACTAAATTTGATAGGAGTTTGGGTTTTTCTGATATATTGTATATTCTGTGCTCATGAATCCAAGAGTATTTGTTTCAAATCCCGAAAGTAACCAATAACCCCCCCCCCCTTTTTTTTCCTTTTGGTTTAGGTTTTCATTTTTCATTTTTCTTTCTTTTTTTTTTTTGGTTTTAATTTTTCCGCCTTTAATGCATTTTATGATATTTCATTTTAAATAATCTTGATAGTTTTTGCATGTCATTCTTTTTTTTTTTTCTTGGTCCGTACGATTTTTTCCGATTAGTTACAGTTGATTCCAAAATGAAATTTAATATCAGTTAAATGTTTTGGGACGTCGTTTATTGAATACATTTGGATCTATTAGACTTGAATTATTTTTACACGGAATATTACGGATGAGGGATTTCATTCTAAAGTATTATTTTTTTATTTCAATTTTTGAAACAATAACAATATAATTATATATTACCTATCCTTGATTTCTCTTGTTGTTCGAATTGTCTCATCGTCGTGTAGTCACCACTGTGTAGGACAAGGGCGTCGTCGATGTCACAAAGAGCGCCCCACTGGGTAGGGTAGGTCTCTCCAACACGTACACAACCATCATACTTGATATGGGATCGCTGACGCAACTGGATACTGTCATCGCAGGTGTAACGGACCACGTAGTGAGAAGCATCTCTATTCTGGCGGGCAAGAGAACGTGCAGTCATGGCGACTTTCTGTTCATTAATGAACCCGTTTCGACAAAAACCGTATTTATTACCAATGTTGGCTTTGTTTATTTTTGACATCAAGCCATGCAGTAATTACAATTATCTGACGACTTTGATTCTAGACGTAATGAATTTTATTTGGTTTAATTGTGAGAAACCAGCTTAGTTTTCTGACTTTGATTATATAATTAGTGTCAACATTTAATCACAATATGTCATTGATTTGTTTTTGCAAAATATGTAGCTTCTCAAAACAGTTATAGGCAGTGATGATAAGCACACGCTTCAAAGGGCTATCCATACGTTTATTGTCGCCGCCCAGTGGTATCATATTAACTTGCTTAAACCCGTAAATTTCGTACGAATAATTGCTGTTATATCGAAAGCAAATCTTGTTTAAAGAAAAAATTTACGGTTAACAGTTATAAGTACATATATGTACATTTGTCAATATTTAAGCAAATCGTCTGTGACGGCGAGCAAATTATCGTCTAGAAATATGTGTAACTGAAGAGTTAAGTTTATAGCACGTGAATAGGCGTACAAAAAGCAAACAAACAAAACAAACAAAATTAATAGAATAATACACCATGAATTTAGTTCAGTCGACTGGAACGCCTCGGGGCAGTCAGGTATAGCGCGTCAGCCGACGTGCGGCACGTCAAAGAAAATATTTCCACTGTGATTTTCACTCTGAGAGTGGGCTCTTGAGAAGAGCAAGATGCAGATTTCCACCGAATTCGGTGATTTTTTTACCGCCCACTAAAAATTATGTCCACCGAATTCGGTGAAAATATTAAGACTTTTATGATCTGTACTGTACAGTCATATACAAGAGCATTCTTAAAACTTGCTCTCTGACTGACTGTGACGACGGGACTCCATGACCTCTTTAGAGAAGACAGGGCCCTGACCACCTGTCCTCTCTGAATGTCAGTCGGACTCCTCGGGTGATAACATACATGAGCTTGTGGCGGCAGAGCACGGATTGTATTACGTACGCCCTCTTTTTATATGCATTTACATATTTATTTGTGTTGCTTGGGCACCTGCGTTTTGCGGTCTTCTTTGTGTGTGGTCATCTGACAGTGAGGAGGTTGTCTTACACCACAATTGTACGTTCTTCGAGACCTCTGGGTAATCGGAAAAGTGGGAGGGTTATGCGCATGTAATCCAGGATAACCACACCTTCTGCTATTTCTGTGGCAGATGGCCTTCCTAAGTCAGCACCGGTTGCCCATTGGTCTCGTTGGTTTATGTGTAGTCCTTTATGTTTGATGTTTCTGTGTTGTACGTTGACGTTCCTTGTCCCTTATGCGTCTCTTATTGTGCTTGTCTGCTTTGTGTTTTTGCATTGAGTGTTTTGGGGTTTTGTGGGTGATACAACATGATGTTGTTGGAGATCCCCTCCTTTGTTTTAATGGTCAACTTTGAATATTTAAAGAAACCCTTTGACCACCAGAAATGATGGATAAAGTAATAATACATGCAGATCATGTCTTTAAATGCTTGCATTCAGCAATATTTTCTCTATATGTTTTTCCTCAAGTTCTTAAAGTTTTATGTTCTGTCCCGTTTCAATGTCTTTCATTTCAATTCGTTTCATTTTGTTTCGACATGTTCCGTTTTGGTTCGTTCCGTTTCGAAATAAAAACACAAACACTCAAATTAACAAATTTTTGGCCCCTTGGCCTTTATAAAGTGTAAAATACGATCTATAATGATTCTATTTAAAATCCATCCTTTATCTCTGGCGTTCATTGCAAATGTTTACGTTAGTCTATGACGTCCTCATTTTCTCGGCACATGCATGCATTTCGCGTTATCTGCGAAAACGTAGAACGTATATGTAATATAATTTAATTTCACTCGTATCAAGGATTTTGATTGGTCGTTAGAAGCATATTATACCTTTATAAATTGGTTTGCTCTAATATTGGACACGCCCACTTCCGGGAATGCTTGCTGGAACTAATTTTGACCTAAAAATAGCGTAGTTGCACTAATTTCCAGTACAAATTGACGTGTACGTGGAGTAAAACCCATTGTGACGTCAATATCTTCACACCAAATGACGGTCGAAGTCAACACGAACTGGCGACCTGTTTCATTTGAGTTACTGTGTACAACCCATATTTTCCCCATTATAAGAAAGCCGTCCCTCTTTTTGGAGGGTCTGCAACGCATGACAGTTGGATATAGAAATGGGACTAAGGTAGGAATGTTTCCCTTCTGAAATCGTCATTTTTCTGACAAGGACACTGCCGTGGTTACTAAAATCAACCATCTGAGCGAACACTTTCCTCCGGTCTTCTTGTTTCAATTTTGTTTGTAGTTTAAAGTTTTTAATTAAGTATGAACAGAAGTTAATCTAAGTTTTTCTAGTATTTGATTAACTTATAAGGATGAACTTTAACAAGTTTGCAATTCATTGAGATATAATATATTTTTAGGCGGTGAACACTTTTTTATAATTCGCTTCGCTTGGGTTTTTTTTATTTTCGCGTATAAAAGCCAGATGAGAAATTTCCTGGGAAAATCTCTTGATTCGTTCGGATAGGAAAAGTGTAGTCTGGATTATTTCTTTTCGCTTCGATTTCGTTTCGCCATCGTCACAGGAACATGCATGCATATTAATGTAAAGGATCATATGATTATTTTTTTACGTAGCATTGATTCATGTGGAATCTGATAGTTTTGACCTTGGCATTTATAAACTGTATTAACAATTACCTTTCCTGTACTGTATTCCAAACCTGCACAAATCGCAAATAAAACAACGTTGTACAGCTGGATCGTCAAAATGCTTCATTTAATTTTTATCGATCATTTTGACTTAAATGTTTTCAGAAATCAAATCCGATCATCACCATAATTATGTACCGTTAAAGTATTTACTCCGAACTTGGGATCGACCAAATGTTACTGCAAAAAATTAAAAGAACACCTGATTTAGGCAAATTTCAACAATTGTCTGACTATTCAAAAAATTGTGTCTCGAATGAAAAATATGGAAATAGCTCTGAATATGGATGAAAAAAGTTGCTCATGATGTGTCAGATAGATTATTCTTCTTCGGTTATGTGAGACGCGTTCGGCTTTTGATAGTACTTCCGGTTAATAGGCAATGAAATGATAACGAAGCTTGAGTTTGAATTCAGTGGGCTATCATGAGATTTCCCAGACATTACACAAAGTATTGTGATATTCCATTTATCAGTTAGAAAAGCATGATCGTTATTTAGTCACCTACTGTTTTCTACCGCTTAGCATTTTGCCTCGACAATGCGTAGTAACTGTTGTCGAGGAGTAACGACAAGAGCGCAGCTACTTAGAAATGATGAAGAAGAAATAGATTCTAACACTTTCTACTGAATGAGACATACAAATTTAGACTCTTGACGGAAATTTTTCATCTTTTCCCTCGTTCCGCTACGCTCCACTCGGGAAAAGACGAAATTTCCGTAACTCGTGTAAATTTTTATGTCTCACTCAGTAGATCGTGATAGAACCTATCAATCTTGCTCTTATGAGACTATGTTTATTATCAAAAATTGAAGAATTACCTCAAAATTCAGCCTTACAAGACATAGCAACAAGGATCGAACATGATGCCACAGGACTTTCAGAAATTTCAAGAACTTTTGATACAGAATTAAAGCGACACTCCAATTGACTTCATCCATGACTCTTTAAAAAATTCTTCAGAGAAGCAATTTGTGTAAGCTCTACTTACAACATAAGTGTCTTATACGATACGATATGGTGTCTTATGTACGATGTCTGATGTACGATGCGCAATGTCTGATGTACGATGCGCGATGTCTGACAGGATAGGACAGATAGACGAAGATAGCGATGGACGTACTGCAGATGATAACATACACGCATAGCCTCTGCATTGAAAAAAAGAAAATAAAACAGAGGCAGCGTTGAAATATTGAAATATGTAACTTTCAAAATGCAATGCCAGCATTTATCTTGCTCAAAATTATTTTGCCATTAATACATGTACATGTGTAGTAACTCTCTCTGATATCACATTTTAAAACATTTTCCCAAGCTCCTTCATATGCCAAAATAATTCAACATCATACCAAAGTAATAGCAGATTCGAGGGCATATAATACCGTATCCAGAACGTTTGAATGGCTTTCATATTCCACATGTGTATTCCTTGTGACAAGACCCTTCCATAGATACCAAATTTGACCATGTAACCTTGACCTAAAAAAATGAGCCACTTTTGATTTTCAGCTGTTTCACTGACAAAGATACCAATGTGGGCATTCTTAATTCACACATTTTCTTTTATGTATCAATTAATTTACCACACATTCTTTTGATGCAGACTTTTTGGGCGTTCGTTTTTATCTACATTTCAATAAATTTAGATTTTTGGGAAAAAATCCTGGATATATCTAAATGTATTCGGTATTTTGCTTGAACGTTATATATTGTTTATATGTTGTTTAATAATTTAATGGAGTTTGTTTAAACAAATTGAAATTGACACGTCTTATTTCTAGATGTACAGAAGAGATAAAAGGTACCAATTTGAAAAATTGTTCGGATAATTCATCGAAATGCAGACTTCAACCAAACGGAAAACCAGAAAGTCATTGTCAGTTTTGTCCTTTTAAATTTAATCACTCTAATACAACGAAGGCCTCTTTGATGGGTTTCAATTGGCTAAATTATGTAAGTTGTATTCTCTATTGTCTTATATCGACATATAAACCTGCGGAAATTAATGGATTTTCATTGTAAAATGATTTTAGATACGGTTATTTTATTATCTATATATGCTGCATAATGATGAATTTCCCTGAAAATTAGTTTGTGCGATAATTTAAATATCGTTTCAGAAAAAGGAAATGATCTCCAGCGTGACCACCCTGTATACACCCAGCAAAACTAACCCACAAGAAAGTGTCAAATAAAAGACATAAGGCAAAAGTACAAACAGCAAAAAGAACGCAATATTCACCAGAACATCATACGAAGCAATCGAAACAGATGTACAGAAACATCAAACATTAATATGAACATAAAAAAGGAAGGAGATCAATGTGCACCCGGCGCCGACTTTGGACGGCCATCTACGTTTAGCAAATGGTGTGGTTATCCGAATCACTTAAGCACAACCCTCCCACTTATCCGGATATACAGAGGTCTCCATAGACGCACAATATCTGTATAAACATAAAACTTCTCACTAAAAGCCGGTGAGCGAACCGAAATACAATTAACCATTCTTAACCGTCCTTCAGTAACTCACTAGATACCACTAGAGTACAATTATGTATGAATTTTATTTCTGGTGAAAAACCCAATGCTTAGATCTCTAGTGATTGATTCATGTCTAACACAATACTTTTAATAATGTCATAATAATTAAATCATTACATTTCCATTGTCATTTTCAAGAAACGAAGACTCTGATTGGCTGAGAAATTTTGTTGATACACCGATCAACACAATTTTTCACGGAAGCCTATTTATAGCACTATTTTTAGAGCCGGGGTTCCCTCAAACACGAATTAACTCGTTGCTGAAAAAACAATTTGTTGATGTTTGCTTATCATTTCAAGGGTACTATTTCTTTTCTACTTACTTAAAAATTAACAGTGCATGTAGAATTTGCTCAAATTGATCCAAAGATATAGAGAAACGATCGTTCGCTCTTTGAATCATGACGGCTGTCTTAACTTGTTTTGACAGACGAACCACTGCGAAACCCTCCAACTTACGAAATATAGTGCGGTAATAGATTGTTTTTAGATCCTAGAAAACAGTCGATGGAAAGATGATAATAAAATGATAAGAAATGAATCTCATAAGTTTTCTGTTGATGCAAGTATCACCCGAAAAATTGGACAGAAAACTTATGCATTAACGCGCTACGCGCATTGATGCAGTTTCCTGTCCAATTTTTTCGGGTCATACCTGAATCAACAGAAAAATTACGAGATTCATTCTTAAGTAAATTATGTGAAAATACATTTTATCTCCAAAATAACGAAGATCTTAATATATTGAATGTATTGAATAATTCATGATAAAAAAATTGTAATTGCATGGTATTCAGAAAATAATTATCAAAAATATAAATCATTCTTGTTCCTTTTACATACTCCACAGGTGGAATCATTTTGCAAGAAGAACGAGTCTGAAACACATCCAAATAGAAGACATAATAGTAATGCAATAAACGGACATAATAAACATTGTAAAGGGAAAAGCGTTTGGGAAATCCTAAATGAGAATCCTGATATAGAAGGTATATTTGATTTCTTCACAAATATCTGCTTTTATTTCTAACATAAATGAAATTTATCATAAAGAAATGGAGATCAAGGAAACAATTGAGAGAGACAGATCCGCTTCGTACTTGGATGTACATCTGTCTTTTGACTCAATTTGCCATTTGAACACCTCATCGTACATGTATGACAAGCGTTATGATTTCCCCACTCGTGCATAGGAACATTCCGTCTTCATCTGCTGATTGGCGTTCTTGTTTCTCAGCTAATGAGTTAAGCCAGGGAATGTTCCAGTTATGAAAAATTCATTGTTGGAGCTAGGGGCTTGCAAATAAGCTACTCGTTAAACTTTATTTATTTTACAACGTTTAACAAAAAAGTTACACAACTTATATTAATGTCTCACGTTGGCTCAGATGTTGGCGTTAGGGGGTCAAATGAGCAGAAGGAAACCGGAGTTCCCGGAGAAAAACTCCCTCTAGAGGTCTGGGTGGGGGACCACCTACCCTCCCACATAAGACCCTTTGCCGAATCGGAGATTCGATCCCGGGATCTTAGAGATGAGATGCGAGCGCGCTACCACTGCGCTAACCCGGCCGACAAGCTACTCGTTCAGGGTTGAAATCATCATTGGAAGTTATCATGTCGCTACGGATATCTTTAAAATGCATATGAGATATGCGATAATCGGATTTCTATGGAATGGCTGTCAACATTACCAAACAAGACATCTTTTAAAAACCAATTCTCTGTAAACACCAACATGTTTTGGCCATGCATGTTCTCCGATTTTCATGAAATTTAAAATATGGATAGGGCGAAATGTTAGAAAAAGAAATGCTTGTCGGTCACATACATATCCCTGACTGAGATGCTTATCTGAAAGACGCCTAGCACTCAGAACAAAATCCGTATATTTGGGTACTTACTCTGGCATAGCGTATCAACTGAGACATGAACACGCCATAAGCAGGCGATGAAGGGATGTTTCTTCTCAGAAAAGGACAGTTTGTAATGCTGAAATTGAAGTCTTCACGTTTTTCATATAGTGAGGTGTTCATGTGACCATCAGTGTCGTAGGACAACATTATGTCCAAATAGGATGCTGAATTATTTGTCTCTGTAGTTTCTTTGACTTCAAGCTCCGAAGGGTAAATACTGCTCAGGTAATCCGCGAATTTTGGATTATTGATGGACAACACATCGTCTATGTACCTGTAAGTGAAGTTAAATTCAGAAGCCAATTATCTTTTCCCTCCAGAGACCAAAGATTGAATGAATTCAGATTCGTACGAATAGAGGAAAATGTCGGCAAGGAGTGTGGCACAATTGATCCCCATTGGAATTCTGACAATTTGCTGGAATAGCTTTCCATCAAACACCACAAAAATGTTATTGATCAGAAGGTTTACCATCTGAATAATATCTGTTGCAGTGTACTTATTTTCAGAATCGGACTATTCTTTTACAAAGTAGGTTTTATCATAGTTAAGAACAATTAATTTGTATTTGCGATTGCCGTTCTTAATTGTAACACATTACTTATAATTTTTGCGAGTCTTTCTTTCAATTTAGAATGTGGGATTGTAGAGTAAAAAGTCGAAAAATCAAAGGCTTTGATCGAATGGACTCTACTGAAATGAGTGGATTTCAGATGTTCTAAAAGTTCCTTTGAAATCTTTAATATCCACATCTGGTTGATACGTGTACCACTGCGATAATATTCTGTCGGAACAACATTTTTGAAGCCCAGATTTGATTTCAGATAAAACTTTGGTGAATAAGATCGATACAAATTTGGTAGAACATTTCGAGAAGCGATGAAACGTTGTTTGTACGGATTCTTATGCATTTTAGGTATGCAGTATAAGTATGGTTAATCTAAATTGTTAGTGTCGAAGCCAAATGAAGTAAGAGCTGATTTGTGGTTATCTTTTATTTCAGAGGCAAAAAGGTTTATTGGGGTGTAAGTGGGATTTCCAGGTGTCGAATTTAAACCATACTTAAACCCAATTTAAACCCATGTTATATGCAAACATGAGACGCTATTTCTCTCTGGGAACATAGTCTCACTTCGGTCTAACTTTATGCCGGGGTTCTCGTCTGTTCCAAAGGAAATTCCAATGATTTTGCCTTCCCTTCTCGACATTAATACTGAATAACTCATGGGTACTTCTTCGACGCTTATTTATTTATCCTTTCTTTTTTAGACTTTCAGCTCAATCAGTCAAAATTTTACCGAATTGTTTTATTTTAACCTGATAAATCAACAAATATGATCGAAATGTTGTTGATTTTTTATGCCCCCGGAATCAAAGACTCGGGGGCATATAGTTTCTGGCCTGTCCATTTGTTTGTCTGTCTGTTTTTCCGAAAAACTTTAACATTGGGTATAACTCTTTAATGGAACAAAGGATGGGATAGAGCTTCCATATTTCACATTTGAAGTTTCGTTTTGACCTCGTGACCTTGACCATTAACCTACTTAACAGAAAACGGTGTGTATACTAACAAAGATACAACCGGGGGAATTCGTGTTTTACAAACACTGGCTTTATTTCAAACCGTTTTCTACTATGGTGAAGATCATGACTTTTGACATGTAGTGACCTATGTATTGCCTTGTCCTTCCTTCTCGACAACATTTATGTAAGATTAGGTGTAAATCTCTGCACGTTTTAGGGATCCTGACAGGTACTAATTGTGCGCCTCTTGTTGCAGATTCATTTTATACATGTATGTAAAATAATTTATCCAAAATCTCCAAAAGCAAAGAAAACATGATTTGAATGTTTTATTGGTAATTCTAGGTACCTGGATAATTTTCTTACTATCGACAATCCTGTTTTTGAAAAAGATAAAAATGCTCTTCATCTACAAGAATTAACTCTAAACAAGGCAATTTTTACAAACACAAAAAACACAATTTTTGACCTAAATATCAAAATTGTTAATGGAAAGATTCGTACAAGTATGTATGACAAATGATGATTTTGGATAATCAGGTCAGTGCCAAATATGGAGATAAACAAAAATATCACATGACATATGACAAGTATTCGTCATAGTAGAAAATTGACCATTTCAGTCAATAAACTACGGTCATGTGGTCCATTTACTACGAACTATTACAATGAACCACGTGTCTAGGGGGTATCTGTGCTAAGATTCCTGGGGGTAAAAGAGAAGCTCGTTTAAGGAAAAATTGATATCATTTGCTGGTTTAAACCCTATCAAACAAGCTTTTTACCGTTGGGTTTTAAATTGCATGACACATTACGCCCGCTATAACTTGTTAAGACAAGGTCATTGAACAACACTAATATAATGCTGTACATAATCATGATAATAATGGACAACATGCTCCTTGCGCCTACCCTCTAACGATTTATGGCCATATTTTTCACTTAAATACACTTCTGAATAAATCCTACACAAAATTTGGAACCCCTCATTTTGTCAGGAGGAAATTAAAGCTCTGTATTGGAGATGATATGTCTGTAACGACATTATGAATTACCACCCGTTAACTTGAAAGTTTTCTGTTTAACTCGCAAAGGGAAAGCATTCTCAATTTAAAGAGAAAGCATTCTCAATTTAAAGACTTTATATTTCTTGAGACAACCTATATTGAACATAAATTTCATTTGGATATGCTACTGAATCGACCCTACAGGAAATATGGAGCCGCACGCTCTCTGTAATGTAAATGTAAAAATCTAACTTCAGAAAATTAAAGAGGGCGCTACTGAAATTATTTTTGGTGGCTCCGCTGAAAGCATCACCGATGAGAATTCAATATTTGTGTCTGGTGCATGTAAATTGGTTTAGAATTTTCTTTAAGAAGGTAGAGAGTTGGAACCCTACGACATTACTACAATGCATACCGTAATGTCACAGGACTTTGGAGGTTATTTATAAGACAAAGTTGTACGTTCTTCGAGACCTCTGGGTAATTGGAGAAGTGAGAGGGTTGTGCGCACGTAATCAAGGATAACCACACCATTTGCTACTTGCGTGACAAATGGCCGTCCAAAGTCGGCACCTGTTGCCCATTGGTCTCGTCGGTTTATGTGTAGTCTTTTGTGTTTGATGTTTACATGTCGTGTGTCTCTTTTCCGTCTTGTGCTGTACTCGTCTTTTGAGTTTTTACATCGGGTGTTTTGGTGTTTTGCTGTTGATGCTGCAACGGGGTCTTGTTGGAGATATCCTCCCTTCTTTTGTCCTTCTTGTTTCTATGGAGCTGTGTTGCTATATCCGTCCTTTTTTTTCTTAGATTATGGGTAGGTTATGTTTTATATTATTGAAGAAGAATTGTAAGTCTTTTGATTGTGGTATCTGGTATCGAATTTCGTATTTTGTGTTTAACTTTCACCCTCTTATTAATATACTAAATGAAGTCATAATTCTGTAAAAGGATGAACGATTCCTTTTAGAAGCACGTACTGAACAAATGATTAAATATCATTGTCATGGTGACATGAATAAAAGTGTACTGGGTATGGTCACTCATGTTATATTTAAATACATCAAATAAAGACTACACATGCTGACATGATAATAATACGGAAGTGTTCCAGCTTTTTACCTTAATATAGAACATGTCAAACAAATTAAAAACACCAGACACATGTTTCGAATAGTAAATTATCATCTGACCCGCTTTTGTTTTTATTTCTTTTAAATAGGCATATTATTTGTTCTTCAAATTCTATCGTATATTCAAAAAACCTATGAATATATGAGTTAAAGAATATCCTGACGATAATCTCCAAAGCACTCAGAGCACCAAATTGAGCATCAACGGACCCCTAGCAAGCTAGAGATGGGACCAGGTGCCCGGGAGGAGTAAGCATCCCCTGTTGGCTAGCCGCACCCGTCGTCGATGTTCTTGCTCGAAAATGAAAACAATAAAACATGAAATGCACTGTCTGAGGCCATTTCTATATAGAAAGTGATGTATATCTTCCGTTTCTTAAGAGTAAAGGCGAAAAAGAAAACAGAAGACATGAGACAAACGTAACGTTTTGATCTAAATGGGCTTTCCTTCCAGAAGTTTTTTTTATTCATTAATGCTGCAAATACAATTCATGTTCATCTTTTATAATTATAAAGTAATATATTTCAGCCACCAGTCCAGGCTCTCCAGATCAGAACACTAAGCCAAGGTTTCGTGTTATGCAAGACAGTTCTGATCTAGTTGTTGTTTTTGTGCTAGATGTATCTGGAAGCATGAAGGTGAGATTCATCTTATTATTTCGTTACTTAAGGAGGTATTGAACACTTTGACGCCAAATTCAATTTTTCTAAAAAATTCTGAAATTATATATTTCTTGTCTGTCCTTGACTATACAAACATACATTTGATTCTATCCACATGGAAATTTTCTACGAGACTTTGAAATATGCATTAATCGAGGTTTTTTTGTAAATTTCTTGGTGACGTCATAATATTGAAAGTGTTATTCCAGTTCTCGTAAAGCTATTGGAAATCAATTTTGATTTAGCTTACAAAATATCCATTAATATATTGCACTTACATATGGAAAAGGTAAAATGAATTGTGTTTTAAACACAGGCAGGATACTTGAATAAAAGATTACACTGTCGCTAAAAAATTTTCGAGCCAATTTACTGTAGTTGCTAGTTAATTATTAGGAATCCTGTGGATGAATCTTTGTAAAAAACACTATCAAAATTATCAAGAATGTCCAGAGATGATCTCATGATTAAATGGGAAAAATTGAATTTAGGATTAAAATATTACAAGACTATATTTTCCAATTTTTTCTTCCAAAATCGTCAATTTTCAATGAAGTGACATCCGCTTTCCTGTGACGTAAATTTGTCAACGAATACACTGTGATGAAGATTTAATTTTCTTTTTCATACATGCTAAGTTTCAATGCAATACGTTTGGTAATAATGTTTTTATTGGATTTTGAATGCGAAGGTTTGTGACGCCATTTTTCAAGTCCTTAATTTTGAAAATCGCCATAATTTCTTCAAATGACGCCGGAAATGATTCAAACTTCATCACGATACTCAAATGCGTATATCAATCGGAGTATCAAATATTTTAAGGAAGTTAAGGCAGTACTTTTCTTAGAAAGCGAGAAAACAAATAATGCCGCCGCCATCTTGGTGTTCAAACCCTCCTTAAATGGCAGTAATGGTTATGGTATGATGACACTATCTCGTTACATTCTGTATTATTTTCAATTGTCAAATCACATTACATGAGAAGGGTGATAATTCCTATAATTGTACTTTCAAAATTTCAATTCACCTTCCAAAAGTGTATAATCTATAAAAACGTGTCTTAAATATGAAGACTTACCTCCGGATATTTCTATAATATAATTACTTAAAAAAGCCAAAACAGCACGAAAACATAACTTTAAATTAAGCCAAACTATGAGCATCCTATCTCATAAACCTTATGATATTACACTTCGTCAAATTCATCATTTAAGAACAGAAAAATCTAGAGCATGGAACAGACAAGAGAGTTTCTGGTACTTCATCCTTGTCAGTGATCTATTTATTACCGGCAGTCATGACTGCCGGTATACTGTAATCAATCATGATATACTTGCACGGATAAAATAACTCTTGGCGATATGATTGGTGGACAACTACAGAATATGTAAATATTCGTCAAGGTTATTCTGAATTTGTGCATAAGATGCTTCCATCAGGTCGGCTGAAGAGTCTAGATTACTTGACAAATGAAAGTCATATCGTATCAGTGCATTTTCTTCCGAAAGATGCATCGAAAAGTCTTTGTATCGATCCGTCCTTCAACAAATCACAGATCCTCGGAAATTTCCGTAGCTTGAATCAGAAATAAAAGCGGAAAAGCCCGGAAATGAGTGATTGGTCTAACAAGAATAAAAATCATTTATTCCATTTTTTTCCTTACTAGAATTTTACAACATTTAATGTCAGCTTACTGCCGGCAAGCTTTTTGTAAAAGCTAATACTTGTGATGATTTTTTTATGAAGACGTTTACAAAAATGTAACACTTGTAAGACTTGGTGAGTGTCACTGCTGGTGGAGCAGGAGTCCCCGAGGGCACATGTAGCCAAGTTCGTTTCTTCAACGCATTCGAAAACATCTGTATAGACACGACGTAAGACAGTGCATAAATTTTTTATATTGTTTTCAGTTTCGTGCTTAAACATCGACGGCGGGTGCGGCTAGCCAACAGGGGATGCTTACTCCTCAAGGGCGCCTGGTCCCACCTCTAGCTCGCTAGGAGTGCGTATATGCTTAATTTTGTGCTCTATTGTGAGTGCTGTTGAGATTATCGTCAGGATCTTCTTTAACTCATTTGTGGTCATCTGGCAGTGAGGAGATTGTTTTACACCACAATTGTACGTTCTTCGAGACCTCTGGGTAATCGGAAAAGTGGGAGGGTTGTAGTTCTTGTCCCTTTTGCGTCTCTTTCTGTGCTTGTCTGCTCTGTATGTTAGCATTGGGTGTTTCGGGGTATTGCTGTGGGTTCTGCAAGCTGGTGTTGTTGGAGATCCCCTCCTTTGTTTTATATCTTCACTTATTTCGTGTTGCAGTGTCTGTTCTGTGTGTTTCTGTGTTTTTGCATTGGGTGGTTTGGGGCTTTGCTGTGGGTGTTGCAGCCTGGTGTTGTTTGAGATCCCTTCTTTTTTTCAGTTCAGAATCCGTTCTTTGATCATTTTATAAAACTAAATTACTTGTCACGTGATTACTTATTGCCTCATCGACGAGTCTCATTGGTTGAATTTGATAAAAAGAAAAGATTTTGGACCTTATATTAGAAAGGAGGGAACATTAAATTATTCCTAGGAAATTAATAAGAAAAGGGAGGTGATCTCCAACAAGACCTCGTTGCAGCATCCACAGCAAAACACCAAAACACCCGATGCAAAAACACAAAAATCCATTTTCCATGATATTAGATCTTGTAGTCCCGAATCAAACGACATACAACACTCATATCTTATTACAAAATGACACTCAAAACTGTATGGATCACAGGTGACGATAGTGCATTGGAATTTGGCCCAGGGGCCACAACGCTCACCTGAAATCTACGTAAACTAAGCATATCAAACAAAAAGAAGAGAAGAGGAAAATAACCAGACTTCAGAGTGGAACAAAAATTAACAACACTTCTTAAGACATCTCTCTAGATAATACTGATGCTTTCGGTATGTCAATACGTGCTTCCGTTCTGAAGAAGAAGTTTGTCAAATGAGGGCACTTCCCATGACCTATTTTTGCCTGTGGTGGTGCCACCTGTTGACAGATCAGTACAAAAAACAAGAATACTTGTAGGGGGCCATGACTACTTCATTCCTACCAAGTTTCATGAAAACCTGTTCAGCGGTTCTGGAGAAGAAGTTGAATATGTATGAAAATCATTCCCCCCGTCTTTTAGAGTAATATAAGTAACCCGAGAGAGACAGTTATACAAAAGCTAAAGCAAAATCCTGCTAATAAATTACAGCCTTCTCCCCCTCCTTTCACTATGTTATGTAAATGTAGAGTTCTGTTTTTACATTAATATTTTGAGCTGCTCTCAATATTTTAATTTCAGAGTTATATATCTAAGTCTTCACAAGATGAATTTGAAAATACTTATTCACCTTATTTGAATTATTTATTTTCCTTTTGCATACTTATTTCATGATTTAAAATATATAACATTCAAATGAATCGATTATTCAAGAATTTAAACCTCAAAGACATATATCAATATTAACGAAAAACAACTCTTGCATCCATGAGTTCTGCTGTTATACATGTACCAACTATATGAGTTCTCCCCCTCTGATACGAAACTAAAGTTACCAGGGTTAAAATTCCCGATATAGATAAAAGAAATACCAGAACTTGAACCCACAAGCCTTGGGTCTATGTGCACAGTAAACATATCTATTCATGATTGAAAAATTACTCATAAAAATCTGTTCTGGAGAAGAAGTTGAATATGTATGAAAATCACCCTCCCCCCTTTCCTTTTCACATAAGAAAAAAAATTCATAAAAAATCAAAAAATTAAAATTCTAGTATAAAATACATATCAAAGCATTTAGTAACTTAAATGTGATAAATGTGCAGTAACTGAATGTGTAAAATCATACACATACAAATGTATTGAGTTATTTAAAGAAATAGTGCAAAAATGTGCATTTCTGACAAATTTTGAAAAGACGTCAAAAACACGTCAAACATTTGACTTCCGAGTGGAACCAAAAATAATAACACTTCTTAAGACATCTCTCTAGATCATCCTGATGCTTTCGGTTTGTCGATACGTGCTTCTATTCTGAAGAAGAAGCTTGTCAAAGGAGGGTACCCCTGTAACATACTTTTGCCTCTGGTGGCGCCACCTGTTGATGGATCCGGACGAAAAACAACAACACTGGTAGGGGACCATGAGTACTTCATTCCTACCAAGTTTCATGAAAATCTGTTCAGTGGTTCTGAAGAAGAAGTCGAAAATGTTGAAAAGTTTACGACGGACGACGGACGACGGACGGACGACAGACGACGGACGCCGGACGGTGCGCTATGACAATAGCTCACTTGAGCTTTGCTCAGGTGAGCTAAAAACTTTAAAGGTATTCATCAATTCTTCCAGGGTGATCGTTTACAAAAACTCCAGATGACTGCCAAAGATTACATATTAGATGGCGCTCTAAATGGGACTTGGATGGGAATTGTTGAATTTAATAGTAAGGCACGAATATTGCAAAACATTACAAAGATATCATCAAAATCTGTGCGTAGAGAGTTGACTAGAACATTGCCCACAACTGCCCGAGGTCGTACATCAATAGGAGCAGGACTTCTGAAAGGATATCAGGTAAAGCAATATGAATATTGAAATAATTAAAAAAAAATAACCAAAAATTAATTCCATGCTTACGTATAAACATGTTTGTAAGATATTATGTACAGGGCTACAATTACGCACACGCTTCATATTTTTTTTATTCAGATGATAAGGGACCATGGAAGTGTAGTTGCTGGAGCAAGAATCATGCTCGTAACAGATGGAAAAGAAAATGAAGAACCTAAGATGAATGACGTTTGCCCTATACTTGTATCTCATGAAATTGTAATAGATGATGTGATGGTAACAGACGAGGCTGATCCTAATATTGAGAAAATGTCATCAGATACGGGTGGGAAAAGTTATTTCTACACAGGATTTAACAATCCTACTGTCATGGATACTGCATTTGACAGCTTGGTGCCTGATGATGAGCTTTCTGTGCAGGTAAAATATGAACATTTGGAAATTGATTGATTATAAGGCGGTACTAGTGTACTGATTAAAGTTCAAAAATAATGAAAAATTGCAAGATTTGAAAACAAATTAGGAGATAGAATGAATAGTTCTTACTAATAGGCCGACAAGATTCGCTGTATTTTTTATTGAACAAACCAATTTTATGTGATGATTTATAAAAGAATGATCAATTCATCGGTCCACGTATTCTCGTTTTCTTATCAAATTTATCCATTTGATTTCATACAATCGACGTTTTAAAAAACTATCATGTAATATGTGTACTTGTACATACATTATGTTATATATAACAAATCCAAAGGATAATCTCATAAAAAAAAACAACATATAAATCTGTTTTAATTGGTATACTTCCTTTCTGTAAAAAAGGCATTGACAAGAGCAACACATAAATCAAAATCATATAAATCATAGTTAAAGGAAAATGTATGTCATGATATACATATAACGGGATTTAAGAAATTTTCTCATATTTTAGAGATATCTTAGGAAAAGGAAGAGGGATGGCAAACTAATACATTAGAAACTTTGCTGTACCTCATTAGTCGTAGGGCTGTGATATTTTACATGTAGATTACTTGTTAGAAGACAATATGTGTCAGACAATCACCTTAGAATGTGCCCTTGAAGAATTCGACCAACGTTTATTAAACATTATTCACAAAAATAAAAACAAAGAAGAACATTTAACTCGATTTTGTGCTGTATAAAGGGATATTGTCATTATCCATATTTGTCATTGTACTCAAATTTAATGCATCGTTAATATCTCGATTGATACATGTTTGCCAAATATTTGCTCATTTTCCGAAAGGTGAACACGCCACATAATTAGTCAAGGCATGTGTATTGAATTATATTTTGACGACATTGATGGTAATGTAAACGTTCGATATATGACAAACACGACGAAGTAAGATTCTCTACCGTATAACATCTGAACGCGTTTTCATTGCCATACTCAATAAAATACAGGCTGTTCCCCGATGCATTCCCTGACATATCCATACTCATAGTTTTTTCCATAAAAATCATAAATTAGATTTATCAATATGAATTGTCTTGGAAAGAGAAATTTAATGAAACTTATTAGAGATGGTTTAAATTCTAAATATCTTATTGTAGATACATACATCAGCAATATCCATTAGAAAAGGAGAGATGGAAAATGTTTCATTTTACATTGATAAAAGTATAAACCGTGATTTGAAAATCCGCCTATCTTTGTTGGGAAAGAACGCATCAGTGAATATTTTAATTAGGATGCCGTCTGGAAAGACAAAACAGTTTCAGGACCGTTTCAGCGACATGCACACAGCATGTATTCCATTGAAAGGAAACAATGAGGTAAGTGGCAAGACGGAAGACTACAAAGAGCATCGCTCGATATTGCTCTCCTGAATAGAAGTTTTATATAACCGATTTATATAAGAGGAAGGAAGGAATGTTTAACGTCTTCAAATTCATTAACATCATTTTAGAGCAGATATATTTAAAGCATGGACAAGACATGCACGTTTCGGTTAATAAACCCTCGTCAGAGATCCACAATCTAAACAATGTAATATGGCCAAAATCTGTGAAAATTATGTCCTACATATACCGTGTGAAGTAGCAAAATGGCTGGGATATGATGCTACAGGACCCAGGTTTAAAATCGCTGTATGTTAAATGTCTTCAAATTCAATAACATCATTTAAGAACAGATGAAATTTCAGCATGAACCAGACATGCACGTTTCGGGTACTTAACCCTCGTCAGTGATCCTAAATCTTAACAATGTAATATGGCCAAAGAGTGTGAAAAATATTATGTCCGAAATGTACCGAAAACGTAGCAGGATGGGTGGGATATGATGCTACATGACCCACGTTTTAGAAATTTCAAGATTTTTTTGTTAACAGAAATTTTCAAATGCGTTGAAGAGACAGACGATGAACCGAAGTTGATCGAACTTAGCTACATGTGCCCTCGAGGACTCCTGGTCCACCCGCAGTGACACTTACAAGTGGTTCAAATGTTAAACGTCTTCAATTTCAATAGCATCATTTAAGAACAGATGAACTTTCAGCATGGACCAGACATGCACGTTTCGGGGATTTAACCCTCGTCGGTGATCCTAAATCTGACCTATGTAATATGGCCCAAGAGCGTGAAAATATAAGGAATATTGATGTGGTCCAATTTGTTACCTTCTTGAATTAAACCAATCGTAATGCACTAGCAATGTGTTTCGGACAGTACAATACTGCAACCAACTTGTTTGACAATTCTATCCTATCCTATCAACCATCCTACATCCACCTCATATCCACTCTATCCTATCTTTTATTTGGATTTTATTAAAATGAAAATTATTTAGATGATTAAATATCATTTTTGCACTTGTAGTGAACGAAACAAAATATCACAACAAACCTACAAGTTTGTTTTTAATTGAATTAAAATTTATATTTCCCATTATGTCAAGTAAGAAATTTCAATGGATCGAATTTGATCAAATGAGTTTGTTTGTCTGCTAAAAACTTAAGAATTAAATAATGATTGGATTGAAGAATGTAGTGGATAGGATGTATGATAGGATGTAGGATAGGTTAGGATAGAATAGAATGTAGGATAGGATAGGATGTAGGATAGAAATGGTAAGGATTGAGGTGGATAGGATAGGATAGGATAGGATAAGATTCTATCCACTTCCTTTCCTACATCCTATCCTTTCCACCTTTTTGTCAAACAAGTGGTTTGCAGGACTGTAAATACACATTAGTGAAACTGTAAGCCAAAACTGTTTTTGGAAACAGACAGAAAAAAAGCCCTCTCGTTTTATTTTTCAAATCTTTACATTTACTTTGCAAGAGTACACAGCTCCAAATTTTGTTAAGGGTTGATGAAGTGGCAAGGTTGAATGAATCTATGAACAGAATAGCATACGAGTTACTGCGATTGAGTTGTAATCTTCTTGGATTTCGATTATGTTTTTATAAGCTGAAAAAAGCTTTGTTTGGCCTTTTATCAATGTGAAATCATAAATATATAGTTTTTTTGCTATTTCGGAAACTAGCCATTTCACCGATAAATATAATCGAAATTAAAGGAGTTTAACATTTTAGCACCATCCCTCCAATGCTATTTTGAACATAGATTTTATTTGGATATGCTACTGAATCAACCGTACATGAAATCTGGAGCCGCGCACGCTCTGTAATGTAAATGTAATAAACTTACTTCAAAAAATTAACGAGGGTGCCACTGAAATTATTTTTGGTGACTCCGACGCTGAAAGCATCCCTGATGAAAATTTTATATTCGAAAAACGTGTCTGGTGCATGGAAATTGCTTTTGAATTTTCTTCAAGAAGTGTAGAGTTGAAACCCTTCGACATTATTTATATCCATTTACATATTCATCTGTGTTGCTTGAACCCCTGCGTTTTGCGGTTGTGTTTTGTGTGGTCATCTGACAGTGAGGAGGTTGTTTACACCACAATTGTACGTTCTTCGAGACCTCTGGGTAATCAGAAAAGTGGGAGGGTTGTACGCACTTAATCCATGATAACCACACCCTCTGCTTTTTACGTAGCAGATGGCCGTCCTAAGTCGGCAACGGTTGCCCATTGGTTTCGTTGGTTTATGTGTAGTCTTTGTGTTTGGTGTTTTTGTGTTGTATGTTGATGTTCCTTTTCGCTTTTGCGTTTCTTCATGTGCTTATCTGCTCTGTGTTTTTGCATTTGGTGTTTTGGGGTTTTGCAGAAACAAAAACAAATCTTCTTTCGGACGATTGAACGGGAAAAAGAAATTATACACTGAAATTATTTTATCATGGAGAGGGTGACGGTATGAACCCATTATAATTTTGATGATACTAAAATCGAAATTGTGTCAGAACCATCAAACATGTTTTAGGCGACTGAGCAGAAAATTGAAAATTCAACCACGGGGACCTTCTCTTTCCACACAACAAACAATTATTGAAATAAGCGTAGATGATAAGGAGGCTGGAATAGCATGTTCCTTAAGAAATGAATATCTCAATTGACGAATTGCTCTCTTCAAAAAGCTTGATTATAAAACATTATATTAAGTTAACTGAATTTTACTTGATAAACGTGATAAAGTTTGTTTGATCTATATGTAGTCTTTTGTGTTTGATGTTTATATGTCGTATGTCTCTTTTACGTCTCTTAGTATGCTCGTCTTTGTGTTTTCGCATTGGGTATTTTGCTGTTGGTGCTGCAACGGGGTATTGTTGGAGATCCCTCCCTTCTTTGATGATAGCGCGCCTATTCAACTAAGCTTTATCAAAGGAAAACCTATAGTGAATTATTTATGTTGCTGATGAGATGTAACGTCAATCAAAAAATGATAAAGGCATACGTAACAAGACTTAAACGAACCAATCTGTTAACAATTGGATATGTTACAGAATCTTCTTTATCTCATGAAACCCTAAAGCGGTCGATAGAGAAATGACAGCAAAATTAACATATTCCTTATTTAGTCTTCCGTCGGCCTTGAACTTCAAAATATAGTCAATATGTCATTCGAACACTTAATACGCATTTGCAAAAAGAGGGATTACTGAGAGTCCAAAATCTAACTTACAGACAGCCTTTCACATCACGGCGTCATTATCAATGGACCGTCAAATGATGCCACTGTCATAAAAAATATACAAATCTTTCTGCAAGTTCGATGACAAAACTCTTTGCGACCCCGCAATTCAACTGCATATGCATGAGTTGTGTTCAGTAACATGTATTGACTAGCCAAGACACGTTACTTATGCTAGGGCTCCGTCGATGCTCAATTTTGTGCTCTATTATGAGTGCTGTTGCGATTATCCTCAGGATCGTCGTTGACTCATTTGTGTCACACTTATGCCCTTTGTCGTGTGGAGCTCGTAAAAAAGTTCCCCGCGAGGGGTTTGACAGTAACTGTTTTGAATATCATCCCTGACATGGCCATAGTACATTCCATATAGACATTACATCAGGCAGTGCATGTATTCTAGATATTGTTTTCATTTTCGTGCGTGAACATCGACGGCGATGGTGGCTAGCAAAACATAGGATGCTTACTCCTCCCGGGCACCTGGTCCCGACTCTAGTTTGCTAGGGGTCCGTCGATTCTCAATTTTATGCTCTTTTGTGAGTGCTGTTGAGATTATAGTCAGGATCTTCTTTGACTAGATATCTTTCTGTTACGAATACACGCAAAGTTAACTGTATATGTTATCTTGTTTGCATTGCAATGGTTGTAGCAAGAACTTTCTTTCAAAATTACTAAAAAAAATTCTTTTCTGGTGTTGATGCATTTAAGTATAGAGGATTATGATGTGATTGTAATCTGAATATCAGAACAAAAATTCTATTGTAAAAGACGGACGTCGACGATAGTCGAAAGTTGACTTTTATAAAAGAGTCTGCTAGTGGGTAAAATTACTTCAATTCCATCAATCTCTATTTTATATAATGTGACATAATTATTTATCAACTATATGTTTTGCAGCCAGGAGAATACCTGATAAAGCTTTCCACAAACTCATCTCAAAACTGTTCAGGAGAGATTCTTATAACGTCCAAAAACAGGGAGGAATCGTTCACTTCAAGGAGGAAAAGAGAGGCATCTATGCGTGAATCTTTTGATGTAGTTGGATGGCTTTCTGAAAACACATTTAATATATCTGAAATGCAAAAAATATCGGTCCATGCATCAGTATCAATGGCATATGCCCCCATTATCTATGGAAATGTATCAGCATGGATCGAGGATGGTCGGGGAAACATGTTTCATCTACAAATGAAAGACGATGGCATTGGTAATTTTTAACCTTAATTGCTTTATCAATAATCTCATCTCCATTTGGTTTTCCCTATTGCTTCTTTTCAAAATGGTACCTTCAGAGTTAATTGTTGTAAAATCTGTTGTGAAAATATGTTTTTATTTTTTGTTGTTTTTTTTTGTCGTTGCGTTGGTCTTTAGTGTTTGCTGCGTTCCTATTTTTAAATATCAGATTCCACTTGTAAATTATATAATGTTTAACAGGCTTTTTAAAGCAATGGAATTCCATTTTGAATTATCGTATATACGTTATTTCTTCATTCAATGTTTGTTTTTGTTAAACTGCAACGCTTCCAAAGTTTTTCTTTTTTCGTAGTTTGTTATCGCAGCTAACGAGCAAGAGACATCACACAAGCTTTTAGCTTCCTTTTTGGTCCTTATATGCAACAGGAGTCATGTCATATTTGGATATGTTAATATTGTTCTACTTTGACAGCCCATCTACATTGCATTTCGTACTTGTTTGACTCTGGAAATGTTGTCCTGTGTGATCCTTTGAAGGTGTGTTATTGCCTTCGTCCGTTTGTCCTTTGACTTTCATTCACTAATTCAATTATTCTCAGCTGATACGATACGCCAGGGCATGTTCCAAATATGAAGATTTCATCGTTAGAGCCAGACGTCTTGCAAACTTGTTCAGGCTGAAATCATCTTTGCGGCAGTTCTTCGGTCGCTATGAGGATATTATTAAAGCATATCAGATCCCCCTCTCCAGAATGATCAGTGACATTCTACATTGTGATTGAATGGCTGTCGTCATCACCAAACAAGACATACTTACCTCATCTGTATATAAAACTGTACATCGAGACAATCACCGAATTTGACATGTTTCCATGGAGCTGTTGCGACTGGTGTTGCATGCAATCAGGAGAAGCTGCCTCTTCCCGGGCACCTGGTCTCACTTCCGAATGCTGTTCATTCCGGGGTTCGCAACCGTTCCGATTGGAATTCTCACGATTTTGCCTTGCCTTCTCGGCTTTGAGACTGAATAATTGTTAGGTACTTGTTTGATGTTTATTAGATTTATTAGTCAGTGTATCTACTCTTTAACGATGCTATTAAATTTGAAGACGTTAAAAATTGAGTGAGAATTGACTATTTCAATATCTATTAGAAAAGGGTCCGTGCAAGCGCGGGATTGATTTTCATAGAAACGTTGACAAATTCGGATGCGATTTGTATGACTCAAATATGCAATACATCGGGATTCTGTTCATATTTATAGATGCCATCACATATTGTTGATAAATTTACTACTTAATGTTAAACGTCTTTAAATTCAATAGCATAATTTAAAACCTGATAAATTTCAGCATGGACCAGACATGCACGTTTCGGGTACGAAACCCTCGTCAGTGATCCTTAGTCTAAATAATGTAATATGGCCAAAAATATGAAAATTATGTCCACAAATGTACCAAAGACGTAGCAGAATTTGTGGGATATGGTTGGATATGATGCTACAGGACCCACGTTTTAGAAATTTCAAGAAATTTTGTAACAGAAAATTTCAAATGCGTTGAAAAGACAGACGATCAACCGAAGTTGATCGAACTTGGCTACATGTGCCCTCGGGGACTCTTGGTCCACCAGCAGTGACACTCACCAAGTAGTTCAAATGTTAAACGTCTTTAAATTCAATACCATCATTTAAACCTGATAAATTTTCAGCATGGACCAGACATGCACGTTTCGGGTACTAAACCCTCGTCAGTGATCCTTAGTCTAAATAATGTAATATTGCTAAATTTGAAATAATATAATGGTTTTAATTGGCACCGGTAAGGGTATGACCGTAATCAGTTTTTTATCTATGAATCACAGGCTAGAGCCCCCCCCCCCCTATCTGCCAGCCAAAAAATATAGTTTAAAAATTATGATTCCACCCGCCCTACGGCTACCCTTTCTTTTTGGCACTGATCCAACACCAAGATATGATGAACCATCCTCGTGTAAGATGAAAGAATATAGAAAACAAAGGTTTCTTTTATTTCTAATTACATTTTGTCTCCACACGGAATCTTGAATTTGTGTCCTACTAACAAGACAAATGTCTTGAAAGAATCGTCTCACTTAATTTATTATACTTAAAAATTCGGGGATTAGAAAGGAAGTATAACTCAGAAGAAAGTTAATGGTTAGTGTTCGACGCCGGTTTTTAACTTTAGATTTTCTAAGATTTATTTTAGGAAAACGATGATTAATTATTGCACATTAATTAGAATTAAATCCCTCTAAACAATTATCAAATTCACATTGTCACGACATATGCTATATTTTCATATCACACCATATATCTCTGTCCTCTTTGTTTCGACGGTGAATCAAGTAATTCGTTTCTTTAGTACAGTAAACTTTATAAACTGAAAACAGAATTTATTTGTTATAAAATTTGTCGATATTTTGCTTAAGATGTCGAAATTGGTAACATGAAAGTGACATCACAATGAAAAATAAGATTTATATCTAGTGTCTGTATAGAAAAATATATTTTACGCATGCTCAAAGATGCGTGTATCACATAAAAATCGGCATCCTGATACATTTAAAAAATTTTTGACACATTGATTTCAAGATGACATAAAATATACTTTTTGAGATATAATTATATACACATTACTTTTCAATATTAAAATTCATAATTATACAGTAATTATTTCAGTTCACTGTATGTGTACTTCATCAATTTTTTTAAGTTTCAATAATTAAATTGAATACTTGACAAGGTTTTTATTTCTTCTTGAATTACATATCCTGTAACTGATTTTCATAGATGCATTCCCATTTCTAATAATATCGTAATATGTATTTTTAGTCCGTTTTTTTTTTTATTAAAATAACTACGAAAAGATCATTTTACACAAACCCTCATTCATATATGTACCTTATTTTTTTCTTTCTGCTTTTGTCATGAAGGTTCCGATTCAGAAGCAAAGGATGGGGTCTATTCAGCAAGTATATTGGCACCACGCATCATGGCGAATGGAAGGCATTCCGTTAAAATCAAAGCTTCAAACTTAAAAGCAGAGGCCAAACTTCTTGTTCGGGACAGGGGTCGCTCAAGTAAGGGATTTAAAATGATTTCGTCAGGAGCCCTAAGTACAGGTCCACGTAAAATCAGGCAGTTGAAATACCTTAAGTTTTTTGCTGAACATTTTCTATTGAAACGTGTTCAGATCAGCCTCCATTTGAATACTCTGAAGGAAATTTCTTCATACTTGGATGGTGAAGAAAGTTATTGGGGTAGCAAATTAGGTTGAATCATATAATGATAATTTTCCCGCCACTTTTTCTCTTCATAATCCTTTATAAAATATGAGGTGAATATCTTGCTTCACCATCGCTACCATGAGAAATGAATGCCATGCGTTTGATTTGTACCACATATACATGTATGATTCAAAACAGAAATAAAAAGTTTTGCAAAAAAATTGTTATGTGTCATCACTGCCTGATCCTTACGTGGACCTACACTTAAATGAATTGCATGTTTTGGGGTTTAATAATGAAATACTAAAATAATTACGAATTTTAAGAACTGTACAAAACATGGAACAAGCTGTAAGGCATTCAAAGAATGTAAATGTAAATACATAAATCGGCAATCTGGGATCTCATTTTCAAGCCAATGAAAATATAACACTGTAAAAAAATTATAGACCTTAATTTTTCAATGAAAAGGTAAAACTGGTGCTACTATCTCGTCTTCATTTTTAAATCAAACAAATAAATTTGAATTTGTAAGGGTCTTTTGAAATATACGTTATAAATATTGAAGACATATTAAATTGAATTATCCAGATACAGTTTACATTACTTAAGTCAACTATATATATCTTTTTTTCATTTGGATATTTTGCATAAGTTCTTTTTCTTTGGTGTATATACAATTAGCAATAACAAGCCATCAATTAGTTTGCATAGGAACTATTAAATAGAATATTACATTTTCCCAAATAATGCAGAACATCATACCCATGCAACATGTTGCTGATGGTGATTAAGAATAGTAAAGATTTGTTTGTTTTTAGCTGTTTATAGAACTTATTTGAAAGAAGTCGACGTTGAAAAGTTTCAGCGGGAAAAGGTGATACAGGGTTTCACGGTATCTGGATATTCTGCACATCTTTCACCAGGCGAAAGGTGGCCTACGGATACATTACCTCCGTCACGCATCACTTCTTTGTCAATTCAAAGTTACTCAGCAACTAACAAAACTTTCACGATAGAATGGATGGCACCAGGAGACGATTATGAGTTTGGTCAAGGTAATAAATATTTCAACATCAATGTCGAAAGTAAAAAATTAAGTTATTGAAAATAAACGTTTATCTGTCGATAGTATTGTTATATACATACATGTAAATCGTACAGAAAATATTGAGCCGTGCACTCTCCGTAGAGTACCTGCAAAAGTTGTAATTTAAAAACTATAACCATAGGGAGCTACTAAAAAAACGTTCTTTCCCACTCAATCGCATGAAAAAAGCTGTACTCTGGCCCTTTTTCGAATTGGTATATTTCACCTTATTTTGTTTTTCGGAAACTCCCCTTCAATGCTATTTTGGACTGAATTTCATTTTACTAATATACATGTAGGGTGCTACTATATCGACCCTACCTGAAATATGGAGTCACCGACTCTCTGCAAAATGTATAATCTTAAATTTGAAAACCAAATCTTACATAAATATTGTCCAAAAGGAAGGACAAGGCAATACACAGGTCACACAGGACACTTCTAACATATGTTTCTGTACGTCTGTTTCGACTATTTTGTATGATGTTCTACTGAATATTGCCGTTTCTATCTGCGATTTGTAGTTTTGTCTGATATCATTTATATGATACATTGTTGTGGGTTTGTTTCGCCGAGTGAGTGCATGGTGGTCATGCTGGAGATCCTTCCTTTTTCTTTATCTAGCTGTGTCAGAAAATCACTTCGGCATTTACTGAGGAAGAAATGAGGGGATCTCCAACAACACTCGTTTGCAGTACCCTCAGCAAAACCCCAAAACATAAAGTGTACTACTTTTTAGGATTGACTATCTGAAACACTATACATTAAAATTAGTTTGAACTGTTCTTCAGACAACACTTCACAATCCGTATTATTTATCAAATGCCAAAGTTATTTTCAGAACGTTACGTGTTTTTGTTTTAAGTGGTTTTCATATCGTCTTTAGTTAGGGTTAATGTTGTGATGTGTTTTATACCACAATTGTGCGTTCTTAGAGACCTCTGGGTAATCGAAACATAGGGAGGGTTGTGCGCACGTAATTCAGGATAACTACACCGTTACTGACGTGGCAGATTGCCGTTTTAAGTCGGCACCGATTGCCCATTCGTCTCGTCGGTTTATGTGTAGTCATTTATGTTTAATGGTTCTAATATGTGATTTTGCGTTCATTGTGTAACAATTTCGGTCTCATTCTGTAGGTGTATGCTTTGTGTTTTTGCAGAGGGTGTTTTTAGGTTTAGCTGTCAGTGCTGCAGTGTTGTTGGATATCCCCTCCTTTCTTTTTTTTTCTTCTCTACTTTGTTTTTGACTTCGGGTTTTTCGCTGTCTTGCTATGGGTGATGCAATCAAGAAAGGCTGAACATCCTCTCCTTAATATTTGTTTTAATCCCTCTTAATTATTTCAGCATCACGTTATGATGTAAGAATAGCGGATTCTCCAGAGACGTTAAGAAGTAATCCTGATAATGCAACACAGATAGTTATGACCAGGAATCCGAAACCGACTGGAGAAAAAGAGATCATGGTCATCAAACCAGAAGTACAGGAAATGACATATTACATAGGTATAAGAGGTGTTGACGATATGGACAACTACGGTGAAATGTCAAATATCCTCTCGGTCAGTGTAATAACAGATCCACAATGGGCTAGTAATACAGATAACGGGGCCGATGATGCAGAGAACGGGGCGGGTGATGCAGATAACGGGGCCGATAATGCAGATAACGGGGCAAAACGTCCTTGTAACGGAATAGTCATTGGAATCCTGGCCCTCATGGTTTTATCCTACACCTAATACCTCCTGTAACGGTCGAGAACATGTCATTGAGTTTTTTTTCCTTGCCTTAATTTTTTTTATTTCAATAAAATGTCCAATAAATGAATGAAATTGAAATGTATCGCACAGAGGAGAGGAATGGTAAAGATAAAAGTGCAAATACAGAGACGGACATAATTCCGGCGCTTAAGCCTTTAGCAAAACTTAGTGTGAAATCGACAACTTGGTCGAACATTTGTACATCTGATTATGTTCATTAAATTAATTATTTTGAGCGAACTACAATGTCAAATTCAGTCATTTTGACCATTCGTTGAACTAAGGTATGTTCATCATTTTATATTTACTAGTGTCATATTGACCATTCGTTGAAATAAGGTATTTTCATTATTTTATATTTTCTAGTGTCAAATGATTTTAAAAAGTTTATACTAGGCCAGTAGATATAGAGAGAAGAGATATTTAGAAAGGGGTCGTATTTAGAAGTTCTCTTGCCTTGTTTAAGTGTTAAGGCATTGTCCATTTGATATTCTGGGGGGGGGGGGGGGGGGGGGGCTTGGGTTTTTTGTCGGAGCAAGCCCGGACCGGGGCAAGATTATTTTTTTCTTGCAAAGTTGGAGCAAGGAAAATTTTTTTAAACAAAGCGTTGCGCCTATTAAGAATGTTTGTGTTTTTTCAATAGAAATTATTGATATTTTTACTAAAAATTCTAAATATTACACAATTATGGACTTTTTACGAGGTGAATATGGTGTGATATTTTCTGAATTTGAAAATATTGACCGAGGCGACAGCCGAGGTCAATATTTTCAAATTCAAAAAATATCACACCATATTCACCGAGTGAAAAGTCCACAATTGTTTTATATATATAGTGGAATTAATCAGTATTTATAAAGGTACATTTTCGAAATGGCTGACATCGACTTTTCTTTGAAAATGTTTCAAGATGTGTTAATATCAGCATTTTCTGTCGCTGAATTATCCTGAACGTAATGGAATTCATTCTATGAGTCAAATGAAGAATATTTCAGAGTCAAAATCCGTAGATAGGTTCAAAATTCAAGAATCTGAGCTCAGCCTCAGGGTCCTTGCTGCTGTTTACGAAATGACGTTAATGACGTCACAGATACAAATTTCGCGCGTTTTCGATATTTCATGGTAAACTGGAAGCAAGAGTTTTCGCTGTAGTGATATGTAATGAAATTACCCCTCACAGGTCAATATGATGAGACAATGACTCGTCACGTGACAGTTCTCAGCCAATGAGAGTTGGAATATAAACAGACTATATAATAATATACAATTATGGACTTTTTACGAGGTGAATATGGTGTGATATTTTCTGAATTTGAAAATATTGACCGAGGCGACAGCCGAGGTCAATATTTTCAAATTCAGAAAATATCACACCATATTCACCGAGTGAAAAGTCCACAATTGTTTTATTATATAGTGGACTAAATCTGTATTTTTTAAGGTAGCTTTTCGAAATGGCTGACATCGACTTTTCTTTGATAATGTTTCAAGACTTGTTAATATCAGCATTTTCTGTCGCTGAATTATCCTAAAGGTAATGGAATTCATTCAATGAGTCAAATGAAGAATATTTCAGAGTCAAAATCCGTAGATAGGCTCAAAATTCAAGAATTTGAGCTCAGCTTCAGGGTCCTTGCTGCTGTTTACAAAATGACGTTAATGACGTCACAGATATAAATTTCGCGCGTTTTCGATATTTCATGGTAAACCGGAAGAAAGAGTTTTCGCGGTAGTGATATTTAATGAAATCGCCCCTCACAGGTCAATATGATGAGACAATGACTCGTCACGTGACAGTTCTCAGCCAATGAGAGTGGGAATATAAACAGACTATATAATAATAATATATATTTTTTTCATTTAAGTATTCAATTTACTTTTAAACAGAGAGATAAAATATTTTTACAATACAATTCTCAATTATATAAGTACATGTGTATAACATGTATAAGAGAAGAGGGTCTGACGGGAAGGTCTCCTTGACAAAATTTTAAATGTAGAATTGTAAATTGGTGAATTATATAACTTAATAACTGAAGTTCTCCTTCCAAGCTTACAAGAACATAAAATTAGACTCAGTATGTGTGATACATGCAACATGTATTAATAGCAATACATAGATAATATATTAAAGCTGAATAAGGAAGCCCTTTTTTATTCACATAGATGTATAACGTTTAATGTCTTTTAATATGTGAACTGTGCCAATGTTTTAATAGAAAAGTTTGGCGAGCGAAGCGAGCTTAAAATCTTGATACAATTTGAAAATTGTGGCGAGCGAAGCGAGCCGGAAATTTTTCAAGAATTTTAACGAAATTTTATGGTAATTCTTCAAATTCAGATGATTTGTAATAGCAAGATTTTTTTTCTGTCACACCTTCAGCAAATTTATTTTTTTCATCAAATTGTGAGCAAAATTATTTATTTCCAAAAAATACCCAAGCCCCCCCCCCCCCCCCCTTCCCCAGAATATCAAATGGACCGTGCCTAAAGAATCAACTGCAGGAAAAGTTAACGTTGAGTATTTAACTTACAGGGAACTTTGATTAAATATATGTTTTAGGATTCCTGAACCAATCGAATTTTTATGCCCAATCATCCTGTTGAACATTTTAAGAAGAATTAACGTCTTCCCAATGCATAGAATTCAATGTAAATTCTGGGGGGCATAACTCTTAAAGTATTCTTTTAACATCCACATTGGTCAATTCAATTAACTTTTACATAATAACTACGCTTCTTTTGTCTCAGAATTCCATCAATGGGGTTCCAATTACTTCTTATTCCCCTTTTAATACCTTAAGAACTTATTCATTTTTCATGTAATCACCTTCTTTCTGCACAAATCTATATTTGGTATTTTATATCTACATTGTAGATATCATGAAATTTCTTCACGTTTTGTTGTTAATTTTTTAAATTACAATATTTATCCTAATCTAGGCTGTGTTCGCTCTGCTGACACGCTACAAATTCGCGACCATCATTTTTCTTCTGAATATTACCATGGAAACGTACAATTGTGTTTATTCATGATTAAGCTTTAATGTCAATTTTCCACTTTTTTCACAGTTTCCGCTAGAATTAGAGTGTGCTAATGTGTTAATGTATATAACAGGAAATCTGCAGTGATTTTATTTTATTTTATTATTATCTTTTTTTTTATTATTGTTATTATTTTTTTTTTTTTTTTTCGTTTTTCGATTATAAATTTTTTTTTATTTTACTTTTTTCGTTTTATACTAACTGCTGAACAGAAGTGATCATGTACGACATCATACAGTAGATAAGGAACAATTATCTTTTTTCGCTTATTTCTGCATTGATGTCATTTTGGTGAGGTTGATACCTTGAAAATCAAATTGACCGAGGGTGAAGTTCTCTCGTTTATGTAATAGTATTGATTTTTTTACATACTTATCAATAAGTCGTGAAGATGACGATGTATATTCATTGAGAGAGGTTTTCCATTCTCATTTTGGAATGTCATAGTAAAATTCTTACATCTAACAAATCTTGTGACAGGGTAATCATATCGTAAAATCTATTCTAATCCATATACTTATAACTAAAACTAGATAAACCATATAACCACTTTTTCGGTCGTTTTGTTGATTTGTTTTTACATTGACATAGTATAAAAGACGGTAGGGTATCTCCAATAACACGTAGTTCCAGCACCAACAGCAGTTTTATTTTTCGTGACATTACTCAAGGTTTCCTTTCAATGCAAACGAAGTCGGTCAGTGAGAACGGATATTCCTTCTTTTTTTGTCTATTTTGAGACTACTAGTTGACGAAATGTAATCTTAACTAATACTTCCTTCTTTGGTTACAGGATTGGGTATCCCTCTTATACATTTCTATTGTTGTCATTTCATAATGGTTTGACTTATAGATGTAAACGTCTTCAAATTGATAGCATCATTTAAGGACAGATAAATTGGCAACGTGGACCAGACACGCACGTTTTGGGTAATTAACCCTCGTCAGTGATCCTCAAATCTAAACAATGTAATATGCCAAAAAGTATGAAATTTACTATGTCGAAAACGCGTATCGAAAGACGTAGCAGGATGGGTGGGAAATATAGAAACTAGAACCAGGCGGGTCCAATCAAAACAGACATTAAAATCGTAATTCATCATTTGCATGCATGAATGTATGAAGTGACAATTTAGTTACTGTATGTTGTATTTATAATCTTAGTCGTGTAGAAAGCAAAGCAAACACTTAAAATGTTTCAGTTGAGAAAGGTCTGTATTTTCTTGATAAGTATCGATTTGATACTAGAACCATCAGAAGGGCACAAAACACAAAGAGGCATAAAAGTAGAAGGGAATGGATATACAGGTGTCTCCGTTGGTATATCGGAAAATGTACCAGAAGATTCCCAGTTAATAGAGAGAATAAAGGTAGGACTTAATTACCTATGTTATGATTTAACTTTCTTGCGGTTTGTCTTTCAATTGGTCTACTATGCATCTTTTAATGCCAGGAATCTATAATAACACAATTCTTGAATTAGTGGGAATGACAAAATATGGATAACGACCATATCGCTATAAACAGCACAAAATCGATAATTCAGAAAGTCATAAACCGAAGGCATAAAAAATCAGGATAAAACAGGAACCTAAGCAAGCAAACAAAAATTTCAACCACGTGAAAAAAAAGCGAACTCCCGAAATGGGAGTGAGACCAGGTGCCAAGGAAGAGGCAAGCATCTCCTGCTTGCATACAACACCCGTTGCTTTAATTCGGTAAAATTGTCACACCCGGTTACTTCCATTTTGGAAGATGTACAGTAGAATCTGTGGTTGGACGGTGCAATTGGGTTATGACAGAATATCATCCACCATTCGGGAGAGTGTTCCCCTTATCGACCGTAGAACTTATCTGAAAGACGCCTAGCTCTCATAACAAAATCCGTATATTTGGTACTTGCTCTGGCATAGTGTATCAACTGAGATATGAACACGCCATAAGCAGGCGATAAAGGGTTGTTGCTATTCAGAAAATGAAAGTTTGTGATGCTGAAATTAAAGTTTATCAAAGAGTGAGGTGTTCATGTGACCATCAGTATCGTAGGACAATGGAATTCATCTCAAAACACTGATTATGTCCAAAAAGGATGCTGAATTATTTGTCTCTGTAGCTTCTTTATCTTCAAGCTCCGAAGGATAGATACTGCTCAGGTGATCCGCGAATTTTGGATTATTGATGGGCCACACATCGTCTATGTATCTGTAAGTGAAGTTGAAGTCAGAAACTAAGTATCTTTTCCCTTTAGAGACCAAAGATTGAATGAATTCAGCTTCTGAGAGCTAGGCGTCTTTCAGTTAAGCTTCTCAGTCAGGGATATGTTTGTGACCGACTTATATCATCACTGAGGAAGTTCTACGGTCGATATGGGGAACTCGTCATACACTAAGATGTCCCATTCTCCAGAATGTTGGATATTATTCTGTCATAGACCATTTGAACCATACAACCAAAGATTGTACCTTATGTCTTCCGAAATGGAAGCAACAGGATGTGACGGTTCTACCGAATTTAAGCGGCCGTTGTTGCATGCAAGCAGGAGATGCTTACTCTTCCTGGGCACCTGGTCTCACTCCCACATCGTACCAAAATGTACCAAAAGATGTAGCAGAATGAATAGGATATGATTTTAGAAATTTCAAGAAATTTTTTTAACAGAAATTTTCAAATGCGTGAAATACCCAAAGTAATATACTCTTTTGCCTGTATTGGTCCGAATTTCAGAAAATGTTGACAATATTTTTTTGTAAAATTTCCAGAAAGTCTTTACTCGTTTGTGAAAGCGAAAACCTCGTCTCAAAAGTTTCTTGGTAATTTGTAAATTTCTACAGTAAAAATCCAAAGTATTAGTACATGCTCTAGCATACCGGATGAGCTGTGAAATATAGATACCATACCATAAAACCTCCTGGAAAATTTACAAAAGGTACTCTCAATTTTTTTGAAATTCGGACTTGTACATGAAACCGGGAATATAACTTTGGAAATTTCACACCCTGCCTTTTATGATGACATAATTAAAAAAAAAGGATGATCAATGCTGGACAGTATTTTCATCGAAAATACGTCAGAATCATCAAACGCCTTTTGTACCATAAATATTATTCAGCTGTCACCCAAAGGATACTCTGCATGGTATTTGATCTTGTAATAGCCTTGTACTAGCGCATTTCTAAGAAATGTTGGTGCTTCAACATGGTGTTATTGGAGATCCCCTCCTTTCTTTTAAGAAGTGCAGTCTAACTAACTGTGACTTCGGGACTCTATGAAGAGTCCTGTCTAATTCTTGTTAGAAAAGACATTTCATGTACCTCGACCACTTGTTCTCTTCTCAATCTCCTACACATGCTTCCGATTTCAGTTACGCTTTTCTTCACTTTGCAATCTACCTCTGCCGTCCTCGCCTATTGTTTGTCTGCAAGATTCTTGCAGACTGGAACTGTGGCTTTATATTTGTAAATTAAGTATTGCAAGTATATACCATCAGGTTTCGTTGACCGTCTCTTCAACGAATTCGAAAATTTCTGTTATCAAAATTTCTGGAAATTTCTAAAATATGGTTCATGTAGCATCACATCCCAGCCATCCTTCTGCGTATTTCGGTAAGTTTTTGAACAAAATAATTTTCACATTCTTCGGCAATATTACATTGTTTATATTGAGGATCACTGACGAGGGTTAAGTACCCGAAACGTGCATGTCTGGTACATGCTGAAAATTTATCTGCTCATAAATAATGCTATTGAATTTGATGACGTTTAACATTGACTACATTACATGGTAAAAAGTGTACATGCAATGCTTTTCCTTTGATGCGATACGATGCAGTATCAGGGATTCTTTCTTGATTCGTATGTTGCCAACACGATCAGCTGAGCGAGAAGTCTCCAGTAAAAATACAAGTTCTACATGTTCTAGTTTTAAATCGAAAGCTACCGTCTTAAGACGTTAGTCTTGTAAATTTCCCTACATCAAGATCAGAACTGTTTCCTTCATTGTTCAATTACTTGCACCTGAACACTTAAATATGTGCCTCTGCCTTTGAATATTTTGCACTGTTTAAGTCAGAAAGCCGAATGACATCACTGTGACGACATGCCGTACCTGCAATGACTCTCGGTTTTTTTCATTGCGTGAAATGGCGTAGGAAAATAGCGATGACGACAAGGTTTTATTGCAAGCCTGTGCCGCGTATGACTTTGTTGCAAGTTGGTCCTCTCTGTCAGTCGGCGGAGCTCGGACTGTATCTCGTATGCTTTTATTTCCTTTGGCAATGCCGTCTGTGTTGCTTTGATCTCTGTGATTTGCTGTTTTGTTTGTGTGATCATCTCACAGTGAGGAGGTCATTATACACTATAATTTTGCGTTCGAGAAATTTGAGTAACCAAAAGTGGGAGGGTGTACACATGTAACCCGGTAGCTTAATATTTAGCCTGTCTCGCACGTTATTTCTATTCGGTTATCTTTGTACGTGATAATATTGATAATATTGATCAAATATCCATGTCATACCATATTTCCAACTGAAATCTATTTTCATTTCGATACAATACGCTCCACTATCCTCTGATAAACGTTTGAGTCGTTTGAAAAACCGTGTCAGCCCGTCATTTTCCTGTAAATCGTGGGAACATCCGCTTTCTTTCGTGACATATCGTTCTTTATTTGGAATTGAAACAAATTTTCCTATGGAATTTACTACTATTTCCAAATAAGGATTGATGCATTAAGAAAGAAAGCAGAAAAATAGCGAATTTCACGGTTTTTAAAATGACTCAAATGTAAAACGACGGATAGCGGGACTCGTGTAGGGAATTGCATCGATATGGAAGTAGATTTCTGTTGATAATAAGGTACGAAATGGATATGTGATCAATATCATCTCGTTATCGTCCCGGAACATGCGATTGTGATAATGTCGAAGGGTTCCAACTCTATACCTTCTCGAAGAAAATTCCAAACCAATTCCCATGCACCAGACACGTGTTTCGAATATTAAATTCTCATCAGTGATGCTTCTTGTGGAACCACCAAAAATTATTTCTGAATCAGTAGCGCTCTCTTTAATTGTGATTCACAATCGGCTTGCGTCACTGCGATATATGGGACTGAGTTGAAGCCCTCTCCAACAACCGAATAGAAATAACGTGTGAGACGGGCAAGCTAATGAAGCTAGTAATCCGGACACTTACACCTTAATTACTTACCTGGCAGATGGACGTTCTTATTCGGCATCGATTACCTATTTGTCTAGTTGGGTTAAGTGTGTTGATGCCGTGTTTATTGTTCGTTGTCCTTTTTGTGTCTCTTGCATTATATGTCTTTTATGTATTTTCACTTGGGGTGATTTGTTGCCTAGTTGTTTCTGCTGCAACCGAGTCTTGTTTGAGATTTCCTGCATTTATTCATTCTGTAATGACAGGTAACAGTGGCATCAGTCTCTATTCACTAGATATAGTGATGAAATGCAGATATTTTAAAAACAGCAATATAGATGGAATTAAAGAAAGGAGAGATATTCAATCAGACTATGTTGAAGCAACTACAGCAAAGCACAAAAGCAAAATAGTGTTGTTATCACGAATACTCCCGCACAACCTCCAACTTTTCCGATGAATGCAGAACTACGGATTTAACAAATAGCAAAGGAGAAAGGTTAGGTCCAGAATGTATTTTAATTTCTAAATTAATCGTTATACACTATGCTCTCCAGAATGGTGGATGATATTCTGTCATAGACCATGTGTACCATCCAACCAACGATTATGCTTGAATCGTACGAAATGGAAGTAACCGGATGTGACAATTCTACCGAATTGAAGCGGGTGTTGCATACAAGCAGGAGATGCTGACTCTTCCTGTGCAACTGTTCTCATTCCCATATCGGGAGGTCGCTTCTTTTAATATGGTGGGATGTTTTTGTTTGTTTGCTTTGGTTCCTGTTTTATCCTGATTTTGATTATCGTTTTTGTTTGTCCTGGCGCATCATATCCTACCCATCCTGCTACTTCTTGCGTTACATTATTTTTACCTATGATAGTAACATTTTTCATATTTTTGGCCATATTACATTGTTTTGATTGAGGCTCGCTGAGGAGGGTTAAGTAAGAGAAACGTGCATGCCAGGTCCATGCTGAAAAATTCATCTGTTCTTAAATGATGCTATGGAATTTGAAGACGATTAACATTACAAACACAGTTTCATGGATAAGCTACAAATATAATGAAAAAAATCGAAGAACTAGATGTGAGAGTTGTTATACTGTATATGTTCTATCGTAATCATTCAACAAACAATTTATCACCATTGATGTCCGAGATCACGGAGAGAGATGTGCCATGATAAATTCTCCTTAGTTACAAATGACAAATATGGATAATGACCATATCCCTGTATACAGCACAAAATCGATAATTCAAAAATCAGAATAATATCAAAATAATCTATTGAATGTTAATGAGGTTACAAATACATGTTGATTCAAAGTCCGATTAGAAGCATAGTGAACCTAGGATAACGATACCGTCGGGGACTAACAATCCACCTGCCAGAAAAGCAACATAGTGGATACCATATTGAAGTATATTTCGATCGTAATGATTAAGTAGAAAGGGAGGGAGATGTTGCAGCACCAACCGCAAAGCACCAAAACACCCGATATGAAAGCACGAAGTAGAAAATAATGCGGAAGGGTTCTAACTCTATACCTTCTTGAAAAATTTCGGTTGGTCGTTTCTTGAAACGCATTTGAAAATTTCTGTTTACAAAATATTTCCCAAATTTCTAAAACCTGGGTCCTGTAGCATCATGTGCAAGCCATTTTGCTGCGTCTTTTGGTATACTTGGACATAATTATCACATATTTTGGCCATATTTCATTGTTAGGGTTGAGGATCATTCACGAGGGTTAAATACCTGAAACGTGCATTTCTTTTCTTGTCCGTTTCACAATTTAAAGGAGCCCATTAAACTCGGTAAATCAAGAGGTGTCCCGGGAAACAAGTGTTTGTCAAATAGTATAGTTTGAATTGTTTCCCTTCTTAAGCAGATTTTATTTAGAATTTGGTATCTAAAATTAATTAATTTTCGAAAGTTCGCATGTCCTTATCAATTCAAAGTTCTGAAAAGTAACGAAACGAAATTTTTTTTCTTTGGCAAAGAAATTATTTACTGGAAATTCAAAACGTAGACAAGGAGGAAAAGTAACCGGATTATTTAGATTATTTACATGTATACGTTCGGGAATGGTATCCATGAGTTCAACATACATGCGTACCGTAAATAATTTGAAAGGTCCGGTACATTTTCTGTCAGTTTCGTTTTAAGCCCAGGAATACCATGAAAAGGATTGGGATTCTCCTCAAGATACTTTGATACGGCAAACGAAGTTCCCTGGCCTCAACTCGAGGTGCGTAACGGAAAAAAAGTTACGCCGACCAAACGCTTCGTAGAATTTAAAGAATACATGTAGGTCATTGATGTTCATTCGCTCGAAAATTGCATGATTTTTTTGCTTTGTTCCCATAAAATTTATTTAAACAAGACACTTAGGTTGGATGGACACCCCCCCCCCCTCAATACGTAACATTAAACATTAACGGAGAAAACAGTTATGTCGACCGAACAGAGCTTTTTAGAAGTAAGGACAAGCTCAGTGATGGTTTAGTTTTGAATTTTGTATAATTATGTTTTATGACATATTGATTCGTTCAAACACGATGACAAAGAAAGTTGAGACAAAGTGACGAAAAAATAAGACATCAAATGAAAAATTATGTGCATGTGAAAATTTTCCTAAAAAGTAAAGAGATTAAGCATAAAAGGAGTATTCTGAATCAATAACTTTTGGTGAAAAAGGGGGGCCCGGACCATCACTGAGCTCCCGTGCCCCCCCCCCCCCCTCTAAATCCGCCACTGGGTTTGATTTTTTCTTCCTTTTCCTTTCGCGTTTTGTGCTCATGAGATGTATACATCCTTCTTTTATCTATTACAGCTAGATTATTTGTAGAATTAATCTATTATCAGGAATGCCGTTACAAATGTACATATACTTTGATGTCATTTCGTTTACAAATAACCATTCACATTAAAAACCAAATTTCGGTGCGTTTTTTTGGGGATGTTTGTATTACAAGACAGCTAGATATATTTTTTCTACATATTTCTATCCCCTCCTCTTCCACCAGATATTTCTCCTATTCTGTTAAATTAAATTACATGTACGTCTGTCAGTCTTTTAAGGGTCAACACTTAACAGTGTCGGTACAGCAAGTTTATTTCTCATGACTGTTAAAACGCGGAAGTCTCTGAAAAATAATCAAACAGGTGAAAATAACCAAAGAACCCCAGATAAAGCTAATCCAGTCTTTTCAGTCTAGTATGAAAAGAAGTAAAAAAAATCTTTCAAATTTTTTTTTTTGCGTTTTTAATTTGTTTTGTTTTTTTTTTTAAGATACAGTCTCCCTGAAAAAAATGAATTTAAGTGAATTTTATTACCAAGTGTCTAGATTGAGGAAAAAAGGAGCCATAAAAAGTTTCATTTGACAGTATGCAGTAACGATCATAATATTGCCGAATTTGTATTATATCTCTCTTGTAAAACCGCAATAACTTGTAGGTGGCGCCAGTGGAATGAATTAGAGCTGCGCACCCCAAATTCAAAATGATGTTTTCAAACGGCTGTAACTGCGAATGTATGCGTTAGATTCGTCTGAAAATTTGAATTTATACAAATGAGAATGTAAACCTTCATATGTCACAGGGGATAGGCAGAGGGGGATGGGGTTACACCCTACATCTTTAATTAGCAAGGGGTTGAAATTCAATTATAAAATAATTTCATTTTGATAAGTAGATTTGCAAATACTATAACACATTATCGGATGTTTGCACCGTAAAATCAGTATTTGCCGTCCGCAAATATATAACGTCAGCATCTACTGTCCAAGCAGCTCACAAATCAGAAAAAAATGAAGTTTTTTTCTACTTCGTCGGCAAATGTTCTGATTAAAATTCATATAGGGGATAAATCTCGAAGTCTTGCAACTAACAGTGTAAGTCTGTACGACCAACACTTTTTATTTATTTATTCCTTTTTTTTTTTAATTTATTATTATCATTTTTGTTTTGTCTCGCTAGTTTCCGATCACTATTGATGCTGTCTTCGTTATGCAAACTTATTTTTTTTAATATTAAAATCTATTAAGACGCTAGTTCGCAAATAGATTTCTTTATATGTGACCTTTCGTACGTGGCTGTGCGAGTTACCTCGCTTTTCATACCTCGACCCCCCAAGCTTGAACCCCTATGTACTACGTCATCAGTACACGTCACAAAGCACATGTTTTACATACGGGTCCTTGAGCGACCTCTTTCTGGAATTCAACTAAAGGTAACAGACCTATTGAAAATTTAAGCTAGGAAATATTTGAATATGCACATTTAGATTTACATCTTTACATCAAATCTTTTAAGAAATGATTCATAAATAGGTTAAACTAAAGGCTAGCCAGTACTGACTATTTCGGCAGCATTATTTGTTAATTTGCTGATCCCGAATTATTGTTGGGAATAACTCTCCTGAATTTAAAATACACTGAACTTTGAACTCAAATCATTGATGCAAAGTGATCGATTTGATCTCTTGTGATTGCTTGAAGTTAAATTGGCCGCGTATGTTCTGTTCACCGGCCAATCTTAACAAACTGACTGTTATTGTGAAATCAATGGAATTGGAATCAATTTGAACAAAATATTTGAATGAAGTGAACTTGGATTGAGCATTGAAGTGAACTTGATTGAACTTGAACTTCATTTGAACTTGAATTGAGAACTTGATTGAATTGAACTTGATTTGCAATTTTAATTTGATTGAATTGAACTTGAATTGCAATTCGCATTTATTTGAATTGGATTGCATTGAACTATGATTGAATTTGCATTGAACTTGAATTGAATATATTGACAATTGTTTTTGCATTGAATTTCTTTTATAATGTCAGCCGCGTCCAAAACAGCCACATATCATTAAAATGATGAAAATTATTTACTTTGCCATTGTCTTATTTTCATATACAAAGGAAAGGTCCACAGATAATATGTCAATGACATTTATCTACATATGTAACGTGAAGTTACAGATACATACATGTATATCTGCCAATTTTATTTTTAATGTTTATTTTTCGTTTGCACACCTTTTGCCATAATTTTCCCATTTATTATGCAGAGCTCCTCGTTAAATTTTAACGAAATCGGTTACAGTTATGACTAGATTATGACTAGATTAAAACTTGTCATGATACTATATTACGCACTGGTTCCCGCTGCACACGGGAGGAGAATACGAGGGAAAATATCACTACTTCGAACGTAAACGAATAATTTAACGGTAAAAATTATATATATTTTTTTCGTTTCATTTCGTTTCTTTTCATTTCGTTTCTTAGTTTAAAGGCCCCCGAGTTTTACAGATATTATTAAGAAGTTACCTCCCTTCAAATGTTTTACCACAAGGAAAATTTTTTTTCGGTCTAAAAATGGAATGTGCAAATTTGTGCTATCTTTCTCTGTCCATTTATTGTTTTGAGTACATGAAACAAATCAAAGTATTGTGCTTAATCATACCAACTTTGTCCAACAACCAAACAGAGATAAATAAAGGAGAAATTTCATGATTTAAAGTGATTTTTGCCCATTATGTTTATGAAGAAGCTCGAAATGTCCCGATTTCTGACACTTAGGGTACGAGTTGTCGCTACTCTCAGTCGAAACCTAGCGGTCGTTGAAAGGCCTACACAGTTCAACAGGATATGTTCCACGAGGCCGCAAAAGAGGTAATCCAAATTAAATTAAGATTATGACGAGCGGAAGTCTGGACATGACCTAACATTACTACGAACAAAACTTAAAGGACAGAGTTCTGACGTCAGGGAAATACCATTTAGGCAAAGACAATATTCATTTCATTTTCTGAAAAAAAACCAACCATTTCAATTTTAGGACTGATTTACATTTAAGAAATAATACCTTGTCCTTTTTGGACTATTCGTTGCATATGGTAGTAATACGCAGAATATATATCAAAAGTATGTAAACATTTCGAAATTCGGTCTTGCAAAACGGCATTTAGTTTCACGTATGGAATTTGTTTTATTATAGTTTTCTTCCTTCAACGTTTATCCTTTGTAAACGATCCTCTATATCCCGTTCCACTTCGTCTAGGGTATAGAAACTGGCAAACTAAAAAAATCTTTCTTGTATTCAAATATTCACCAGTCGGTGGAAAAGAAAGGGAGGGAGATTTTGCAGCACCAACCACAAAGCACCAAAACACCCGATATGAAAGCACGAAGTAGAAAATAATGCGGAAGGGTTCTAACTCTATACCTTCTTGAAAAAATGTCAAACCAATTTTCATGCACCAGACACGTGTTTCGAATATTAAATTCTAGTATTAAATTCAGTGATACTTCCAGCCAAAGTGCTTTTCATAAGCAATTAGAGGTTGTTCCTTGACAAAACAAAAATACAGCAAGAGACGCAGAACAGACATACTGACATAGCATCATTAAACACAAAATTATACATATAAATCAACGAGACCAATGGACCATATGAATACTTCAACAAGCAATGTACATGTATCAACACATACTGACAGAGAGCAAACCCCGAATAAGACTTATTAAAATCCTTAATCATTCTGAAATCGAAACCAAGAAATATTGAAATAAAGTCCACACCTTCAAACGAACAACATATACGTTCAATGAATCCTTTAAACAATGTGATTTTAGTATTTGCTTGATACTGAATAGCATATCAACTGCGATATCAATGTTAAACGTCTTTAAATTTACAGCATGGACCAGACTTGCACGTTTCGGGTACTAAACCCTCGTCAGTGATCCTCAGTCTAAACAATGTAAATTGGCCAAAAAGTATGAAAATTATTATGTCAAACATGTACCATAAGACGTAGCAGAATGGATGGGATATGATGCCACAGGACCCACGTTTTAGAAATTTCAAGAAAAAAATTGTAAAAGAAAATTTCAAATGCGTTGAAGAGACAGACGATCAACCGAAGTTGATCGAACTTGGCTACATGTGCCCTCGGGAACTCTTTGTCCACCAGCAGTGACACTCATCAAGTAGTTCAAATGTTAAACGTCTTTAAATCCAATAGCATAATTTCAAATCTGATAAATTTACAGCATGGACCAGACATGCACGTTTCGGGTACTAAACCCTCGTCAGTGATCCTCAGTCTAAACAATGTAAATTGGCCAAAAAGTATGAAAATTATTATGTCCAAAGATGTACCAAAAGACGTAGCAGAATGGGTGGGATATAATGCCACAGGACCCACGTTTTAGAAATTTCAAGAAAAAAAATTTGTAACAGAAAATTTCAAATGCGTTGAAGAGACAGACGATCAACCGAAGTTGATCAAACTTGGCTACATGTGCCCTCGGGTACACTTTGTCCACCAGCAGTGACACTCAACAAGTAGTTCAAATGTTAAACGTCTATAAATCCAATAGCATTATTTAAAATCTGGTAAATTTACATATACTCAATTGGCATCTGATGAGAAGTGTCTGATTTTAACGAATTTGAATCAACCGTATCAGTCATAAATACCCATCCCTCATATAAACTCGACAAATTACATATACATATCTTATTGCACACTATCAAACGACTCGATGCATTGTGTAAAATATTTTCAATGAAGTCAGAAATCCGGTGTAGGTCATAGAAATATAATGCTAAATACCAGGCAGTGTTGTTCAAGTTATCACGTCACCTTCATATGACATTTGTTATGGTAATGGAATGTAAGGTTAACCATCTCAGCTTGCATAGGCACCTAAAAACAATTAAGTCGTGGTTCGAAACAACAAAAATATGACTTATGGAACTCAGAAGGACAAAGAAATAGTTACTTCAACAGGTTATTTTGAATCTCTTCGATTCTTGATATTTGAAGTATAATGAGTATTGGAGGATTTTAGTATAAATGTTCAAATATTCAGTAAAACAATTATGATTTGCCATGCAATTTAAATCATTAATACAAAAATGTAATAGACATTTTAATTTTGTGAACAAACCACGGAAGTCATATGAGTCATGAGACATGCTTACCATCTAGTCCCTCGTGAAACGTATATTTTACCACAAATGTTTACAAGTAATGGTTATTGATTTTTCCGATTTATTTGTTTCTTGTCTGCTATGTAGCCAAGTTCGATCAATTTCGGTTGATCGTTTCTTCAACGCGTTCTAAAATTTCTGTTATTAAAATTTCTTGAAATTTCTAAAACGTGGGTCCTGTAGCATCATATCCCACTCATTCTGCTACGTCTTTCGGTACGCCGTTTTGGACATAGTATCTTTCACACTTTTTTGGCTTATTACATTGTTTAGATTTGAGGATCACTGACGAGGGTTAAGTACCCGAAACGTGCATGTCTGGTCCACGTTGCCAATTTACCTGTTCTTAAATGATGCTATTCAATATGAAGACGTTTACATTGTACTTAATGTTGCTTACAAGAATATTAATAGCCATTCTCTGTAAGGACCAAAATCGAGCGGCACGGCATGTTATGGATTTTGATGATTTTCAGTATAACGGGTATATGTGAAGCACTGAGGATGAAAATAATACTTTTCGGTCAATGTGACCTCTAGTTGCCATGGTAACGAGGTAACTCTATTTATAACACTTTTGAGACCATGAAATAAGCCAGCTTCCGATACTGTTGCCATGGATACCACTGTAACATTTTGTTCATTTTTACAAAATTTGTTCTTTATAAATTCAATCTTTACTTGGTACACTTAGTTATGTGATATATATTCCAGAACGCAATTGTATAAATCCTAAATCAGTTAAAATGAAGCGAAAAATAGAGGTCAAAATAAGGGCCAATTTAGTATGTTTTTGGCAATTTTCAATCGTAAATATCACAAAACGCACCAACAGGAGAACAGTGATTTTCATCAAAAAAAATATATGTTTATTGAGAAATAAAATGAATGAAAAATTGAAGAGGGCTAATTAGGATTTTTTCCTAAATTCTGTCATCCAAAACCGTTGCTATTGCAACATTAGACCTGTTTGCTTGTTTCATATTATTTTTGAAATTGATTTTATTCCTCTTTAGAATTACGTATGGTCATATTTATTATGAAAGCTTATGAATATAATATGAAAGAAAAATCTTAGAATTTATTGTTTTGTAATAATTCAATTTGAATTTTTTTTCTGTCAAAAAACAAGAAAATATAGGTTTCGTTCCCTTTTTTTATCAAATACTCACCAAGAATTTAGAAACTCATAGATGTGAAGAAACTTAATCAATAGTTCTAGGAATTAATGTTAGGTTAATCATTTTACGGAATGTGACTGTTAAGTTCAATATCTGAAGGTTTCTGAAATATTGGCGTCTTCATTTTATGAAAATCAGTTTTTTCGTCAAATATAAGTGATTAAAGTTTAATGACCTTGGAAATACAGTGGGTGACCTTGAAATATTTTCAAGGTCATCTTTATATTGAAACGTCTCTGATAGATGTATACATGAATTTCTGTTCCAATATCATGCGTGGATAGTTTAATAAAGATTGTGTTTAAATTCATCGAATCGAAACCTTTCAGCCTATTGTTGCAATAGCAACCAAATTTGAAGCTGGTTTGCTTGTAAAGGACATATTTACCCAATAACATTTTTATATTTACATGTATGTATAGTATGTGAAATTTTCAACGGTTACCTTGTAAAACAGTAAAAACATGCAAAAAGGGTCTTTAAATGCCCATAAAAGAGCATTATGATACCCTATTTTGGCCCAATTTTTCATCTTGTATACGAAGGCATCCGAGATTAATGTAAAAAACTTTACAAATATGTATAATAATAAGGATTGAATGAAAACAATCAAAGTAATTTCAGACAAAAAAATGTTTCCGTTTCCATGGTAACGAAGCCTACAAATATGCCTCGTCCTATGAAATTTCCCGATTTTTGAAACTTCAGACATGGTTACCATGGCAACGACAACCTTTTTGAAATAAACTGGGGTTGATTTGCATACTAGTACTTCATTTTGAATTAAAGGAGATCCTGACGATAATCTCAACAGCACTCACAATAGTGCAGCAAATTGAGCATCGACAGACCCCTCGCAAGCTAGAGGTGGGACCAGGTGCCCGGGAGGAGTAAGCATCCCCTGTTGGGTAGCCGCACCTGCCGTCGATGTTCATGCAAGAAAATAAAAACAATATCTGAAATACATGCACTGTCTGTGGTAAGTCTATGTAGAAAGTGCTATGGCGACCATGTCAGGGAACAACATTCAAAACACTTACTGTCAAACCCCTCGCGGGGAACTTTTTTACGAGCTCCACACGGCAAAGGGCATAAGTGTGACACAAATGAGTTAAAAAAGACCCTGACGATAATCTCAACAGCACTCACAATAGAGAACCGAATTGAGCATCGACGGACCTCTAGCAAGCTAGAGGTGGGACAAGGTGCCCGGGAGGAGTAAGCATCTCCTGTTGGCTAGCCGCACCCGCCGTCGATGTTTATGCAAGAAAATAAAAACAATATCTGAAATTCATGCACTGTCTGAGATAAGTCTATGTAGAAAGTGCTATAGCGCGACCATCCATACGAAAAATCTCAAAAATCCATGACATTCCGAGACAACACGTCTTGAAATTCTTTAATTTTTACAGAGAATTGCTGTTAAGAATGCTAATTTGTATGAAATCTAAACCTTAGAGAATGTAGAATTACCATATTGAAGTAAGTTTTCTAGCGTTTTAATTTTGTGCAAGTTGTGCATTTCCACACATATTGTAACATGTAGCCAAGTTCTATCAATTTCGGTTGGTCGTTTCTTGAAACTCATTTGAAAATTTCTGTTTACAAAATTTTCCCCAAATTTCTTAAACCTGGGTCCTGTAGCATCATTTCCCAGCCATTTTGCTACGACTTTCGGTATACTTGGACATAATTATCACATATTTTGGCCATATTTCATTGTTTTAGTTGAAGATCATTGACGAGGGTTAAATACCCGAAACGTGCATGCCTGGTCCACGCTGTTTATTAATCTGCCTTTAAATGATGCTTATGAATTTGGAGACGTTAACATCAGTGCTACCCGAGGACAAAGGGAGGAAATAAACATCGTGGGTGTATGAAGGTCCAAATTTAATACAGGACATAACCTCTAAGCCAAACCAGCCACCTAAAACAATAGCTCTGTATAAGGTTTTTCAAATTTAAGAATAAAAAATTGTTGATAGTCTGGCGATTAAATTCTCTAATGAGAACAAAATTAAGGTATTCAATAGGTAGATAATGAAATTATGCCAAAATATTGGAATTAAGTATATTCATTATTGAATATCTTGCTGTGTCATATCATATCTTAACAACTTTTGTTCTAGCTTTGTAGATATCGAAAAAAGAAATATTTTGAAAAGAGTTATATTTGGCGTTATTTCCCCTTGTTGAAAAAAATATAGAAAAAAATGATTGCGATTAAACTTTTTGGTGAACTTTCGATTTTTCAGCAAAATTTGATGAAATTCAGAAATTTCTGACCAATCGATATTTGATGCCCAATCGTTATGCTGACATTTTTGGAAACGTTAACTTCTTCCCATGGAGTTCAATGTAAACTGTAAGGGCTTGTGACTCTTAAAGTGATAGATTTTTTCAAGATCTGAATTGGTCACATTTTTTCAATTGAAATTTACATCATAACTATACTGCGGTTTTAGGTCTAAGTATTTCATAAATGGGTATCCCAATTACCTCTCATTACCCATTACATACCTTAAATCCTATAATTCTGCATCGAACGCTTCATTTTAACATGAGCTCAAACATGATATGAATTACCACCCGATGATTAATAAAGATGAAACAGAAATCTGAAAAAAAAAAAATTACTGACATTTTCTAGGTACAAAAGAAAGGAGGGGATCTCCAACAACACTAGGTTGCAGCACCCACAGCAAAATCCCCAAACACCCATGCAAAAAACACAGAACAGATACCCACAGAAAGAGACGTAAAAGGGACAAGGAACACCAACTCACAACATAGAAACATGAAACATAAAAGACTACACATAAACCAACGAGACCAATGGGCAACCGGTGCCGACTTAGGACGGCCATCTGCCACGTAAATAGCAGACGGTGTGGTTATCCTGGATTACGTGCGCACAACCCTCCCACTATTCCGATTTCCCAGAGGTCTCGAAGAACGCACAATTATGGTGTAAAACAACCTCCTCACTGTTAGGTGACCACACACAAACAAGACCGTAAAACACAGGGGTCCAAGCAACACAGATGAATATGTAAATGGATATAAAAAGAGGACGTGCGTAATACAGTCCGTGCTCAGCCGGCTGTAGCGAGCTCATATATGTTATCACCCGAGGAGTCCGACTGACATTCAGAGAGGACAGGTGGTCGGGGCCCTGTCTTCTCTAAAGAGGTTTGGACAGGGCCCGTCATGGAGTCCCGTCGTCACAGTCAGTCAGAGTGCAAGTCTTAAGAATGCGCTCGTACAAGACTGTATATTGGTCAAGTACCAAGCTTAGTGTCCGTCTGGTGACATTAGGATCATATCCACGGTATAAAAGGCGTTTGATGACTCTGACGCATTTTCGATACATATGCTGTCTACCTTTGATCCTTCTTATTTTGTTAATTATGTCACCATAAAATGCAGGCTGTGAAATACCCAAAGTAATATACTCCGTTGCTTGTATGGGTCCGAATTTCAAAAGAAGTTGATCATAATTTTTGTAAAATTTCCAGAAAGTCTTTACTAGTTTGTGAAAGCGAAAACCTTGACGTAAAAGTTTCTTTGTAATTTGTAGATTTCTACAAGGCCTATTACTTTTGTAAAAAGATCAATTGTAACCTAATTTTAAAGTGATTTTTATCCCGCTAATAAACATTCACAACAGCACACGAAAACCAGGAAAGTAAATTGTTAGATAAGCAAATTGAATGTCGGATGGATAATATAAGAGTGCGATCAAGTAGGATATTGAAATATACGTTCGATTATAAATCAAATCAGTGCACCATATGCACTGAGTTACAATTTAGGAATAATATACTTCCTTGTCCTTTTTGGACTATTCGTTGCATATGGTAGTAATACGCAGAACGTATATCAAAAGTATGTAAACATTTTGAAATTCGGTCTTGCAAAACGGCATTAAGTTTCACGTATGGAATTTGATTTATTATATTTTTCTCCCTTCAATGTTTATCCTTTGTAAACGATCGTCTATATCCGGTTCTACTTCGTCTAGGGTATAGAAACTGGCAAACTAAAAAAATCTTTCTTGTATTCAAATATTCACCAGTCGGTGGAAAACGAATTTATTCATTGAGTCTAGACTGTTAATGTGCATATGAGATGAGAAAGATCCTGACGATAATCTCAACAGCATTCACAATAGGGCGTCAAATTGAACATGGACGGACGCCTAGCAAGCTAGAGGTGGGATCAGGTGCCCGGGAGTAGAAAGCATCCCCTTTTTGAGTAGCCGCACCCGCCGTCGATGTTCACGCACGCAAATGAAATCAATATCTACAAAACATGCACTGTCTGAGGTTATGTCTGTATAGGAAATGTCATGGTGACCATGGCAGGGAAAACATTTTAAAAACACGTACTGTCAAACCCAAGTGACATGTTCACTCTAATAAACACAGTAGGCTTTTCTCCTTCTTAACAGATTCAAGAAAAACCTCGAGTGCTGAATAACTTTGCATGTGTCTATTAACAAGGGAAAATCATCCTGATGTTGTAAAATCTCTATGATGTAATCGACGATTTTATACTTTGTTTTGGCACTTTATCAATTTGACATCATACATATTATTTGGCTATTTCGGAAACTTGTCATTTCATCCAAAAATATCGAAATTAAAGGTGGTTAACATCTTAGAACCATCCCTCCAAGGCTATATTGAACATAGATTTTATTTGGATATGCGACTTGGTCTACCATACAGGAAATTGGAACCGCGTACTGTCTATTAAGCAAATACACGAATTAAAATTCTAAAAAGGGCGCTACTGTAACGAATTTAGGCGGCTTATGAAAAGCATATTGGCTGGAAGCATCCCTGATGAGAATTTAGTATTCGAAACACATGTCTGGTGCATTATAAATTGAAATGAATAAAAACCCAAGCACTCAAATACACAAATTTTCGGCCCCTTGGCCTTTATCAAGTGTAAAAATGGCGATCTATAATTATTCTAAGTAAAATCCATCCTTTCATCACTGGCGTTCATTGCGAAATTTGTTGGAGTTTGAACCCTTCCGCATTATTACAGGTTGCAAATTGCGGAAGAAGCTTGAAATTTCGAGATGCCCCAAATTCATTTGATTGATTATCATTGCGTATGTACATGTACTGACTAATTGCATTAAAATATTAGACATGTATTTCAGTATTTAACTACGTCATATGATTAAGGTTCGTCAATCAGAATACAATCTTTCTATCAGTTTGCATCACAGGGATTTATCATGCTAATACCGGTTGCTGTATTTAATATATCACATATATATATATATCACCATGGGGTATCACGTGATACACAAATAATATGTTCCATGGGAATCCCCTTTGATTGAACCAAGTAAATGTTAAACGTCTTTCAATTCAATAGCATCATTTAAAACCTGATAAATTTACAGCATGGACCAGACATGCACGTTTCGGGTACTAAACCCTCGTCAGTGATCCTCAGTCTAAACAATGCAATATGGCCGAAAAGTATGAAACTTATTATGAGTGTCCAAAAATGTACCAAAAGACGTAGCAGAATGGGTGGGATATGATGCTACAGAACCCACGTTTTAGAAATTTCAAGAAATTTTGTAACAGAAAAATTTCAAGTGCGTTGAAGAGACAGACGATCAACCGAAGTTGATCGAACTTGGCTACATGTGCCCTCGGGGACTCTTGGTCCACCAGCAGTGACACTCACCAAGTAGTTCAAATGTTAAACGTCTTTCAATTCAATAGCATCATTTAAAACCTGATAAATTTACAGCATGGACCAGACATGCACGTTTCGGGTACTAAACCCTCGTCAGTGATCCTCTGTCTAAACAATGTAATATGTAATATGTGATATGTAATACTGTCTAAATTTACTTTATATGAATTTATTTTAGGCCTATCATATGGTCATTATTATGAATTATATGATGGTAATTTATTCTGGTCAAGAATAGACGTATATTGGAGAACACTTAAACAGAAAGTTTTGCATCTGTCCGTGCACCATATCAAAACATGTGGCGATCATTGAAAACTTTCTGTTTAAGTGCTCTCCGAATACACTTCTATTCTTGACCAGAATAAATTACCATCATATAATTGATAATGATGACCATTTCTGAAAAAGCTGAGCAATATGTTGAATGTCAAATATGGATAATGACCATACCACTGTATACAGCACAAAATTTATAATTCAGAAAATCAGAAACCGAAGGCATACAAAATCAGGATAAAACAGAAACCAAAGCAAACAAACAAAACGTCCACCACATGAAAAGAAGCGGACTCCCGATATGCAGCACCCGCCGCTTCAATTCGGTAGAACTGTCACATTCGGTAACTTCCATGTCGGAAGACATAGAGTACAATCTTTGGTTGGATGGTTCAAATGGTCTATTACAGAATATCATCCACCATTCTGGAGAGTGGACATCGTAGTGTATGACGAGTTCCCCATATGTTAATATGGAGGATGTTAAACGTCTTCTAATCAAAAGCAACGTTATCGGACAGATAAACTTACAGCATGTACAAGACATGCACGTTTTGGGTTCTTATCGTCAGTTATCCTCAATCTAAACAATGTAATATAACTTACAGATATTTTCGAATGCGTTGAAATATCGATCAACCGAACTTCGCTACATGTGCCCTCGGGGACCCTTCGTCCACCAGCAGTGGCACTCACGAAGTGATGCAAATGTTAAACGTTTTCAAATGCAATAGCATCATTTAAGAAAAGACAAATTTCCAGCATGAACCAGACATGCACGTTTAATCTGGTACTTAACCCTCGTCAGTGATCCTCAGTCTAAACAATGTAATATTGCCAAAGATTTTGAAACTAATATATATATAGGAACAATCAAAGAATTATATTGACTAGAGGTTATTTCGAATTATCGTATGGCTGGAAAATATGCCCATCTCTGATTGGCTGAAAACATGTCTGGAGCTTCTAAATTTATCGCTTTAACCACTTCCAGAGAGCTAAATTTAGAAGAAATCTTATATTTCGCCAGTATCTTTCTAAAATTTGTATTTTAGTCATAATATTATAATAGCAGCGGCATATGCATATATTTCGTGCCATCAGAGAAAACCGATAAATTACTTTCTCCCGGGCACCTGATCCCACCTCTGGCTTGCTAGGGGTCTGTCGATGCTTAACATAGTGCTCTATTGTGAGTGCTGAGATTATCGTCAGGATCTTCTTTAACTCATTTGTGTCACACTTATGCCCTTTGCCGTGTGGAGCTCGTAAAAAGGTTCCCCGCGAGGGGTATGACAGTAAGTGTTTTGAATGTATTTCCCTGACATGGTCGCCATAGCACTTTCCATATAGACATAACGTCAGACAGTGCATGCATTATATATTCTGTGTTCTGTATCGTGCATTGACATCGACGGCGGGTGCGGCTAACCAACAGGGGATGCTTGCTCCTCCCGGGCACCTGGTCCCACCTCTGGCTTGCTAGGGGTCTGTCGATGCTTAACATAGTGCTCTATTGTGAGTGCTGTTGAGATTATCGTCGGGATCTTCTTTAGCTCATTTGTGTCACACTTATGCCCTTTGCCGTGTGGAGCTCGTGGGGAGGTTCCCCGCGAGGGGTATGACAGTAAGTGTTTTGAATGTATTTCCCTGACATGGTCGCCATAGCACTTTCCATATAGACATAACGTCAGACAGTGCATGCATTATATATTCTGTGTTCTGTATCGTGCATTGACATCGACGGCGGGTGCGGCTAGCCAACAGGAGATGCTTACTCCTCCCGGGCACCTGATCCCACCTCTGGCTTGCTAGGGGTCTGTCGATGCTTAACATAGTGCTCTATTGTGAGTGCTGTTGAGATTATCGTCAGGATCTTCTTTAACTCATTACAGCAATGGATTCTATCAAGCTGATCGTTTTATTCCATGAACATACAATAAAACAAATTATTACCTTGTGTTCAGTTGATATAGCAGTATAGCAACCCTTAGCATATGTTATTCACATCGCCCTGTTGCCTAGGCGAATAAATTATTCTTCGGGTTGCTAAACTGCTATATCTACTGAACACTAGGTGATTAAATGTAGTATATTGTAACTGTATTGATTTTAATTTTTAAGCAGAATACAATGAAAGATATCGTTAGTTACGTACATTTAAGATTATAAAAATCTCATTTTCTCTTAATTTTCCAGAGTGCGTTTACAAAAGGTTCAAGATTACTATACAGAGCGACAGGTTACAGGTTATATTTTAAGCAGATTAATATATATGTTCCAAAATCATGGTCAACGAATGCTGCATATACAAAAGTTAAAGGGACGAGGTTTGACAGGTTCCCGATTCGTATTGATTTACCAAGCCCTTTTTCGAGTGCGCCATTTGTCCGGGGCTTAACATCTTGTGGTGGCTTAGGGCAGTACATGCATATAACTCCATCCGTGTTAGCCAATCCTAAATCAGGATATGGAAGCAATGGTGAGTAACTTACTATTCGTTAAGAACCTCTGCTTCCTATTAGTGATAAATGATGTGATTGAACTATGTTAACCAGAAACAGAGCAGTAATACACTTTTCTTCCTATTCGCCATATGTCATTTGTTCTGTTTGTGCACTCTTGGTTTTGCAATCGGGTGTTTACTAGTTTCACTGTGGGTACTTCGACCGAGAAAGTTTGGGGATCCCCCTCATGAAACAAATCATCGACTCATATTGTATTATGCAAGGAGGCTTTCCTTAAGAAATCTAATTATTAGCAAAACTTTGTTATAGATCATATCATAGTTCATGAGTGGGGTCACCTGAGATTTGGAGTTTTCGATGAATACCCTACAATTATAAGGAGAGGCATTCTACAGCGCTTCTATAACGAGGGTGGAACATGGAAACCCGTAAGGTAAGTATTCTAGTCATTCCAGTAAAACAAGATTTGCTTTAACCACAAGTGACCGATGAGATAATTTGACATGTGAAATGTTAAACGCCTTCAAATTCATTAGCATAATCTAAGAGCAGATAAAAATACAGTATGGATCAGACATGCACGTTTCGGGTATTTATCTCTCCTCAATGGTCATCCATCTAAACAATGTAATATAGCCACAATCTGTGAAAATTATGTTCAAAATGTATCCAAAGAGACGTAGCAAGATGACTGGGATATCGACTACAGGACCCAGGTTTCAGAAATTTGAGAAAGTTTTGTAAACAGAAGTTTATTATCAATATGCTACAATATCTGCTAGAGAGTTATTCGATACAAGATGGAATTCATTAAAGTCGATTTTCTTCATCGATTTGTTATAATTTCTACGGGTTTTTTTTAACGATTTATGTAATTGTTTTATATCCTATTCCACAGTGTATGTGTTAAATATATCACCTAACAAACAATTCCACTTTGAGCACACATTTCCATTGCAACAGAGAAGAGTTCTGGATAAAAAATCTTAACACTGAAGCGCCCTATGGGTGCAACGATAATATCAGCAGCATAGGAAACTTAACAAGTCCCGGTTGTCGATCAGTAAATGTGACTAGCTTATTCAACAGACCATAAAGAAGACCTCGAAGTCATGGCATGAGAACCTGGTCTCACTCCCATATCGAGAGTTCGCTTCTTTTCATGGCGTGGAGGTTTTGTTTGTTTGCTTTGATTTCTGTTTTATCCTGATTTGGTATGCCTTCGTTTTCTGATTTTCTGAATTATCGATTTTGTGCTGTGTACAGCGATTGCTGATATGTTCATAAGTTACCTTGGTAACGGTAACTATGGCCTTTAATATTACTTATTTTTCAACTTCAGAGTCATTCTAAAAAATTGCATCATGATGAACAGATAAAACAAAAACACAGCTCTTTCATAAACCGTGAAAAAGCTATGGAAAACATATCTTACCATGGCAGCCATTTTTTATTTTTTTTTTTTATAAAACAGTAATTATTAATCCCAGGAAGTTCAAATTCAATAACAATAAAGATCAAGTAAGCCTCTATCAAAATACAATAAAAAAAAAATTCAAATAATTAATGGTTGCTATAGTAATTTGGCCATGCATTATAAAAATAAGCATTTCTTGTTGTTTTTCGAAGCCTTTACCTCAAAAAATGAAACAGTCTTACACGACCTTTTTTTTCATATACAATAAAGCAAATTCTAAACTTTATTTTAGATTTGAAAAAATTCAGATTATTTAACTTTTGATGCCCGTATCCAAGGACTCAAAGTGGGCCTATGTGCAATTTTACACAATCGTTCCCATGGCAACGGGCTATTTCCTGAATATTTTCTAAACATTTTCTTTCATATAATGAAAGATCTTCTTGAATACATTAATTAATTTTCATCAATTTGAATCAAAATTCAATGATCTAGTAAAAAGAGGTCTCTTAATATTGTCCAAAATTCCTTTCATTTTTGCAATTTGAGGTCATGTTGCCATAGCAACGAACAGAAACTTTGTCCCAATGGGAATGCTTATGTTTTTTTATAAAAAAAAAACTAAAAAAATGTAAGTAATGTATCGTTGAATTTTGAAAAAATGCATAAAATAATACTTGTGTTGTTGCTATGGAAACATATAGACTATAAACCGAACATTATTATTACTTAACTTTAAAGAGCAATGATAGGGTACTGATAATTCATCAGTGCTTGTTTTAGATTATGCTGCATATATAATGTATGTGACTTCAAAAACGCCCAAAAATGCATTTTTTCAATATTCAAAGTCCGTTTCCATGGCAACCGGATGTGATATTAAGAAAATTTTCAACAAATTTTTACTTTTGGGTCAGACCCAACCTTATGTACAAATTTTATCAAAATCTGAGACATGCCGTGCCATGCGTCCTTCATAAAAGTGTAAATGCTTACAGAGAATACATGTAGCTATTAAACTTTCTGATCGACAACATTTTGTGGTGCTTGGAGGAAAGGTCTTCCAGCAATTTGTCGGAATTCAAATGGGGCCCAATTGTGTCCCACTCCTTGCCGACATTTTCCTTTACTCGAACCAAGCTGAATTCATTCAATATATTGGTCTCTGAAGGGAAAAGATAATCAGCTTCTGACTTCAACTTCACTTACAGATATATAGACGATGTTGTTGTCCATCAATAATCCAAAATTCGCGGATTACCTGAGCAGTATCTATCCTTCGGAGCTTGAAGCCAAAGAAACTACAGAGACAAATAATTCAGCATCCTATTTGGACATAATGTTGTCCTACGACACTGATGGTCACGTGAAAACCTCACTCTTTGACAAACGTGACAACTTCAATTTCAGCATTACAAACTTTCCTTTTCTGAGAAGCAATATCCCTTCATAGCCTGTTTATGGCGTGTTCACATCTCAGTTGTTACACTATGCCAGAGCAAATACCAAATATACGGATTTTGTTCTGATAACTAGGCGTCTTTCAGATAAGCTTCTCAGTCAGGGATATGTTTGTGACCGACTAACATCGTCACTGAGGAAATTCTACGGTCGATATGGGGAACTCGTCATACACTATGATGTCCCATTCTCCAGAATGGTGGATGATATTCTCACATAGACCATTTGAACCATCCAACCAAAGATTGTACTCTATGTCTTCCGAAATGGAAGTAATCCGATGTGACAGTTCCACCGAATTGAAGCGTCGGGTGTTGCATGCAAGCTGGAGATTCTTACTCTTCCTGGGCACCTTGTCTCACTCCCATATCGGTTCGCTTCTTTTCATGTGTTAGAGGTTTTTGTTTGTTTGCTTTGGTTCCTGTTTTATCCTGATTTTGTATGCCTTCGGTTTCCGATTTTCTGAATTATCGATTTTGTGCTGTTTACAGGGATATGATTATTCTCGATATTTGTCATCATGAAAACCATTTACTTAATTACATTGCTTATGACATCTTCAAACAGCGAGAAGCTGATTTCTAATGTTTGGAATATTTCTGCCGCCATCGCCTCTTGTTTTGGTTCCCCTCCTTCCATCTATGTATTGGTATAAATACGAGAGTTATGTGGATATACATGTACTACGGATGATCGCAAAATCTGCTTTGACTACAATTAAAGTTCCTGGTCAAGTTTTATAGAGAAGGGAATTATCTCTAGCATGACCGCACTCAACCAGCGAAAGAAAGTTACACATAAATGGCATCAGACAAACGGCAAAGAGACACAACATTCACTAGAATATCATACAGAAGAATCGAAACAGACGTACAGAAACATCAAACGTCAATGATAATACATAAAAGGAAGGAAACCAATATGCGTTAGACGCCGCCTTTGCTATTAGCAAATGGACAACCCTTTCACTTATCCGGATAAACAGAGGCCTCAATAGACGCATAATTGCTGTATAAACATAAAGCTTCTCACTGTAATGTGACATCACAAAGAAGACAGTTAAACGCAGAGGCCTCTTGTAACATATAGTCTATGTAAATGGATCTAAAACTTCTATGGCATGCGTATTACAGTCTGCACTCTGCTGGCTAAAGCGAGCTGAAGAGCAGTAACCCGAGAAGTCTGATCAACTTTAAGATAGGACAGAGAATCAGGACCTCGTATTCTCTGGCGAAATTTAAACGTGAATCATTATGGAGTCCAGCCGTCACGGTGTGCAACGTTGGGAAAGACACTGGTACAAAACTGTAGGTTATGTTCCGTCTCCAATTGTTTGTTCATTTGGTCGTTGAGCGTACGGGTTTTTTTTACGTTTCACGTGAGTTGGAAATGATAAGTCTTTAGTTCATCCTTTTTAATTTCCATCGTAAATTTTAGCAAGTTAAACGCAAATCATGCATTGTAAAGTCCCCGACGTTATATTGATACATGGTCATGTAGGCGTACCGTGTTTCACAGTTTCACTGTTAAACTGCGGCGTCATTTTGTCCTTGCATCTCTTTGCCACAATTCGATTGCCAATGTGTTCCGTCTTCTGACAGTTACAATTATGACATTTGATGTACATGCATTGGATGTAAAAATGACAGGAGATGATATTAATATACATAGAATACATTCGCATATGGTTGCGACTTTTATATTATTGGATGAGTTATCCCCCGTTGATGTAAAATTATATACTGAATAGAGTATATTCAGTTTCCCTTGACTACGAATCATACAAATCATGGACATGTAGTGACCATTGAACATGTAATGCCTTGTCCTTCCTCATGAACAACATATACATGATGTATGAGTGCAAATTATCCACAAGAATTAACACATAACATGGCAAACGTCTCAAACACAGAAACACTATTTTAGACCTAAATATTGTTAACAGAGAGATTCACACAAGTGTGTATGACAAAAGAGATGATTTTGGATTCAACATAGTAATTGTTCCCTGGCTTGACGGTGATGTTCGTAGACTAACTAAACGGGAATTCAGCATGATACTTGACCCATCTACAACATTGTACCAGCGCATTTTAAAGATTTGTACTGTGACTAACTATGACGACGGAATTAATGACGGGTCCTGTCCAATAGTCCTCAGAAAAGAAAGGGCCCCTACCACCTGTCCACTCTTAATGTCGGTCGGACTCCTCGAGTGATCACATGCATGAGCTCGCTACAGCCCATAAAACAAGGACTGTTTTTCGTACTCCCTCCTCCATTTCATTTCATTAACATGTACATACATGTATTTATCTGTATTTCTTCAGCACCTACGTTTTACTGGCGATCTACAATTAACTACCCTGTCACGTATAATTGTATACCACTCGTCAATACCTCTAATCATACTTTGGACATACATTTGATTCAACTATGCTAATGAATGGACACCACAAAGAATTCGAAACCGCACACTCTTTGCGATGAAATTGGTTTGAAATTTTCTCCAAGAAGCTAAAGAGTGGGGAAACTACAATGGTTGACATGAGGGCCTTGGGCGTTCTATGTTTATTAGCCTTTTTTGGTTTCATAAATGTTTATCATGCCCTTCCAATTGTATTGTCTTATTTGCGTTCTCTAAACCATGTAATGTAAATGTCTTCAAATTGAATAGCTTCATTTAAGAACAGATACATTGGCAACGTGGACCAAACATGCACGTTTCGGGTACTGAACCCTCATCAGTGATCCTAAATCTAAACAATGTAATATGCCAAAAGAGTATGAAAGTTTCTATGTCGAAAAGGTGTACCGAAAGACGTAGCAGGATGGGTGGGATATGATGCTACAGGACCCACTTTTTAGAAATTTCAAGAAATTTAGATAACAGAAATTTAGAATGCGTTGAAGAAACGATCAACCGAAATTGATCGAACTTGGCTTGTATATATTTCCACTTTATTGAATCTCAAAATCTTGTCATATATTTCCATCTTATTGAATCTCAAAATCAATTAAATATGGATATTAGGTGCACAGAAGAGATACAGGGCTTCATCTCTACAGACTGCCTTGACCGGTCCAAAACATGTAGACGTTCATCAGACGGGCAACCAGAAAAAGGTTGCCGCTTCTGTATAGACATAAGGGCAACTAAAGCAAAAGCATCCTTGATGGGAAACCAGTGGTTACCAACTGTAAGTCCCGATATTTTGTTGTTTTATTTTTTTTTTTCCATGATGGATTCTTGACGATTTTTTTTATACAATCTAACTGACAGTGATTTATTTGAAGAAAGGAAATTAACTTTTGAGATGTGGTACATTTAAACACATAGTTGTGAAATATCAGTGAATAAAAATGCACTTTCATATATATTGCTTTATCTTAGGCCCCAACAAGTTTTCTCCTTTGTTAAGCGTCAGTAGACGTGTAAGTTTGCGGGGTATTGTTTTTCAGAGAAACGAACAATCTTTTCAATACTTTCCACTACCTTTCGCATTCCTACAATCAAGTGTTGTCTCTGAAATCTAAATAGGGTATTTAGTCTTATAAAAACTAGGTAACCTAAACAAAAAACTAAAATAACACAAGAGTATATCGTTCTGTGCACTTTATTTGCTTCCCCATGGGATGCTGCTCTCTTCGGTATTTCTCACGATTTCGTTTTACGTATTTACGTCTCTTTGTTGTTCTGTTTTAACGGGTACGTAGATAGGTTTCTGTTGCTTTACCTCATACATTACAAAAAAGAGATACTAGTATAGCCTTAATGTAGCATACTTTTATAGGGATGAAAAGGTGTTTTATATAAAAAGGCATAACCAAATCTAGCAAAAGGAAATCTAATTTGCTATGCCACCCTGTTCTGCACTTGGCCAAGGAACATTTCCGTGAGCACAACTTTGTTCTCATCCCATGCATAAACGCAGATCTCACGTCCAGTTATATAACCTAATAGTATATGGCTAGATAATACAACTTACATACGTTTCATACGCTTAGTACTGAAATGTAGATGATCATATAAATGAATTCAACAATGACTATGTCCCTGTATGTGTATGTTTTTATAAATAAATCTAGCGTTCGTTATATCAAATGAGATGAAAAAGATCATGACGACAATCTCAACAGCACTCACAATAGAGCTCCAAATAGAGCATCGACGGACCCCTATCAAGCTAGAGGTGGGACCAGGTGCCCGGGAGGAGGAAGCATCCACCATCCGTCGATATTCATGCACGAAAATGAAAACAATATGTACAAAATATGCACCGTCTAATTGCATTAAGTTCTTTTATTTAGCTTCAAGAGTTCTGCGATGTGGATAATACAAATAGTACTCCTACAAATAGACATACAAGCTCATCTGTAAATAGACAAACAACTTTCTGCAATGGGAAAAGTATTTGGGAAGTTCTGAGGACGCATTCTGACATAAAAGGTTTGCTCTTCTTACTCATTGTCTATTCAACATGTTCAATAGTTTCAATAGTTATTCTTTAAAGCAAAATGAAAATTGAAAAATAAATATTATCTAAGTACATTTTCAAGGCAAGTGAAATTGTATTAGCTCGTTCATCGATGTTTCTTTTTTGGCTTCTTCATAACCGTTGATCAAATTTATTAGAAACAATTCGGAATCATGTACCCATGATATTTACAGAAAAGTCAGAGATTAAGAAGAACCTGACAGCAATCTCAACAGCACTCACATTAGAGCAACAAATTTGATGGACCCCTAGCAAGCTAGAATTGGGACCAGGTGTCCGGGTGGAGTAAGCATCCCCTATATGGCTAGCCGCACCCGGCGTCGATATTCATGCACGAAAATGAAAATATCTAGAGAACATGCACTGTCCGGGGTCATATCTATATAGAAAGTGCTATGGCGACCATTTCAGGGAAAAAAATTCATAACACTTACTGTCGAACCCCTCGCGGGTAACTATTTTACGAGCTCTACACGGCAAAGGGCATAAGTGTGACACAAATGAAATAAAGAGGATCCTGATAGCAAACTCAACAACACTCACAATAGAGCACCAAATTGAACATCGACGGACCCCTAGCAACCTAGAGGTGGGACCAGGTGCCCGGGAGAAGTAAGCATTCCCTGTCTGGCTAGCTGCATCCACCGTCGATAGAATCACGGGGTACCTCATCTTTGACGAGGGTATCACTAGAAGAAAGGGAAGATGTTATATTATTATACGCCTGGTCGTTTCATTTTCTTATACATTTTATAAGCTTTCTACTGAGGAGTCAAATCTAACCATATTTCATAGCGGACAGCTTTTCGTGTCATTAGACAGACTACTTATGAAATATGATCTACACAGTTTGCAACACCTAATAATATGGATAAGGTATCCAGAGAAGAAGTAGTAATGGTAGTTCAGGGGCCAAAGACCAAAAAGAATACGGCATAACTTTCAATGCTGTTAATTTATTTGCTCTAAAATGATGCTAATCATTTTAACACATGTAGCCAAGTTCGATCAATTTCGGTTGGTCGTTCTTCAAACGCACTTGAAAATTTCTTTTTACAAGATTTTCTCAAATTTCTAAAAACCTGGGTCCTGTAGCATCATATCCCAGCCATTATTCTACGTCTTTCGGTATATATAGGACACGATTTTCACAGATTTTGACCATCTAACATTGTATAGATAGGATCAATTGAGACGTTCATGTCTGGTTCATGCTGTAAATTTCTCTGCTATAAAAAGATGCTTATGAATTTGAAGACGTTAAACATTTGTAAGTCTCCATTATCATCGGAATCGGGAACCCCGAGCTGTTGCAGAATCAGGTGCCCGGGAAATTTGAATGCATGCAACACTCGCCACCGATTATAGATAGAAGCGTATCAAACCCTATAATAACCAAATACTATTAGCTAACATGCGGTCAGTTGGAGAGGTCGTACTCAATAATGTTCTTAATCATCCTTTGAAAGGTTAGTGTCGAAATATGTCGAACTTCCTAATGTCACCAGACGGACACTAGGCTTGGTACTTGACCAATCTACAGTCTTGTACCAGCGCATCCTTAATACTTGCACGCTGACTGACTGTGACGACGGGACTCCATGACGGGCCCTGTCCAAACCTCTATAGAGAAGACAGGGCCTCGACCACCTGTCCTCTATGAATGTCAGTCGGACTCATCGGGTGATAACATACATTAGCTCGCTACAGCCGGCAGAGCACAGGTCGTATTACGCATGCCCTCTTTTTATATCAATTTACATATTCATCTGTGTTGCTTGGGCCCCTGCGTCTTGCGGTCTTGTTTGTGTGTGGTCATCTGACAGTGAGGAGGTTGTTTTACACCACAATTGTACGTTCTTCGAGACCTCTGGGTAATCGGAATAGTGGGAGGGTTGTGCGCACGTAATCCAGGATAACCACACCGTCTGCTACTGACGAGGCAGATGGCCGTCCTAAGTCGGCACCGTTTGCTCATTGGTCTCGTTGGTTTATGTGTAGTCATTTGTGTTTTATGTTTTTCTGTAATTTGACGTTCATTGTACTACTGCGTCTCTTTCTGTGCGTGTCATTTTTGTGTTTTACAGTGGGTGTTTTGGGAGGTTGCTGTTGATGCTGCAACTAGGTGTTGTTGGAGATCCCCTCCTTTCTTTCATCAGGGACATCTTAAACCGTTCCCTTAAATAGGCTTGATGAACCATCTTTCTTAGCTTCTATGCCCTTGATATGAAGCTTTCGTAATTACATGTTAATCCTGCTCTAATATATCGTATAAGTTTTCAATGAAAACGCCATAGACAGGCGAAGAGGAAATGTTGCTATATATGAAGCATGTAAAGGGGAAGGTTTCTGCTTTCATAAACTAGTTAAGACTAAACGGCAATTTAACAAGAAAAGTCGGCTCCGGTTGCCCATTGGTTTCATTGGTTTATGAGTCTCTTCTATTTAATGTGTCCATGTCGTTTGTCTCTTTTACGTTTCTTACAGTGTTTGTCCAAAGCTGAATTTGGTTAATAATATTCAAATCATACTTTTTGTCAGGCATATCCATGCACCTTTGTGTCACAAATTAAGATATATTTGCATAATTTGAATTCAAATATCCTTAAAAATCGGTTGCAGCACCCACAGCAAAACCCCAAACAAACAAAAAAGAAACACACAGCAGACACCCACAGAAAGAGCCATAAAAGGGACAAGGAACACCAACTCACAACATAGAAACATGAAACACAAAAGACCACACATAAAACAAAGAGACCAATAGGCAACCGGTGCCGACTTAGGATGGTCATCTGCCACGTAAATAGCAGACGGTGTGATTATTCAGAATACGTGCTCACAACCCTCCCAATTTTACGATTACCCAGTAGTCTTGAAGAACGCACAATGAGAAGGAATATTTTATGGATTTCGTTTTGACTAATTTGTATTCCACTTAACAATACCCAATATTCTCATATCAAAATTGGTATTTCAATAAGCCTTGACCTTAGATTTCTACTTTCTGTTACATCTAGGAAAGCGTATATTTAGATGATTAAATGTCTATTCTTTGTCACAGATCTTTCTGTTGGTACCAAAATTCATTCATAAGACGCATAAAAGTTGTATAAACATAAAACTTCTCACTGTTAGGTGACGTCACAAACCAGACAGTAAAACGCAGCGGTCTTTTGTAACACAGATTCTATGTAAAAGGATCTAAAAAAATCTATGGCCTGTGTATAACAGTCTGTGCTCTGCTGGCTGAAGCGAGCTCAAGATCAATCACACGAGAAGTCTGACCAACATTCAAACGAAGCAGAGAATAAGGACCCAAACTTCTCTGGCGAGATTTTAACAATGCCCGTCAAGGAACAATGGAGTCCTGTCGTCGCGGTTGGCCAGTGTGCATCGTTGGGAAAGACACTGGTACAAAACTGTAAATTGGTCCAGTACCATGCCCAGTTTTCTTTTAATGACGATGGGATCATATCCTCGGTAAAGCAGGCGACCGACAATTTTCTTACATTTGTGGTTGAAGTTTGATCTGCCTTTGATATACTAAGTCACCGTAAAATGAATAGTGAAATTCCCAATGACACATACTCTGATGCAGGAGTTGTCCCAAAATATGCAAGACGTTCAGAAAAGTTATAGTAAATTTTCGAAAAAAAAACATTTTACAAGTTTATCGTATCCAAATTATTGATTAATAAGTTTCTTTGTAATTTGTCTATTTTTTTCATTGAAATCAGAAACATGGGAGCAAGCTCTAGCGTATCTGATGAGCTGAGAGATGTAAATGCAGTGGGATGGCAACCTTGGATCATCGCCATCAAGCCAAAGAAAATTAACTATATTGAAGCCGAAGTCTTCCCTTTTGTCGTATATCTCTCTGAATTTCTCCGTCATTGAGTTTGATATCAAAGAAGGGAAGGGATCTCAAACAAGATCCTGTTGCAGTACCAACAGCAAAACAGCAAAACATCCGACGCAAAAACACAAACGACGAGAATAGTATGAGACGAAAAAGAGACATACGACATGTACACTTCTATTACCCAGAGGTCTCGAAGAACGTACAATTGTGGTGTAAAACAACCTCCTCACTGTAAGATGACATCACACAAGCATAACTGCAAAATTTAGAGGCCCCACCAACACAGATGAATATGTAAATAGATATAAAAAGAGGGTGTTTATAATACAGTCCGTGCTCTGCCGGGAGTAGCGAGCTCATGTATGTAATCATCCGAGGAGTCCGACTGACATTCAGAGAGGACAGTTGGTCGGGACCCTGTCTTCTCTAAAGAGGTTTGGACAGGGCCCGTCATGGAGTCCCGTCGTCACAGTCAGTCAGAGTGGTAACTCTCAAGGATGCGCTGGTACAAGACTGTAGATTGGTCAAGTACCAAGATCCAAAAAAAAGTCTAGTTTTATCATCTGTGTTTGCTATATTCAATGTTAACTTTTGTGGATAAATCTGATTTTTGTAATATTAAAAATGTGGATTATCAATATTTAAAATATCATCAAATATAATCAGAACATTTCTTTGAGGTATTTTGACTTTAAATCTGACCGAACCCTATCAATGTTTCTCCAACGATTATTACTTTTTTTGCAAGGGAATACTCCAGGGTCTCAAAACCAGAACACAGATCCTACATTTCGCCTATTCCAGGAGAAGGATGATCTCATAGTGGTGTTAGTGCTGGATGTATCTGAAAGCATGAGTGTATGTTTATTGCTATGTCATGTATCCTAATATTTCACAATAACGTCACCATGCTTAACCTCGTCAAGCTTAACTTTATGCTTAACTTCCTGTTCATTTATGTGTAGTCATTTGTGTATGATGTTTCTATGTGCTTTTGCGTTCCCTGTTCCTGTTTTTTCGATATACGATATAATAAAAGAATATGTAACCCTTATCTCATTAGATTCTATCCTTCAGATGACAAATATGTAATGATCATATCCCTGCCCACAGCACAAAATCGACAACTCAGAAAACCAGAAACCGAAGGCATACAAAACCAGGACAAAACAGGAACCAAAGCAAACAAACAAAAACCTCCACCACATGAAAAGAAGCGAACTCCCGACATGGAAGTGAGACCAGGCGCCCAGGAAGAGCGAGCATCTCCTGCTTGCACGCAACACCCATCGCCTCAATTCGGCAGAACCGTCACCTCCGGCAACTGCCACCTTGGAAGACATAGAGTACAATCTTTGGTTGGATGGTTCAAATGGTCTATGACAGAATATCATCCACCACCCTGGAGAGTGGGACATCATAGTTTATGACGAGTTCCCCACATCGACCGCAAAACTTCCCCAGCGACGATGTCAGTCGGTCACAAGCATATCCCTGACTGAGAAGCTTATCTGAAAGACGCCTAGCTCTCAGAACAAAATCCGTATATTTGGTATTTGCTCTGGCATAGCGTATCAACTGAGATATGAACACGCCATAAGCAGGCGATTAAGGGATGTTGCTACTCAGAAAAGGAAAGTTTGTAATGCTGAAATTAAAGTCGTCACGTTTGTCATAGAGTGAGGTGTTCATGTGACCATCAGTGTCGTAGGACAATATTATGTCCAAATAGGATGCTGAATTATTTGTCTCTGTAGTTTCTTTGACCTCAAGCTCCGAAGGATAGATACTGCTGAGGTAATCCGCGAATTTAGGATTATTGATGGACAACACATCGTCTATGTATCTGTAAGTGAAGTTGAAGTCAGAAGCTAAATATCTTTTCCCTTCAGAGACCAAAGATTGAATGAATTCAGCTTCGTACGAGTAGAGGAAAATGTCGGCAAGGAGTGGGGCACAATTGGTCCCCATTAGAATACCGACAATTTGCTGGAAGACCTTTCCTCCAAACACCACAAAAATGTTGTCGATCAGAAAGTCTAACATCTGAATAATGTCTGTTTCAGTGTACTTATTTTCAGAATCGGACTTTTCTTTTACAATGTAGGTTTTGTCATAGTTAACAACAATAAATTTGTATTTTCGATTACCGTTCTTACTTGTAAACGCATTACTTATAATTTTTGCGAGTTTTTCTTTCAATTTAGAATGTGGAATTGTAGTGTAAAGTGTCGAATAATCAAAGGCTTTGATCGAATGGACTCTACTAAAATGAGTGGATTTCAGATGTTCTAAAAGTTCCTTCGAATTCTTTAAAATCCACATCTGGTTGATACCACTGCGAGAATATACTGTCGAACAATATTTTTGAAGCCCAGATTTGATTTCAGATAAAACTTTGGTGAGTAAGATCGATACAGATTTGGTAGATCATTTTGAGGAACCAGCGATGAAACGTTGTTTGTACGGATTCTTATGCATTTTAGGTATGCAGTATAAGTATGGTAAATCTAAATCTAAATTGGTAGTGTCGAAGCCAAAGGAAGCAAGAGCTGATTTGTAGTTATCTATTATTTCAGAGGCAGAAAGGTTTGTTGGGGTGTAAGTGGGATTTCCAGGTGTCAAATTTAAACCCAACTCTTTAACTAGACTGTCGAAATAGTACTTTTTGCAAGAAAGTGTGTAATTATTTGAGGCTTTGTCCGCTGGTGTGATGACATAATGTTCTTGGAGGTAGGTAAGCTCTGTGATTACATCAGGGTCTTTAAATATAGACACGAATCTGGTGTTCACAGTTGATTTTAATCGGTTAAATCTAGATAAAAGTAACCCTCTGATGGATTTTATCCATTCGGAAAGGGTGTGGAGCTGTACATCTTCTTTCTTTGCCTAACGTCTTGCATATTCCTCACAAGAGTCCATGATAATTTTGACATTTTGGTTCCATGTAAAGGACATACTTTCTCTGTATTTCGGACCCTTTTTAGCCGAGTTGCAAAACTCGGCTCTTAATTTGATGTGAGACGGGCGGGCGGGCGGGCGGTTGGGCGGGCGGGCGGGAGGGCGTCAACAATTGGTTTCCGGACTATAAGTCAACTACGAAAGAGGCTATAACAATGAAACTTCATACACTTACTCACCATTAGTCAAGGATGAGCCCTATTGATTTTGAGGTCAAAAGGTCAAAGCTCAAGGTCACAGGACTCAGATGATTGAAAATGGTTTCCGGACCATATTTCAGCCTGTATTGCACCTATAATCATGAAACTTGCTAGAAATGTTTCCCTTGAATCAAGGATGAGGCCTATTGATTTTGGGGTCAAAAGGTCAAAGGTCAAGGTCACAGGACTCAGATGATTGAAAATGGTTTCCGGACCATATTTCAGCCTGTATTGCACCTATAATCATGAAACTTGCCAGAAATGTTTCCCTTGAATCAAGGATGAGGCCTATTGATTTTGGGGTCAAAAGGTCAAAGGTCAAGGTCACAGGACTCTGTTGATTGAAATTGGTTTTCGGACCATATTTCAGCCTGTATTGCACCTATAATCATGTAACTTGCCAGAAATGTTTCCTGTGAATAGAAAATGACCACTTTTGATTTTGGGGTCAAAAGGTCAAAGGTCAAGGTCACAGGACTCTGATGATTGAAAATGGTTTCCTGGCCATATTTTAGCCTGTATTGCACCTAAAGTCATGAAAATTGCCAATAATGATTCCCATGAATCAAGAATGACCCCTATTGATTTTGGGGTCAAAAGGTCAAAGGTCAAGGTCACAGGACTCCGATGATTGAAAGTGGTTTCCGGACCATATATCAGCCTGTATTGCAATTATAATCATGAAGCTTGCCAGAAATGTTTCCCATGGATCAAGGATGACCACTATCAATTTTGGGGTTAAAAGGTCAAAGGTCAAGGTCGCAGGACTAAGATGATTAAAAATGGTTTCCCGACTGAATTTGAGCCTGTATTGCACCTATAATCATGTAACTTGCCAGAAATGTTTCCAGTGAATAGAAAATGACCACTTTTGATTTAGGGGTCAAAGGGTCAAAGATCAAGGTCACAGGACTTAGGTAATTGAAATATGAAAAGAAATGAAAAAAAATGAATTACAGAAATAGAAAAAAAAGGAAAGTAAGAAATTGCAAAAAAAAAAAAAAACAGAAAGAAAAGAAAAAATTACAAAGAAAAAATAATGAATATTTAAGATATGAATTGTACCTTATTCTGTATCTTTAGAGTATGCTTTGTTAAATCATATTGTACATACAAATACAGTTCAATATTTAAATCCAATTCTACATAAAAGTTCTTTGTTCTTTGTTTTATAGTAGTTCTCTTTTGCACCCTAATAGACAACTTTCGGTTAAAATTTTCACAACATTTCGCCATTTCCAACAAGTACCGATGATTTTATCATCGCAAATGTTCGTACATAATAGCATGAGTTTACAAATGGTACCATGTAAACAAGAAAAATTAGGACATAAAGTATTCTGTATGATGAGATTGAAAATCTGTATCCTTGAAAATATATTACACGCTGATATAGAATAAAGAGAAGACCATTTCTTGATCCAGAAATTTTCATTTAGGACCACAAAATGTTGTTACAAACCATACACATTTCATGTTAGTCTGCATATTCATACTTACATTCCAGTTTTGCAACTCGGCATTTTGCATCTTTGATGCATTTTGAGCTTATTTAACAATTCTCTCAACTTGTCGTTCTTGGCTATACTAAGGTCACCAGTAATAACGTGTCCATAAGGAGAGTAGTTGAAATCCGATGAAGAACATTCGCAAGAAAGTGGATGTAGTGAGGGATTACTTAAATCAATACACTGCAGGAATCGTTCGTAACTGAAAATTTTAGATGCAACTGTTGGTGTGTAGCTATAGGAAATACAAGGAGTTTCTTTTCTTTTGAAATATGGTGGGATTTTTTCTGTGACAGTTTTGTGATTCAAAATTTGACCAAGATTCAATTGATCAATACCTTTGTTTGCAAATCTTACTTTAATGAGAGGACGGTTTGTTTTCTCTTCTGATTTATCTGATAAAACTGCTTAAAATAAACGAAAGGTAGAAATGTCCAAGATGACTCCTTGTAGTCTGTATTCTGGGGAACGTGTATCAGTTAATGTGAGGTCCTTCGTACATTCGTAAATTTCGTGTAACTTCCGTAAAGGAACAGAGTATAATTTGGTACGAATATAATGCAGGCCTAGAGGCTCATTCAAAAATGGAACCAAGTCATCGAAGGAGAAACTATGTATCTCAGGCCCATTATATTTTCGAATGCCATGACTTCGAGGTCTTCTTTGTGGTCTGTTGAATAAGCTAGTCACATTTACCGATTGACAACCGGGACTTGTTAAGTTTCCGATGTTGCTGATATTATCGTTGCATCCATAGGGCGCTGCAGTGTTAAGATTTTTTATCCAGAACTCTTCTCTGTTGCGACGGAAAGGTGTGCTCAAATTGGGATTGTTTGTGGGGTGATATATTTTCTCCAGGATTCTGACTCTCATAGATAAAACAGAATGATCCGCCTGGTCAAAATTTCGATAAAGGAGTTGACTTCCTTTATTATTTATTTTTGACCGGTGTCCTGACATTCTTTTTCGGAGCTGACCTTTGGTTTCACCCACATAAATCAATCCACAAAGTGAGCACTCTATTCCGTACACAACATTAGATGTCATGCAGTTAAGGTTTTCAAACCTATGCGAGCTAAATGTGTGTTTTGTGAAATTACTTGAGAATTAAGTGTCTGTTATTAGGATGTTACAAGAGCTTGAAGTCAGAAATACTACAGAGACAAATAATTCAGCCTCTTGTTTGGACATAATTTTGTCCTAAGACACTGATGGTCACATGAACACCTAACTCTATGACAAACGGGACGAGACGACTTCTATTTCAATATTACAAACTTTCCTTTTTCTGGATAGCAACATCCCGTCATCGCCTGCTTATTGTGTATTAATATCTCTGTTGATACGCTATGCCAGAGAGAGTATCAAATATACAGATTTTGTTCTGAGAGCTAGGTGTCTTTCAGATAAGCTTCTCAGTCAGAGATACGTTTCTGAATGACCAACATCGTCACGGAAGAAGCTCTACAGTCGATATGGGGAACTCTCCAGAATGGTGGATGACATTCTGTCTTAGACCATTTCAACCATCCAACCACAATATATTTGTACATACCGAAATGGAAGTAACCGGACGTGACAATTCTACCGAATTGAAGCGACGGATGTTGCATCCAAGCTGCTCGCCCTTGTTGGACACTGATATCACTCCCATATTGGGAGTTCGCTTCTTTCATGTGGTGGGGTTTTTTCTTTGTTTGCTTTTGTCCATGTTTTATCCTGATTTTATATCCATTCGGTTTATGATTTTTTGAATTATCGATTTTGTACTGTGCATTGGTATATGGTCATTATCTATATTTGTCATCAGATCCTCTTCCCAGTGACATTCTGGATTGTGATTCATGATCATTAAACAAGACATAATCACCTGGTATGTCCATCAATATGTACAATCACTTAACTTTTTTCATGGAGCTGTTCCGACGGGTGTTTCATGCACTCAGGAGACGCTGACTCTTCCCGGGCACCTTGTTTTACTGAATGAATGTTATAATTCATTTCGCGGTTTGCGATCGGTCCAATGGAAATTCTATTGATTTTGAATTGCCTTCTTGACTTTGAGACTTAATAACTGATAGGTTCTTCTGTTATGTTTATTTCCAAATCTTTCGAAGGCAAAACTACCCTTCATGTTCAGTAAACTTATTTTTTGTGCTTTTTTGTAATTGATATCGACTGTTTATTGTTTTGATATTAATACTCAGAATCATTTATTTGACATAAAAGAATGACTTCAACTTTTCATGTTTTTGATAATGGAAGAGCTAGTTTTATCCCCAGAAATTCGAATGATCAAGAACACATTTCATAATCTCCTCCAAAGAGAAAACAGCAATTTTTTTGTAGATCTATTTTCGAGGAATGGGAAAGTTATTTTTCCTACAGGGTCCAGTTTATTAAATCATTAGATATATTTTATGTAGCCTTTTCTGATCTATTTTAGGGTGTTCCATTACAAAAGCTTCGACAAGCCGCGACAAGGTATATTATGAACACTGCCTCAAATGGAACATGGCTAGGCATCGTCAAATTTAATGCTTTCGCAACAGTTTCAAGAGTATTGACTCAGATAACTTCAGTTGCAGTAAGAAAGTCCTTGAAGAACTCTTTGCCTTCCTCTGCTACGGGTTCAACATCTATAGGAGCTGGTCTAGAAAAAGGATATGAGGTTATTGTATTATTAAATCTTTAAAATCAGTCCATATATTACATAATATGATACATGTATGCTTATTTGATATTCAATTTCAGAAAAGCCATTCCAGAAATAGAGGAACAAAATTTGTACATTTATGGAAAATGACCAACCTTTCCATAAAGCCTTTGGCACAAGAGAGTTTTCATATTGTATTACGTAATATTTGTTTGTTTTTTTTACACTTTTGGCCATTTTAAATTGTTTAGATTGAAGTTCACTGACGAGGGTTCAGTACCCGAAACGTACATGTCTGGTCCAAGCTGCGATTTTATCTGTTCTGAAATGATGCTATTGAATTTTAGCACAATGAACATTTTAACACATTTTCAGAGTTATATATCTTATTGATCTATTTATGCGTTTGACTTTTTTTCTGAAAAGATTTCTTGGACATAGTTTGTCATTTCACAGTTTTGGCCATATTTCATTGTTCAGATTGAGGACCACTGACGAGGGTTAAGTATCCGAAACGTACATGTCTGGTTTATGCTGCAAATTGATCTGTTCTGAAATGATGCTATCGAATTTGAAGACGTTTAACATGAATTAGCTCTCTAAAGGTGTCATTTGAAGGAATATGGTTTTCATTCTTTACCAATCTTATACTTTTAAACCAATCTAACCAGAATATAAGTATTTGTTTTCGTGATATAAAGTTGTGAATCAATCAAGACGTAGAAACAAATCATACCTTTGATGTGTTGATATTAATTTCTCATTTCTTGTTTACTCCATAAGCAGTCATGAGGTTTTTACAATGTAAAGGTTTTAAGACTGCCCTTAAATCAACAGGTATCTGAAAGATACGGTGTGACTCAATCTGTATTTAAAACAGGTTTTGTGTATGATGATATTTTTCACACTCTTTGGTTGTTTCGATTCGGGGTCACTGGCGGGAATTCGGTGCCTGAGGCGTACGTGTCTGGTCCGTGCTGGGGTTGTATCTGTTCTTGGGTGATGCTGTTTGATTTGGGGACGTTTGCCATTCTTATTATAACGTCTTCAAATTCAATAGCATCATTTTAGAGCAGATAAATTTACAGCATGGACCAGACATGCACGTTTCGGGTATTTAACCCTCGTCAGTGATCCTCATCTAAACAATAAAATATGGCCAAAATCTGTAAAAATTATGTCCTTAATACACCGAAAGACGTGGCAAGATGACTGGGATATGATGCTACAGGACCCAGGTTTCAGAAATTTAAGGTAATTTTGTCAACAGAAATTTTCAAATGCGTTTGAAGAAACGATCAACCGAAATTGATCGAACTTGGCTACATGTGGAACAAATTAAAACGTCTTCAAATTCAATAGCATCATTTTAGAGCAGATAAATATACAGCATGGACAAGACATGCACGTTTCGGGTATTTAATCCTCATTAGTGATCCTTAAACAATGAAATATGGCCAAAATCTATGAAAATAATGTCTTAAATACACCGAAAGACGTAGCAAGATGACTAGGATATGATGCTACAGGACCCAGAATTCAGAAATTGAAGGAAATATTGTAAACAGACATTTTCAAATGCGTTTGAAGAAACGATCAACCGAAATTGATCGAACTTGGCTACATGTGCCCTCGGGGACTCTTGGCCCACCAGCAGTGACCCTCACCAAGTGGAACAAATTATAACGTCTTCAAATTCAATAGCATCATTTTAGAGCAGATAAATTGACAGCATGGACCAGACATGCAAATTTCAGGTATTTAACCCTCGTCAGTGATCCTCAATCTAAACAATCACCAAGTGGAACAAATTATAATCCTTTATCTGTTCTTAAATGATGCTATAAATTTGAGGACGTTTAACATTGATAGAGACGAAAAATCAGTTCCCTTAAAAAATATCAGGTTCTCAATTACGCTTAAAGCTTCCCCATTCGAGAACCGGCTTAATGAGTTTAATTATACAAATAAAAAAAAAGAAAGAAAGAAAGAAAGAAAAGAAAGAAAAGAAAAAAAACATACATCTATTTCCATCAAAGGAGATTAAGGATGGGGCTGAAATATCTACTTTTCAACAATTTATTATGTTTCCATCAATTAAGGGATATTATATTTCAACATACTGTCACAAAAAATGGTAACGCACTAATATATATTACTGAAATAAACTTTATAGATGATTGAAGCGCACAGTGCAAACATAATTGGCTCAACCTTACTACTAGTAACAGACGGTAATGAAAACAGAAGTCCGTATATCGCAGATGTCAAGCCGGGTATTGTTTCCAAAGGCATCAAAGTAGACACCCTGGCATATGGAGTCAATGCAGATCCAGCATTGGAAGCTTTGGCCTTTGCAACTGGTGCAAATAGTTTCTTTTACACTGGTTCTGACAATGCTACCGGCCTCGATGAATCATTTGACACACTTGTAACTTCAAAAGAACAATCTCTACAGGTGCAGTATAATGACATTTTCGAGATCTAATTTTCATTTCAGTACTTCAGAAAGTGAATTAATGGGGTAACACGGTGTAAAGAAAGGAGGGAATGCCCAACGCTGTTGCAACATCCACTGCAAAAAAAAAAACACATCCGAAACACAAAAGCATGTGAGCAATGAGTAGACGAGCACAACGAGAGACACAAAAGAGACAAAAAGTACCAACAATCAAAATTTAAGAAAATGATTATAACAGATTGAACACTCCCTTCTTACAGAATGAAGCGAGTTGTCTGTTGCATATGATGTCACATGTCCGGTTACCCATCGGTGTCGAGCAACACCCGATCGCTGTGTATATAACCTTCTCCCTATGATTTTAAATACATGTATACAGTAGAGCAACAAAGTCGCTATATTCGAATTTTAATCAACATACCTAACACAGGGCTAAATTTCATATTAAACGGAAGAATATAACGTGGACCATCAGTTTTAGGTGTCGTAAAAAATCGTATGGTCAGAATTTCTGTAATTTCACTGAAAAGCGGAAAATTAGTAAAATTCAAAATCATAGATTTTTGAATAAAAACTTACTTCAGACTTCTTACAAATGGATAGTCCAGATGACCGAAATAAATGTCATTATGCTTATTAAAAGTCAAACGAAACATTTTGGATTAAATTGATTTGTCTTATTTCAACTTCATGGATGAATGAGCACATATTCTAAGATTAATAGGTTAATTTGCAAAAGTCAATTCTTTCACTTGAATTTAGGGTATGTTGATTCAAACATAAAAATCACCAAAAAGAAACGATATTTTGATATGTGAATGTGTTTTCTGGAAAGTTTGATAGATATCGATTGAAAAACTTTAGAGTTACAAGCAATAAAACTGCTCCTCCCCTAACTTTGTTAATAACAATTCACTACAAAATAAACTAGATGTTTCCTTGATACTGTTACGGTGTTAAACACAACATAATAACAGCAAAATCTAAATTTAACATATAAATATAATAAAGGATTGTTCTATTTTAAAGAAGACGACAAATTTACATCAATAATTTTGAAAATAATGCTTTTTTTCTTTCAGTACTATCTCTTTTCTGATGATTTCAAACTTTGTGATAACGAAGCCTTTTGTCCGTCCAATTATAGAAATAATTTCGCAAATAAAGATTTTGCGATCAACTAAACAAGGAATTGCGCATTGTATTTTACTGCCAGAAGCTTCAAGTGAGATAAGCAGCGTGGCTGCCTATACTACCCCATCACATTCAAGGCAATCATTGCATTTTCTTCCTCCGTTTGACGGTATGACAACACTTATCGCTTAAACGTGACTTAAAGGCATGTGTACAACATGTAGATGATAATCGAGATAAACTCTGATTTCTAGTTCTGCATCTCTAGTTTCTGATTGGCTGATCGTTGTTGGACATTATAGGATATAATATATTACATATATATAAATTATAAAAAAAACACTTCAAAATGATAAATTAATGTAACCAGGTGCAAAATAGCTTTTCTCTCTTTTCTCATGAATGATACAATAGAAGTGTTGTAGCTATACATGCAACATAGAAAATTTGGATTTCTGATATAATTTTCATTTATTCGGCTATTCATTTACTTTCCTTTTTAACCGTGTTTATTCACTGAAACTTTATTATTGATCTTCTTTTTGGTACTGACGCTGAGCTGACAACATCATTCTCGTCGTTATAAAAGTTTGATTCTAATATTGTTGTATCGTATCTTGGACTCTTTAATATCCGTAGTTGAATATCGGAACTTGGATACATTGCACTGACTTTAGTCATACTTTTCATACATTTTTTCATACTTTTTATTTTATTCGGAGCGCTTCGGGAAAAACGGCCATCGACGCACCAAATTTCCAGGCTCCTGTCGATCAAACTTTCCGTTGTCAACAGACCACAACACACATTTTATCTGCTTTTTCTCTCCGAGATGTATAACTTGTATAACTGTTTATTTGTTTTATTGTAGAAGAATGTATATAGTCCTAATCAATGTAGGATTGCTCAATTACATTACCAATATTACGTTTGTCTATGTGGTGTTTGTGCTATGTACAGCATCACAAAACAAAGCCCCCCCCCAATTCTGTGACACTTGAGGACTTTCCATTGGATCCCCTGGACTCCTTAAGGGGTTTTTCTGACCGAATGCATCATGAAAAGCATCCACTTAATTTGTAACAGCTACGAATCGGAACGGAGGGTAAGTATACGGATGATAAAATTGAAAAATTGCACAACGTAAACAAAAGGCATATCTCAATGTTTATAACGAAGAGTCCAAACTCTGACCAATGTACTTGGCATATACATTTAAATCACTGTAGTACTAAAAATAAACGTCGTAAGATAATTTTTATTATTTTATAGAAACTTCGTGCGAAGTTTTTCAGTTCAAGTATTTCCATTACAACTTGTCACATAAAGTTACTTTTATCAAAGATACGTATATATACCGACAAAAAGGGACGATTTGATAGAGACTGTAACACGTGGTCAACCGAATCTTAATCTACGAAATATTCTTTGGGAAATGACGCTTAACTTAAAAGTGTATACGCATTAGTTTTTTATCTTCATTTATAAGCCTCTAGAAAAATAAACGATAAAAAGGCCTCAGAAATAATGATCATATATTTGTCGATATGTTTCGAGACAAAAATTCAGTCACTAGGCTTTAGATGCGATTTTGACACGGATTCTTCATATTTCATAGAATTATGCATTAAACTGCCATTTTTCGAGAGAGGAGAAAATGTTCTACTTCCAAAACAATTATATATCATATTTACATATCTGATGCAAGAATTGCAATGTATCTCTGTACAAAACAGGGCCAAATATAGGAATATAGAGGATGAAACCAATGAATATATCGTTTTTATTTTTGACGGTTTTATCATTTTAACCCAATTTAAACAAAATCTGACCATGATAAATTCTTTACGACAGCTCTTCTTGAAAGCATGGGTATTCAGCGAAAAGTTAAGACCAAATTCAGGCCTGTGTTAGGGGTGTTGATTAACCTCGAAAACTAAGCCCCTTTTTGAATTTGGTTGTTATACTAATATATAATCAAGTTCAGAGAGAGTGATAAACGAACCAAGTTAACATTAAATATTTCATTTTGACTTCACATTTGAAAATACGACAGTTTATGGTTATTCATGTATAAACGTGAAAATACAAATATTACTGAATGAAGAATACCGATACATTTTATTAATTATCTTTTATAGATACTCAGTTCATCAGTTTTTTTAAGAAGTGGATTGCATACGAATGTTGTATTTCTTATCGATGCTAACACTGGCCGCGACATCAATGTCCGGATTTCTCTTACAATCACCACAGCTGTTGTGAATTTAACGATAGAGACACCGTCTGGTATCTTGATCAATAGGTCAAGTACTCAAGAAACTGACAACGGCATACCCAGCATCCAGCTAGAAGGAGACAATGAGGTAAAATACAAAATGTACTTATAATATAGAAAACAACAGATATAAATTGACAAATTAAGGGTGATACTTTACCGCCGTCGTTGATGAATATGACTTGTGATTTACATGAAAAATTTGTCTTCGCTCCTGCAGATAAAGCAGCAAACAGGATTGTTGATAGTAAGAATATTATCCAGGTACCTATAAGTACCAATGAAACATTTCACATCCTCATGTTTTGTTTGCTTTAGAAGATTTTGGATGAATTATATTTCATACGTGTATAAAAAAAATTTGCAACAAGGGTCGCACAATTAGTACAAATAGGGATCTCTACAACCTGCTTGTAGAGATTCTCGCCAAATTTTACCTAAATTTTGTCCAAGAGGTAGGACAAGGCAATGCAAAGGTCACTACATGTCCATGATTTATATGATTTGTATTCTGTGGCGGAAAAGAAACAGTTACGTTGATTCAGATGAACAAATGTAAGCTTTCCACTCTCGATTAAATGAGGAAACGTCGTGTACATATTTAAAAATCGTATGAAGAATATTAGCTTTAAAATTTCCGGATTTCATTTGTCAATCACATCCCCTGAATTTTTGATAGACCAAAACAAATTTACATCGTTTGTGTTTAGAACAGTTTCACAATACTTTGCTACCTGTTCCTTTATCGCCGTCCGTGCTGACGACAGATTCTTAGAAAAAAAATTGCAGTTAAGCAGTTGCTAGAATTAGCAATATATCGAAATTTGTAAGGATACTTGCGTAGCTTTGGTATGCAGTATATTGTTGGAAGATCCAATGTAGAAATCGGGATGCTGAATGAAGAAATTTCACTGTTAATATATAGTAACGTTTTCAAATAATTGTTTTTGAAAAGTATAAAATTTTATTTATCCACTAGAATCGACTCTAAACAAGGGGGATGTTACAAACACATAATTACCATTCTTGGTCCTAAATATCAAATTTGTTGATGAAGATATTCATACAAGTGTGTATGACAAAAGAGATGATTTTTGGATTCAACGAGGTAAATTTACCCTGGCTTGACTGTGATGTTCCTAGATTACCGTCATACGGTATATACATTTCACAGCTTATCCGGTATGCTAGCGCATGTACTGGTGCTTTAGGATTTTCATAGTGGAAATTTACAAATTACCAAGAATCTTTAAGGTCAATGTTTTCGCTTTCACAAACTAGTATAGACTTTCTGGAAATATAACACACATTATTGTCAACTTCTTTTGAAATTCGGACTCATACAAGAGAATATTACTTCTGGTATTTCACAACCTGCATTTTATGGCGACATAATTAATAAAATAAGAAGGATCGAAGGTAGACAGCATAACCATCGAAAATGCGTCAGAATCATCAAACGCCTTTTATACCGTTGATATGATCCTAACTTCAGCAGACGCACACTAGGCTTGTTACTTGACCAATCTACAGTCTTGTACCATCGTATTCTTTAGACTTGCACTCTGACTGACTGTCACGACGGGACTGCATGACGGGCCCCGTCCACACCTCTTTAGAGAAGACAGGGCCCCGACCACCTGTCCTCTATGAATGTTTGTTGGACTCCACGGGTGATAACATACATGAGCTCGCTACAGCCGGCAGAGCACGGATTGTATTACCTACGTCCTCTTTTTTCATATCCATTTACATATTCATCTGAATTTCTTGGGATCCTGCATTTTGCGGTCTTGTTTGTGTGTTGTCATCCAACAGTGAGGAGGTTGTTTTACACCACAATTGTATGTTCTTCGAGACTTCTTGGTAATCGGAAAAGTGGGAGGGTTGTGCGCATGTTATTCAGGATAACCACACCGTCTGTTACTTGCGTGGCAGATGGCCGTCCTTAGTCGGCACCGGTTGCCCAATGGTCTCGTTGATTTATGTGTAGTCTTTTGTTTTGCATGTTTCTATGGTGTGAGTGGGTGTTCCTTGTCCTTTTTGCGTCTCTTTTTGTGGATATCTGCTCTATGTTTTTGCATTTGGTGTTTTGGAGTTTTGCTGTGGGTTCTGCAACCTACTGTTGTTGGAGATCACCTCCTTTCTTGTGAGTCATCACAACGATTTCATCGGCCCTAGTTAAGTTTTTATACATATATTTCGTTCAATTTAGAAACTCCCCATCTGTTCATTAACCCCAGATTTCATTGAGATGTATATCCCCCGTAGGTACAAGCCCATCGGTAAAACTATCATATCAAAGAATGATGTCAATGACTGATAAGAGGTAATCTGCCTGTAGTTTTTGAGACGGAATAGCATGTTAACTTTCTTTCAATTAAACAATTTGCATTTTCTTAGGAAGGAGAATATCAGATACAGCTTTCTACGGATTCTACATTAGACATATCAGGAACAATATTGGTGACATCTAAACGGAAGAACTCTAGTACCACATATGAGACAGTAGAACTCACAGGGTGGCTGTCAGAAAATATTTTTGATGTTCTTAGTATGAAAAGATTGTCGCTTTATGCTTCACTTCAGAAAGGATATGCGCCAATAGTTTATGGGAATGTCTCAGCCCTTATTGAAGATGGCAATGGAAATACCATGGAACTAAAACTGAAGGATGATGGCATAGGTATTTTTTTCGAATCTTAGATCTTTTATCTTATCAAGAGTAATCCTTACATAAACTTGACCGAATCATGAAATCATCACCGAATCTTAATATTCTAAACAGATCGTTTTTTTAGTCCGCTAACGGCAAAACCATAGGGATATCTAAGTTTTAAGCGAGCCGTGACCAATTTCCGGGGAGCTTGTGACATAGCCTGATCGTCGTTGTCGTCGATTGCGTGGACAAAACTTTAACCTGCTAGTGGGCTATATCTCATGAAGTATAAGGGGTACAGCTTTGATGTTTCACATGTGAATACCTTATAACAAGACCTCATTTGTGACTTCTGATTTTGAACATAGCTTTTATTTGAATATGCTACTTAATCGACCGTACAGGAATTTTGGAGCCGCGCACTCTCTGTAAAGTAAACGCAGAAATTTAAATTCTAAAAATAACGCAAGAAGGCGCTAGTGAAATTAATTTGGACTGCTTATGAAAAGCACTCTGGCTTGAAGCATCACTGATGAGAATTTAATATTTGAAACACGGGTCTGGTGCATGCAAATTGGTTTGGATTTGTCTTGAAAAAGGTATAGAGTTGGAACCCTTCCACAGTATTTTGATCTAGTTACCTTGACTTTAAAGTTTGAACTTTTTTAGAAAAAACAAACTTTAACCTGGGCTATATCTTATTTTACAAACCTTCAAATGTGATTCTTTTGTTATTCATCGGTCATTTTATTTCATAAAGACCGCGGACGATTCTAAATATACGAGGTTTTATGAACGTTCAGTGAAGTGTGGAGGTCAATAAACAACAATGAGGGGCGGAGAAAAGAAAATTATTTCAGTCGCGGGTGTGAATTGTTTTGATTATAATGAGTATTCGGCCATAGGATAGAAAATATTGTGTTTCAAGTCCGCTAAAGACATCCTTTTATAAAAAAAAATGTTAAAAAAAGAAGAATAGATTCTTATATCCTCCAAACCCCAAAATGTCATTTCAAAATAAATCTAGATCCCTAAAGCGATTCTTGAAGACCAATTATTCTATATGCTTTTCACATACATGTATTATTGAGGAACTTGATGAGCAAAATTAAGAAATATTATCCTCACTTGATTAGAAAATCTTTCCTTATCTCTATTTCCAATAATGTAATCACATATGGAAATTGAACTCATTGTTACACTATTATTTTCTTCTTTGACCGAATACAGGGTACCTTTCGGAAAATTACCGGGCTGTACAACAAATTATTTTACTTCTGTGGCCCGATAATCGTTACCGTTGCATATTTCCACCCGATAACTTGCATGGTCGATTTCATTTTGAAAAGCAGGGTTGAACTTAATATTTAGATTTTTATTTTTCGGAAAATTGAAGAAAATCTGCGGTTTGTAAGTCGGATAAAGACCTCGTTGAGGTCTGTATGAAGGTTAGATGCCATCGGAGAGAACAGGGTGGTCTAACCTTCATACAGACCTCAACTCGGTCTTTATCCTATACTTCTTTAATGGGTAGGGCTATGATATTTCACATGTAGAATCCCCATTACCATGATTACGTAGCCTTTTATTTGAAATCTTGTTTGATAGTATATTTCCGTAGCGGTATCAACAAGATGTGGATTTAAAAAAAATTGGAAGGAACTTTTAGAACATCTAAACTCCACTCATTTTAGTAGAGTCCATTCGATAAAAGCCTTTGACTTTTTGACACTTTACATTACAATCCCACATTCTAAATTGAAAGAAAGACTCGCAAAAAATTTAAGTAATGCGTTTACAAGCAAGAACAGCAATCGCAAATACAATTTTATTGTTGCAAACTATGACAAAACCTACTTTGTAAGAGAAAAGTCCGATTTTTAAAATACCTACACTGAAACAGAAAGTATTCAGATGTTAAACTTCCTGATCGACTACATTTTTTGAGATGCTAACTCTTCATGGGCACCTGGTCTCACACCCATATCGGGAGTTCGCTTCTTTTCATGTGGTGAAGGTTTTTGTTTGCATGCCTTCGGTTTATGATTTTCTGAATTATCGATGCTGTTTATGGGGATATGGTGATTATCCATATTTGTCATTTTTGACAAATATACACATTTGCTACTTTAAACATTATAAATTTTGCAAGTTTATTAACTTACCAATATATCATTTCAATCTATTTCGTAAAGGATCTGACGTAGAAGCCAATGATGGAGTATACTCAGCAACTATTTTGCCATCAAGCATTCTATCAACTGGAAGACATTTTGTTAAGGTCATAGCATCTAACTTGGAAGGAAAGGCTAAACTCTTAGTAATGGATGAAGAACAGTCAGGTAACATATTATTTTGGTTGATGGATGCGTTGCGAAATTATTATGTATTGAGAAAGAAGGGGATTACAAAAAAGAATATCCATCTTTTTCCGTCGCCTGCGAGGCAAAGAGACACTTAGTGATCACTTTGTCCGTTGTGCATATGTCCGTCTGTTCTTCTTTTTGTCCCACTTTTGATTTGTAAGTGAAAGAATAGTGATATGTAACAATACCTTTCTACAAATACCATCATTTTTAGGATACCTCCTTTCAGGAAGTCTCTTACTGTTATGGTAACTGCTTCAATTGAGAAACCGCCGCTTTGCAACCTACCTCAAAATATAGTGCTTTTTCTAATTTTAGAATTTGCTGTCTTACACATGCACAATTCAAGAACAAGGATATTGTCCTTCTTGAAAAAAAAAATCAATTTCATATAAAGTAAATACATCACAAAAAATCAACGATACATTTCTTGCTTTCACTGCACATTGGTGGCGAAGTAATATATTATTTCTGATAAGAGTTGTCTTTCTTATATCAAGACGAAACGATGAGTAAAGAAAGTAGAAACAAAACACGATCTTGTTGAAAGAAATATGAAATTCTGGTAATTGAAATGAGAATTTTCGGAAATTACCAGGAACAAGAAACTTAAAGTTACGCTGGAACTATTAGGACATACAACCGCTCTTTTATCAAATATATGGTAGACTGTCAGTAATTTAGACATGTATGCATGGTCTTTTTAGTTTCTATAGAACCAAAGGGGTAAGTTTCTTAAAGACACTGCTCCAGATTTAAGTCATGAGAAAAAATTGTAATTTAAAGTATACCACTTCCATTAAATATAAACAGTTTGTGCTGTTTATAGAACACATTGAGCACATAGAAATGAATAATTTATTTCTATTTTTAAAGTTCAAATCCCATGTAAAAAATCACCATCATTTAAATACCTAAACGATAAAATTATTCAAAATTCATCTGCTGACTATAAATTTTGAAAAGAAGTATCTCTCAGGACCTTCAGTCCTTTGATTACCTATTGACCTTGACCTAGATATTTGACCCACTTTCAAAGAAATTAAGAGTGACTATATCTTTCGATTGGTATTCCTTTAGACAAGACCTTTTTACACATGATTTTTCACCTAGTTATCTTTACCTATATATTTGACCTATTTTTCAAACAAATTGTAATTGGCTATATATTTTGATTGGCTGGTGAAAGGGCTTTGATATTTCACATGTGTATTACTTGTGACAAGACCTTTCTACACATGCCATAATATTGTCCTGGTGAACTTGATCTAGATATTTGACCTACTTTTCAAAAGAATTATAATTGGTTATATATTTTGACTGGTAAGTGAAAGGGCTTTCACATGTCATAATATTGTCCTGGTGAACTTGATCTAGATATTTGACCTACTTTTCAAAAGAATTATAATTGGTTATATATTTTGACTGGTAAGTGAAAGGGCTTTCACATGTCATATGTCAATGTCTTCTGACAAGACTTTTCATGTGTGTATTCCTTGTAACAAGACCTTTCTGTACATACCGTAATTTTTGCCTAGTTGCCTTAACTTATATATATGACATGTTTTTCAAAAAATCATAACTGGCTTGATTTTTGATTCGTGAATAATAGGACTGATATTTCACATGTGAATTCCATTTGACAAGACATTCCTACTGATACTAATAATTCTGGCTTAGTGACCTTGGCCTACATATGTGGTCCTTTTTTTAAATAATCCGCTTGGCAAGCGACACATTCATTCCTTGGATTACTATTTCATTTATTAGATAAATGTCCAAGAGAATTATCTACCATCTAAAGAATGTATATTTTCAATAATATTAGCAAAGCGAAAACGTGAAAATTTTGATATGAATAATTTGATGTAATATTTAATTTAGATATGTACGAAATAGTGCCAAAGGAAGACAATGTTGTCAATTTTCAACGTGAGAAAGTGATAGAGGGTTTCTCCGTGAACTCCTCTTACATCCCTCATATCCAAAATGACACCATTCCCCCGTCAAGGATCACTTCTCTGTCCATTAGAAATTACTCAACCGTGGAACAAGTATTTACTCTAGAATGGGTGGCGCCTGGAGATGATTTTGAGTATGGTCAAGGTAATGCTTTATTATCATATTATGTGTATAATATATAACCTGGAATCAACCCAGCGACTTCTTTATAATCAAAAAATGATATATAAAGTTTACAAGAGAGGAGGGGATCTCCAACAATACTCGAATACCGCGCACACAGCAAACCTTCAAAACACCGAATGCAAAAGACACAGAGAAGACATCCACAGAAAGAGACGCAAAAGGGACAAGGTACGCCAACACAAACCATAGAGACATGAAACATAAAAGACCACACATAAACCATCGAGACAAATGGGCAATCGGTACCGACTTAGGACGGTCATCTGCCACGTAAGTAGCAGACGGTATGGTTATCCTGGATTACGTGCGCACAACCCTCCCACTTTTCCGATTACCCAGAGGTCTCGAAGAACGCACAATTACGATGTTAAACGTCTTTTAATTCAATAGCATCATTTAAAACCTGATAAATTTTCAGCATGGACCAGACATGCACGTTTCGGGTACTAAACCCTCGTCAGTGATCCTTAGTCTAAAGAATGTAATATGGCCAAAAAGTATGAAAATTATGTCAAAAAATGTACCAAAAGACGTAGCAGAATGGGTGGGATATGATGCTACAGGACCCACGTTTTAGAAATTTCAAGAAATTTTGTAACAGAAAATTTCAAATGCGTTGAAGACACAGACGATCAACCGAAGTTGATCGAACTTGGCTACATGTGCCCTCAGGGACTCTTTGTCCACCAGCAGTGACACTCACCAAGTAGTTCAAATGTTAAACGTCTTTTAATTCAATAGCATCATTTAAAACCTGATAAATTTTCAGCATGGACCAGACATGCACGTTTCGGGTACTAAACCCTCGTCAGTGATCCTTAGTCTAAAGAATGTAATATGGCCAAAAAGTATGAAAATTATGTCAAAAAATGTACCAAAAGACGTAGCAGAATGGGTGGGATATGATGCTACAGGACCCACGTTTTAGAAATTTCAAGAAATTTTGTAACAGAAAATTTCAAATGCGTTGAAGACACAGACGATCAACCGAAGTTGATCGAACTTGGCTACATGTGCCCTCGGGGACTCTTTGTCCACCAGCAGTGACACTCACCAAGTAGTTCAAATGTTAAACGTCTTTTAATTCAATAGCATCATTTAAAACCTGATAAATTTTCAGCATGGACCAGACATGCACGTTTCGGGTACTAAACCCTCGTCAGTGATCCTTAGTCTAAAGAATGTAATATGGCCAAAAAGTATGAAAATTATGTCAAAAAATGTACCAAAAGACGTAGCAGAATGGGTGGGATATGATGCTACAGGACCCACGTTTTAGAAATTTCAAGAAATTTTGTAACAGAAAATTTCAAATGCGTTGAAGACACAGACGATCAACCGAAGTTGATCGAACTTGGCTACATGTGCCCTCGGGGACTCTTTGTCCACCAGCAGTGACACTCACCAAGTAGTTCAAATGTTAAACGTCTTTTAATTCAATAGCATCATTTAAAACCTGATAAATTTTCAGCATGGACCAGACATGCACGTTTCGGGTACTAAACCCTCGTCAGTGATCCTTAGTCTAAAGAATGTAATATGGCCAAAAAGTATGAAAATTATGTCAAAAAATGTACCAAAAGACGTAGCAGAATGGGTGGGATATGATGCTACAGGACCCACGTTTTAGAAATTTCAAGAAATTTTGTAACAGAAAATTTCAAATGCGTTGAAGACACAGACGATCAACCGAAGTTGATCGAACTTGGCTACATGTGCCCTCGGGGACTCTTTGTCCACCAGCAGTGACACTCACCAAGTAGTTCAAATGTTAAACGTCTTTTAATTCAATAGCATCATTTAAAACCTGATAAATTTTCAGCATGGACCAGACATGCACGTTTCGGGTACTAAACCCTCGTCAGTGATCCTTAGTCTAAAGAATGTAATATGGCCAAAAAGTATGAAAATTATGTCAAAAAATGTACCAAAAGACGTAGCAGAATGGGTGGGATATGATGCTACAGGACCCACGTTTTAGAAATTTCAAGAAATTTTGTAACAGAAAATTTCAAATGCGTTGAAGACACAGACGATCAACCGAAGTTGATCGAACTTGGCTACATGTGCCCTCGGGGACTCTTTGTCCACCAGCAGTGACACTCACCAAGTAGTTCAAATGTTAAACGTCTTTTAATTCAATAGCATCATTTAAAACCTGATAAATTTTCAGCATGGACCAGACATGCACGTTTCGGGTACTAAACCCTCGTCAGTGATCCTTAGTCTAAAGAATGTAATATGGCCAAAAAGTATGAAAATTATGTCAAAAAATGTACCAAAAGACGTAGCAGAATGGGTGGGATATGATGCTACAGGACTGTATATGGACTGATTGTAAAATGATCAAGATCTTATTACTCTATTAAAGAACGGTTCGATTGTGTCTGGGTGTTATGTGTATAAAAAAATCCAAATCCTATTCATAAATATTCTAATTGAGTAAAAGAATACGTTCGGTGATATCATAAAGAGCATTTTCTCTTTTTCTTTTTCTTTTTTTTTTCATTTTTTTTTCTTTTCTCTTTTTTTTCCATCGATGATTTCTAATTATTTTGCCATGCTTTCTCGACTTGAGACTGAATAACTGTTGGTTACTTCTATAATGTTTTTCATAAGAAGAATTATAAAATGGCGTCGAAATTAGCTGGTAACGAAATTTCTATAGACCAAAATTTGTTTTAAATAATATCTAGAAATGCATAATCTAAGATTGAATAATTAAGAGCAGTTAATCTTGTAAATTGAAATTCACATGTGAGTTTCCAAACCTTATTCTCCATCCCGAATGTTATTTGTTAGACCACATAAGCTATATTCAAAACATAACAGCACCTAAAGTATTCAAATTCATTGTCCGCCAAAAATATATCAAGAATATGCATAGTTTTCACACCAATCGTTATATCTTAAAACTGCCAAAACGAAACACCTTCTTTGAACTTGGACGAATCGTAAACAGAAACTTCCATTGCATGGATAGAACAAATTTATTTAACACTTAAGAAAAATCTGAAATAAAAATCATGGTTGTCTTTTTTTCTTATGTCCTAGTGTCAAAATATGACATCAGAATTGCTGAAAATTCTCAAAGCCTGAGACAGGACCCTGATTCAGAAAATATGCTCGTTGGACCAACTAGACCGAAAATGGCCGGAGAGATAGAAATATTTGTCATAAAGCCAAACAAATCAGAAGAGAACGATACATATTACATCGGTATAAGGGGGATCGATGAAATGGACAACTATGGGGAAATGTCTAACATCCTTTCAATCAGTGTCCTTACTGATCCACAATGGCTGTCAGAGTCTGATACAGATCAGGAGAACGAAGGATTGTCCTTAGTCCACATCGTTTTAATAGCAGTCGGAGCTTTTGTCTTTCTTCTTGTTGTCATTATTTGTTTCCGTAAAAGTCAGGGAGGCACAAAACAAGATCCAAAACAAGCAAAAAGCTTTACAAATAACGCATATGTAGTTTAAAGAAGGTGCAGTGTTGTAATCGAATTAGCAAGAAAAATATGGAGAAAAAAATTCATATTAGTATTTAACATATCACTGATATCAAATACTGATGTATTATAAGTATAATGTCATTTTCTTGGAAAAAATATATATTCGAACTATCTAACAAACATTAATGTATATGGAAAGGAAATTTCAGATAATTTATGGAGACAATCATTTATAAGAGCAAAAAAATACACAATCAATACAAAACTTATCACCTTACAATATAAAATTCTACATAGAATAGTTACTACAAATACAAAACTATATAAATTTAAAATGATAGAAACAGAACTATGCTCTTTTTGTGGTGAAGTGAAAGAATCTATCACACATCTTTTCTTTAATTGCTCTTATGTAAAAACAATATGGATTATTCTGCATGAAAACCTTTTATCTTTATGTAATATTTCCGTTAGTATGAACATAGAAAATGTAATTTTTGGATATCCAAAGCTCTCAAATGAGGAAGAATGTAGAACAGTCAATCTAATCACATTATTATTAAAACAATTCATATATAGTTGCAGATGTAATAAATCTATTCCAAGGTATATTAACTTTAGAGAGTACGTGAGATATACTAAATCTGTAGACATGTTTTCCTACTATTTATTACCAAAAAAGAAATCTGATAATCTGAAAAATACTTGGAACATATTATCAAAATTGCTATGAAGAAATATTGTCACTAGTATATGCATGTATATAATGACTATCATGTATTTGTGTACATATCTGACAAAAATTTGAAAAAAAAAAAAAAAAAAAACATTAATGTATACGCATGTAGTAATAGATCGACCATTTCATTAACAAATACTATTGTTAAATTTTTATAACGATAAGATGTTTATTACATCAATTACTTTATGAAGATGTCGCCTGTGAAACGTATGAATGGTATATGAGATGAAAAGCTTTGTATATTTAATGTTTTTTCTTTTCTTTTTAATTAGATTGTGTATGTTTTAAAACGATTTGGTAGTATCAATAATTTGATTTAATTCATCATGTTGAACGTCTTCAAATCCATTAGCATCATTTTAGAGCAGATAAATTTACAGCATGGACCAGATATGCACGTTTCGGGTATTTAACCCTCGTCAGTGACCCTCAATCTAAACAATGTAACATGACTAAATTCTGTAAAAATTATGTCCTAAATACATCGAAAGACGTAGCAAGGTGGCAGGGATATGATGCTACAGGACCAGGTTTCAGAAATTTGAGAGAATTTTGAAAACAGAAATTTTGAAATGCGTTTGAAGAAACGACCAACCGAAATTGATCTTTGCTGCATGTGCCCTTGTTGACTCCTAGCTCACCAGCAGCGACACTTACCAAGGGGTACAAATGTTATATTGTCTCTGATATACGTTTTGACATCTTCTTCAAATTGTATGTTTAAAACAATCAACATATTCATATTTCACTTATGTTCGAAGGGGACAGATAAATTTTCCGTCATTTTACTCACTGACCGCTATAGGGTTAACATTATACAATTATTGACTGGGAATGAGGGCAATATTTCATCTTCAGGTCCAACAAATCATATATTGCCCTCATTCCCAGTCAATTATACAATTCTTGACTGGGAATGAGGGCAATATATGATTTGTTGGACCTGAAGATGAAATATTGCCCGAGGCCGTTATACCTTACATTAATACTGCAGTAACGAACCGATTAACCCTGCATGTTTACGTTCATTTTTCTCTATAAGAGAAAGAGCGCGGAACAATAGATAGAGCTTATAGCGTCATCAACGACGTGACATCACAAACGATTTACCGGTTATCGGTCAATATTTATTAACTATTGCCCTAGGGCCAATATTGATGTAAATATTGACTGCTTGGTCAAATATTTGAATTTATAGGCATTTTTCCTATTGAGATTTTATATAGAGATACTGATAAGGGTATAGCAACTCTAATTGGTATCTTATTGGTTCCTTTGTGATCCTGTTACCCCTATCAATTTTCGATTGACAGCCTTAGACAGATTAGATTCAAGTATCTAATACAAATTTATTAATGTTAACTATGACAAAACCTACTTTGTAAAAGAAAAGTCAGATTCTGAAAATAAGTACACTGAAACAGACATTATTCAGATGTTAAACTTTCTGATCGACAACATTTTTTGTGGTATTTGGAGGAAAGGTCTTCCAGCAAATTGTCGGAATTCCAATGGGGACCAATTGTGCCCCACTCCTTGCCGACATTTTCCTTTACTCGTACGAAGCTGAATTCATTCAATCTTTGGTCTCTGAAGGGAAAAGATACTTAGCTTCTGACTTCAACTTCACTTACATATACATAGACGATGTGTTGTCCATCAATAATCCAAAACTCGCGGATTACCTGAGCAGTATCTATCCTTCGGAGCTTGAAGTCAAAGAAACTACAGAGACAAATAATTCAGCATCCTATTTGGACATAATGTTGTCCTTCGACACTGATGGTCTCACTCTATGACAAACGTGACGACTTCAATCTCGGCATTACGAACTTTCCTTTTCTGAGTAGCAACATCCCTTCATCGCCTGCTTATGGCGTGTTCATATCTCAGTTGATACGCTATGTCAGAGCAAGTACCAAATATACGGATTTTGTTCTGAGAGCTAGGCGTCTTTCAGATAAGCTTCTCAGTCAGGGATATGTTTGTGGCCGACTGACATCGTCACTGAGGGGGTTCTGCGGTCGATATGGGGAACTCGTCATACACTGTGGTGTCCCACTGTCCAGAATGGTGGATGATATTCTGTCATAGACCATTTGAACCATCCAACCAAAGATTGTGCTCTATATCTTCCAAGATGGAAGTAACCGGATGTGACAGTTCTACTGAATTGAAGCGACGGGTGTTGCATGCAAGCGGGAGATGCTTACTCTTCCTGGGCACCTGGTCTCACTCTCATATCGGGAGTTCGCTTCTTTTCATATGGTGGAGGTTTTTGTTTTTGTTTGCTTTGGTTCCTGTTTTATCCTGATTTTGTATGCCTTCGGTTTCTGATTTTCTGAATTGTCGATTTTGTGCTGTGGACGGGGGTGTGGTCGTTGTCCATATTTGTCATCTGATTCGCATAATATAGTGTTATCTATCGGAATGCTTTTGGTGTAACAAGCCGCTCGCAGACGGCATTATCTTCAAAGAAGGTATACCACGCCTACCAAGCATACGACACTCAGGTATGCATATTATGCATGCTAATGACCGGGTGATTGCCAAGGTCGGAATTAAAACTGTTATTTATATTGTAGAACATAAACAGAATACGCTGAGTGACTATCTCGGCATCTTGTCTAGTTCCACAAGGGGTGCTCTTTCAGTTCCTTTGTGTGTAGTTTGAATACTCGAGTAATGATTTCAGGGCTACTCATATCCTTCTAGTTTTGATGTGCTTGTGAGTATTTGTGCCCAGCTAGAAGCAAATCTTTCTTTTTTTAACACGTTTAATTTTGTATGCTTTTTATAGAACCATTATAACGTATGTTATATGGATAAAGCGTTTTGACACTCATAACGTATACATATACCTAGAAAAAATAATTCACATCTATAAATCCTATATTTTTATTTTAAAAGATCAATTATAACGTACATTAAATTTGTATACGCATGTATAAAAAATTGCGGACCATTATCACGTATGTACCTGCATTAATCATTTCAAACCTTTGATGACAAATATATATAATGACCATTTCACTGTATACAGCACAAAATCGAAAATTCAGAAAATCAGGAACCGAAGGCATTAAAATCAGGATAAAACAAGAACCAAAGCAAATAAACAAAATCCTCCACTATATGAAAAGAAGCGAACTCCCGATATGGTGCCCAGGAAGAGTAAGCATCTTCTGCTTGATTGCAACACTCGCCGCGTCAAATCGGTAGAACTGTCACATCCGGTAACTTCGATTTCGGAAGACATAGAGTACAATCTTTGGTTGGATGGTTCAAATGGTCGATGACAGAATATCATCCACCATTCTTGAGAATGGGGCATCATAGTGTATGTTGAGTTCTTCATATCGACCGTAGAAGTTCCTCAGTGACGATGTTAGTCGGTCACAAACATATCCCTGACTGAGAAGCTTATCTGAAAGACGCCTAGTTCTCAAAACAAAATCCGTATATTTCGTACTTGCTCTGGCATAGCGTATCAACTGATATATGAACACGCCATAAGCAGGCGATGAAGGGATGTTGCCACTCAGAAAAGGAAAGTTTGCAATGCTGAAATTGAAGTCCTCACGTTTGTCATAGAGTGAGGTGTTCACGTGACCATCAGTGTCGCAAGACAACATTATGTCCATATAGGATGCTGAATTATTTGTCTTTGACTTCAAGCTCTGAAGGATAGATACTGCTCAGGTAATCCGCGAATTTTGGATTATTGATGGACAACAAATCGTCTATGTATCTGTAAGTGAAGTTGAAGTCAGAAGATAAGTATCTTTTCCTTCAGAGACCAGAGATTAATGAATTAAGCTTCGTACGAGTAAAGGAAAATGTCGGCAAGGAGTGGGGCACAATTTGTCCCCCATTAGAATTCCGACAATTTGCTGGAATATCTTTCCTCCAAACACTACAAAAATGTTGTCGATCAGAAAGTTTAACATCTGAATAATATCAGTTTCAGTGTCCTTATTTTCAGAGTCGGACTTTTCTTTTACAAAGTAGGTTTTGTCCGTTCTTACTTGTAAACGCATTACTTATAATTTTTGCGTGTCTTTTTTTTCAATTTAGAATGTGGAATTGTAGTGTAAAGTGTCGAAAAATCAAAGGCTTTGATCGAATGGACTCTACTAAAATGAGTTGGTTTTAGATGTTCTTAAAGTTCCTTCGAATTCTTTAAAATCCACATCTGGTTAATACCACTGCGAGAATATACTGTCGAACAATATTTTTGAGACCAGATTTGATTTCAGATAAAACTTTGGTGAGTAAGATCGATACAGATTTGGTAGAACATTTTGAGGAACCAGCGATGAAACGTTGTTTTTACGGATTCTTATGCATTTTAGGTATGCAGTATAAGTATGGCAAATCTAAATCAAAGCTGAATATTAGTCCAATACCAAGGTTGAATGCGCTGAGAGCGCCGTGAGAACTTGAATGTATTTTGACAGTTCATACGAAAATTTTACTCTTTTTCCATACGATCCAATGGCGCTATAAGAAATTCAGAATGCAGACAGAACGCGGTCCGAGTGTAACAGGGACTTTGGGGAACTATTTTTGAAAGGTAATGGGGAGATCCACCACATGACAACTATGCAGTGATTGGTGAAAAATTATAAAACTATTGTATTCAAGCAATTTCTTACGTGTATCAAATATGGTATATCAAGTTTTCTTGTATGTACCTTTATCGTTTTGAAAAAAAGTAGCTCGAATATCATGTATCGCTTGATCTCATACAAGGGTTTAATCTATCTAATGGATATGTCTCCATTTTGCTTTTTGTACATTATGTTGTATTTTGAGATGACTGTATCATAATAAACATCAAAGAGGTACCTAACAGTTATTCAGTCTCAAAGTCGAGAAGGCAAGGCCAAATCGTGAGGATTCCAGTCAGAACGGTTGCGAACCCCAGAATGAACACCATTCCGAAGTGAGACCAGGTGCCCGGGGAGAGGCAGCGTCTCCTGATTGTATGCATCACCAGTCGCAACAGCTCCATCGAAACCTTCAAATTCGGTGATTATCTTGATGTACGCTAATTTATCATGTATGCCGCCTTACTTTCAACCCGCAAAACACTAGGCAATCGGTACGATATGTCAGGAAAATTCTCAGAAAAAGACTGCTATAAAAGATACTGTACCGGTTCCACCCTCGTGGTCTCAAAGTCTGCAACCCTTGGCAACCCTCTTTGATAACATGATTTTGAGACCAAACAGATGGAACGGATCTAGCTTTTTAGCAGACCTAGATATAGTCTTATGGTCTTGATTTCTTTGGAGGACATATTCAGATTCACACATGTATTTAAATTATTAGTAAATCCAACGTATTTCTATACGCATCATTAGCAAGAAACAACTTCTTTTTTGTTCAACATCATACGGTTTATCAAACTTCCGAAAAAAGTACATTTGCAATTTTGCACAGACTTTTCCTTCGGAAGCCTGGATGATATACACCTTTTTCCTTGATGAAATGATAATGCGATGAATTTTTTTTTTCTTAAAGTTGGATATGGTCTCGTAAAGTTATTTTATGGAGAACGATGTTTATCGTTAAATGACAAATATGGATAATGACCATATCCTTGTTTACAGCACAAAATCGATAATTCAGAAAATCAGAAACCGAAGGCATACGCAATCAGGATAAAACAGGAACCAAAGCAAACAAACAAAAACCTCCACCATATGAAAAGAAGCGAACTCCCGATATGGGAGACTGGGAGTGAGACCAGGTGCCCAGGAAGAGTAAGCATCTCCTGCTTGCATGCAACACCCCTCGCTTCCATTCGGTAGAAATGTCACATCCGGTAACTTCCATTTTGGAAGACATAGAGTAAAATCTTAACAGTACCATTTGAATATCTATGGTAGAAAAAATAATTTTTTGGCGAGGTTGTTTTATAGACGTTTTAAGTACGATGACACACGATTTCTGTAAATTTTGAAAATAGCTATTTACATTCACACTATTTTCGATTGTGTCACAAACTTAGGTCAGCTTTAGGGGGCCACAAAAAGCAACAAATAGATTCCGAAAACTTTGCATTAATGAATTAATACGAACCATGTAGGAAACCACGTCTATAGTTTCGAAAATACACAAAGTTAAAATTCTTTAGTGCCATCTATTTTTTTTTTTTTTTTTGAATTGGTGTATCTTCTTTTTTAAGAGTGCGCGGCTCCAAAATTCCATTAGGTCGAATCAGTAGGTTATTTAAGTACAGGTCAACGTAAAAATCAGGCAAGGATGATAGATGAAACATTTCTGCAGAACTTTTTATTCCTGTTTTTAGACATAATTGGTACACACAAAAAACGGAATAAAAGTCATTTGTCAAGGTTTTCAGTAAAGCGAGATATTCACCTCATATCTTAAAAAGGACAATGAAGAGAGAAAATGGCTGGAAAATTATCCTTATTTTCCTATGTAACATAAGGACCAAAGGGAGCCACATCGCTCACCTGAGTTGCAGACAAATAAATCATAGCGGACAGTTTTTGGAGGCCCTTGAGTACTAACTTCCTGTAAGGTTTCGTGATATTCTATGCAGCAGTTGCAGAAAATGCGTCAGCAAATCAAAGCTCTTGACAGCCATATTTGTCGACCAATCCGCATTAAAAACAAAAAACACAAATTTGGTAAAGTACCATGCATACTTCCTTCCTGTAAGGTTTCGTGAAATTGGAGAAGTGGAAATTGCTCAATACAATCAGAGCCCACGGTCGCCATTTTGTAGAACGTTTGGCACAAATACAAATTCGCAGTAGAGGACATTTACTTGCTTCCTGTAAGGTATTGTTAAATTCTGTGGAAATGTTGCAGAGGAGAAGTTGAAAATGCGTCATCCAATCAGAGCATCGGTAGCCATATTTGTTGACCGATCACCCTGAAAAACAAAAATGTGGTAGAAGACCTTGATTTCTTGCTTCATGTAAGATTTTGTCAACTTTCGTGCAACAGTTGCAGAGGAGCTAGACGTCGAAAATGTGAACTATTTTTGACCGTCGCACGGAAAACACAAACTCGGTAGAAGACATCGAATACTTGCCTCCTGTAAGGTTTCATGAAATTCTGTGCATTGGTTCCAGATGACAATTCGAAACTGCGTCAGCCAATCAGAGCACTTATTTGTTGACCGATCACCATGAAAAAACACAAACTCCGTAGAGGACCTTGAGTACTTCCTTCCTGTAAGGTTTTGTAAATTCTGTGCAACGGTTGCAGAGGAGAAGTAAAAGATGCGTCAGCAAATCAGAGCCAAAGGCGGCCATATTTGTTCAACCATCGTTACGAAAACACAAACTTGGAAGTGGACCTTGAGTATTTAGTATTTCATTAATTTCTGTGCAGCGGTTGCAGAGGTGAAGCTGAAATACCTCAGCCAATAAGAGCCCTCGGCCGCCATATTTGTTGACAGATCGACACATTGTAGAGGACCTTGAGTACTTACTTCCTTTAAGGTTTTGTAAAATTCTGTAAAACACTTGCATCAGCCAATCTGAGCCGAAGGCGGCCATATTTGTTCAAAGATCTGTACGAAAATTACAAACTCAGAAGAGGATCTTGTATTTTGTCCCTAGAAGGTTTCGTTAATTTCTGTCCAGTGATTGCAGAGGAAAAGTCGAAAATTCGTCAGCCAATTAGAGCCCACGTCGGCCATATTTGTTGACCGATCGATCAGCGCGAAAACTTTTAGTAGAGGACCTTGGGTAATTGCTTCCTGTAAGGCTGATATTCTTTTCAGCGTTTGCAGAGGAGAAATCAAAACTGCATCAGCTGATAAAGCCTCTCGGTTGCCATATTTGTAAACCGATCGGCAGATATAATACAATCTTGGTACAGGACATTTAGTACTTTAGTACACAAACTTCGTAGAGGAACTTACTAATAAGTACTTGCTTCCTGTAAGGTTTCTCTGAAATTCTGCGCAGAGGTTGCAGGAGCTGAAAATGTAAAAAATACAATTACGGCGGACGAACGGACGAAAGAGCGACGGCACGCTCTCTTTATAGGGAAGAGTCAGGTAAAACAGAGGAAATTCTATTTTTCAATCTTGTGTAGGGTACATGCGAGCCTGTAAATAATTATGTTTCTGATGTTCTGATTGGACAATAATTACAAAATTGGTCTTTTTTAGAATAGAAACATTTCTTGCTTTACATTAATACAGAAATAATTCCTGAAAACTCATTCATTAATATCTAAAAGCTGTAGAAATTATGCTATTTTAGAGGCAAAAATAACTGCTCCATTTAGTGCAGATTTTAGGGTGACCTTGAACTACACTTCCTGTCTTCAGATTCTAATGATAAAAAGTTTTTATTCTGACATATTTTTGACTCGCTAGCATTGACGGTTAATTTCATGTATAGATTGTAAGCATTGGAAATGTATATGTGAAATGCGACAAGATTTCGTTAGCATTGCGGCCTATGGGAAAATGGACAAAAATGAATTACTGGACTCTCCCCTGTAGGTGCCCCATGCTAAGTATGTCACGCGTACTGAAATCACACCAGTTTTACCCATTGTATCAGGAATCGTTCATATCCACTAAATTAAGGTATTTTAATGTTCACATTCAGTCATATACATGAAATCCACATTTCATAGACCCATAACACGTTCATTTCCTTGGATTTTCAGACCTGGTAACCCCCCCCCCCCTTTTTTTTTTCTTTTATTTTTTAGTATTTAAACGATTTATCTCTAAATTTGATATATATCGAATACAAAACGACTCATACAGGTGAATCTATCAAAGAAGGATATACTTTTTACAGTTTAAGTGTCATTTTAGGCAAATATAAAACAAAGGGAGAAAAAACGCGTTTTGCGAAATAAGGGGGGTGGGGTACGTTTTTGTCTCATCACGAGTTGTTATATCAATATATTCATACTATTTTCTTTCCATTTAGTTGAATATAGATCATTATCTTAGAAAAAGCAAAACTATTTGGAATAAATGCTTTAAACTATTTTCCTGGCTGTTTTCACACATTTTTTTTACTGATTTTTATCCCTTTTCAGGCATCCTGGAAAAAAAATCATATAAATTCTATGGAAACATATTGAAGTTTTTCCACTTAGAATAAAGCTATAACAAGGCTGACAGAGAGAACTAACAGGTTATTTTATGTCCTTTGAGGAGAACAGGTCTGATTTGAAAATGGAGAAGATGAAGATGTAATGAAATTTACCAATAATTGTATGCCTAGAAATAGCTCCAAACGCGCTTCATTTCAGCTGAATTTTTCGAAAACGAATGAAGATATTTGGCTCAAACTTGGTATGATGCATACAAAGGTCTTGATCTATGTGCCGGTACCAATATTTGGTTGAGATTAAAAGAGGGGGAAAGATATAGCTCACTTGAGCTTCGCTCAGCTGAGCTACAAATAAATTGTTATGAAAACATGTCCGTGTAAATTTCTCCAGGAAACGATTCATTCCTGTGAAAACACGTCCGAGTAATGCACAAAAGTCGCTTATGTCGCCCGGACTAACGTGACAAAATAACATTTGATCTTGACGTACTTTCCCGAAAACTACCGTCCGGATCCGAAACGCGGATTTCTGGATTATCGAATTATGTTTGCACTTTGCACGTTTGTTCCCCGAGAAATCGTACGGAGTAACGAATTAATTCCGGACGAAAGAATCATCACATCACTGTACTAGGCACGCCGTTTCTTAGTCAGTTAAAGTGTGCTCTCATACTGTTATGAACAACATGTAGCGCTATTAATAAATTTGAAAAAAGAACTTTATTTTGACTTCCGCATATGGTTTTCAAAATGATTGATTAATATACAACGCGGATACAGTCGAAACCTATTGGTCCGTAGGCCTGCAGTGATAATGACTCGTTACATGACAGTTCTCAGCCAATGAGAATGGAGGGGATCTCCAACCAGATCCTGCTGCAGTATTTTCATATCACACCATTTATCTCTGTACTCTTCGTTTCGACGGTGAATCAGGTAATTCGTTCCTTTAGGACAGTAAACTGTATTAACTCTTTACTCGGAATACAACGTGACAAACATCTTTTTTGTTATAAAATTTGTCGATATTTTCCTTAAGATGTCGAAATTGGTAACATGACAGTGACATCACAATGAAAAATAAGATTTATATCTAGTGTCTGTATAGAAAAATATATTTAACGAATGCTCAAAGATGCGTGTTGTAACCATATGGCCTCTCCCCCACAATAATTATGCAAATTGAGTATTTTGATCTTTAATTAATTTCCATTTATTTTGTATATGGGATATTTCCAATTGTCCAGGAGAAGATAACTCTAATTTCAAACGTTAACTTTACGATCACGCGCTAAATTGATGCAATAGAAATGATTGTCATTCCCGCCAGTCTATAACCCTACGTCTGTCAATACGAGGTGTTCTTGGGTCAATTGACAGCAACAGAAACTATAGTGGTTCGCCTGTCACAGGTCTGGGTGCAATAGACGAAATGGCGAGGATTTGTTCTAAGTTTAGGCAACTTTGTTTATATGTCTGAATTCCAATTTAGTCATGAATTTCGATGGCGATTTCCACCTGATTGTGAAATATCCCAGGCTCCTTATATAGACTGCGTGCATGATTTTGTATGTTAGATTCAAGAGATTCATTCTCATACTGCTATAACCAACATGTTACTTTCGTATGTTAATAAACGGTAAAACTATATCAGGACTTTTTATTCCGAGTTAAAAATGACTAAGTAAAATACACAACGCGAAGTACAGGGTTTGTAGGCCGAGAGGCTTACAGTGTATCACACAAAAATCGGCATCCTGATACATTTTAAAACTTTTTTGACACATTGATTTCAAGATGACAGTTCTTAAAATATACTTTTTGAGATATAATTATATACACATTACTTTTCAATATTGAAATTCGTAATTATACAGTAATTTTTTCAGTTCATTGTATGTGTACTTCATCAATTTTTTTTAAGTTTCAGTAATTAAATTGAATACTTGACAAGGTTTTTATTTCTTCTTGCAATTGAATTACATATCCCGTAACTGATTTTCATAGATGCATTCTCATTTCTAATAATATCGTAATATGTATTTTTAGTCCGCATTCCTCTTAAAATAACTACGAAAAGATAATTTTACACAAACCCACATTCATATATGTACCTTATTTTCTCTTTCTGCTTTTGTCATGAAGGTTCCGATTCAGAAGCAAATGATGGGGTCTATTCAGCAAGTATATTAGCACCACGCATCATGGCGAATGGAAGGCATTCCGTTAAAATTAAAGCTTCAAACTTAAAAGCAGAGGCCAAAATTCTTGTTCGGGACAGGGGTCGCTCAAGTAAGGGATTTAAAATGTTTTCGTCAGGAGCCCTAAGTACAGGTCCACGTTAAATCAGGCCGTTGAAAAACCTTAAATGTTTTGCTGAACATTTTCTCTTGATACGGGTCAGATCAGCCTCCATATGAGTATTCTGAAGGAAATATCTTCATACTGGGATCGTGAAGAAAGTTAATGGGGTAGCAAATTAGGTTGAATTATATAAGGATAATTTTCCCGCCATTTTTTCTCTTCATAATCCTTTATAAAATATGAAATGAATATCTTGCTTCACCATCGCTACCATGAGAAATGAATGCCATGCGTTTGATTTGTACCCATTTATGTCTCAAAACAGAAATAAAAAGTTTTGCAAAAAAATGTTATGTGTCATCACCGCCTGATTCTTACGTGGACCTACACTAAAATGAATTGCATGTTTCGGAGTTTGATAATAAATTACTAAAATTATTACGAATTTTAAGAGCTGTACAAAACATGGAATAAGCTGTTAGGCATTCAAACAATGTAAATGTAAATACCTTATATCGGCAATCTTGGAACTCACTTTCAAGCCAATGAAAATAAAACACTAAAAAATTATAAACCTTAACTTTTCAATGAAAAGGTAGAACTGGTGCTACTATCTCGTCTTAATTTTTGTCCTCCGCTTTCGCGAAAGCGCGGTGACATTAAAACCGGTTC